>CM048754.1:69308158-69313158 GCA_026315105.1 Locusta migratoria | reverse complement strand
ACGAACGAACACACACAAATACACACGAACAAACACACACACACACACACGAACGAACACACACACACACCCACACACACACACGAACGAACACACACACACGCACACACACACACGAACGAACACACACACACGCACACACACACACACGAACGAACACACACACACGCACACACACACACAAACGAACACACACACACGAACGAACACACACACGAACGAACACACACACACACACACACACACACACACACACGAACGAACACACACACACACACACACAGGAACGAACACACACAAACACACACACACAGACACACACACACACACACGAACGAACACACACACAAACACACACGAACGAACATGCACACATGCACACACAAACACACGTGAACGAACACACACACACACACACACATGAACGAACACACACACACACACACACACACACACACACACACACACACACACACACGAACGAACACACACACATGCACACACAAACACTCGTGAACGAACACACACACATGCCCGCACACACACACGAACGAACACACACACACGCACACACACGAACGAATGAACACACACACACACACACGAACGAACACACACACACACACACACACACACACGAACGAACACACACACACACACACACACACGAACGAACACACACACACAAACACGAAAGAACACACACACACACACACGAACGAACACACACACACACACACGTACGAACACACAAACACACACACGAACGAACACACAAACACACACACGAACGAACACACACAAACACACACGAACAAACACACACACACACACACACGAACAAACACACACACACACACACACACGAACGAACACACACACACACCCACACACACACACGAACGAACACACACACACGCACACACACACACACACGAACGAACACACACACACGCACACAAACACACACACACGAACGAACACACACACACGCACACACACACACAAACGAACACACACAAACGAACGAACACACACAGGAACAAACACACACACACACACACACACACACACGAACGAACACACACACACACACATACACACACACGAACGAACACACACACACACACACACACACACACACACACACACACACACACACACACACGAACGAACGAACACACAAACACACACACGAACGAACACACAAACACACACACGAACGAACACACACAAACACACACGAACAAACACACACACACACACGAACGAACACACACACACACGAACGAACACACACACACGCACACACACACACACAAACGAACACACACACACGAACGAACACACACACGAACGAACACACACACACACACACACACACACACACACACACACACACACACACACACGAACGAACACACACACACACACACACACACACACGAACGAACACACACACACACACACACACACACACACGAACGAACACACACAAACACACACACACAGACACACACACACACACACACACACGAACGAACACACACACACACACACACACACGAACGAACATGCACACACAGAAACGAACGAACACACACACACACACACACGAACGAACACACACACACATACACACACACGAACGAACACACACACACACACACACACACACACACACACACACACACGAACGAAAACACACACACACACACACACACACACACGAACGAACACACAAACACACACACGAACGAACGCACAAACACACACTCGAACGAACACACACAAACACACACGAACAAACACACACACATACGAACGAACACACACACACACACACACGAACGAACGAACACACACACACACACGAACGAACGAACACACACACACACACAAACGAACACACTTACACACACACGAACGAACACACACACACACACACACACACACACAGACGAACGAACACACACACACACACACACACGAACGAACGAACACACACACACACACGAACGAACACACACACACACGAACGAACACACACACACACGAACGAACACACACACACACGAACGAACACACTAACACACACACACGAACGAACACACACACACACACACACACACGAACGAAAACACACACGAACGAACACACACACACACACACACACACACGAACGAAAACACACACGAACGAACACACACACACCCACACCCACATGAACGACGAACACACACACACACACACACACACAAACGAACACACACTTACACACACGAACGAACACACACACACACACACACAGACGAACGAACACACACACACACACACACACACAAACGAACACACACACACGAACGAACACACACACGAACGAACACACACACACACACACACACACACACGAACAAACACACACACACACACACACACACACACGAACGAACACACACACACACACACACACACACACAGGAACGAACACACACAAACACACACACACAGACACACACACACACACACGAACGAACACACACACACACACACACACGAACGAACATGCACACATGCACACACAAACACACGTGAACGAACACACACACACACACACACGTGAACGAGCACACACACACACACACACACACACACACACACACGAACGAACACACACACATGCACACACAAACACACGTGAACGAACACACACACATGCACGCACACACACACGAACGAACACACACACACACACACACACACACGAACGAACGAACACACACACACAAACTCGAACGAACACACACACACACACACGAACGAACACACACACACACACACGAACGAACACACAAACACACACACGAACGAACACACAAACACACACACGAACGAACACACACAAACACACACGAACAAACACACACACACACACACACACGAACAAACACACACACACACACACGAACGAACACACACACACACCCACACACACACACGAACGAACACACACACACGCACACACACACACACGAACGAACACACACACACGCACACAAACACACACACACGAACGAACACACACACATGCACACACACACACAAACGAACACACACACACGAACGAACACACACAGGAACGAACACACACACACACACACACACACACGAACGAACACACACACACACACATACACACACACGAACGAACACACACACACACACACACACACACACACACACACACACACACACACACACACACGAACGAACACACAAACACACACACGAACGAACACACAAACACACACACGAACGAACACACACAAACACACACGAACAAACACACACACACACACGAACGAACACACACACACACCCACACACACACACGAACGAACACACACACACGCACGCACACACACAAACGAACACACACACACGAACGAACACACACACGAACGAACACACACACACACACACACACACACACACACACACACACGAACGAACACACACACACACACACACACACACGAACGAACACACACACACACACACACACACACGAACGAACACACACAAACACACACACACAGACAAACACACACACACACACACACACGAACGAACACACACACACACACACACACGAACGAACATGCACACACAGAAACGAACGAACACACACACACACACACGAACGAACACACACACACATACACACACACGAACGAACACACACACACACACACACACACACACACACACACACACACGAACGAAAACACACACACACACACACACACACACACACACGAACGAACACACAAACACACACACGAACGAACGCACAAACACACACTCGAACGAACACACACAAACACACACGAAAAAACACACACACATACGAACGAACACACACACACACACACACGAACGAACGAACACACACACACACACGAACGAACGAACACACACACACACACAAACGAACACACTTACACACACAAACGAACACACTTACACACACACGAACGAACACACACACACACACACACACACACAGACGAACGAACACACACACACACACACACACACGAACGAACACACACACACGAACGAACACACACACACACACACACGAACACACACACACACGAACGAACACACACACACACACGAACGAACACACACACACACGAACGAACACACTAACACACACACACGAACGAACACACACACACACACACACACACACACACGAACGAAAACACACACGAACGAACACACATACACACACACGAACGAACACACAAACACACACACGAACGAACACACACACACACACACCCACATGAACGAACGAACACACACACACACACACACACAAACGAACACACACTTACACACACGAACGAACACACACACACACACACACACACACAGACGAACGAACACACACACACACACACACACACGAACGAACACACACACACACACACACACAGACGAACGAACACACACACACACACACGAACACACACACACACGAACGAACACACACACATACACACACACACACACACACACACACACACACACATACACACGAACGAACACACACACACGCACACACACACACACGAACGAACACACACACACGCACACACACACACAAACGAACACACACACACGAACGAACACACACACGAACGAACACACACACACACACACACACACACACACACACACACACGAACGAACACACACACACACACACACACACACACACACACGAACGAACACACACACACACACACACGAACGAACACACACACAAAGACACACACAAACGAACACGCACACACAGACACGAACGAACACACACGCACGCATACACACACACGATCGAACACACACGCACGCACACACACACACACACTCACACACGAACGAACACCCACACACGCACACACCCACGAACGAACACCCGGACA
>CM048754.1:69300658-69303158 GCA_026315105.1 Locusta migratoria | reverse complement strand
GAACGAACACACACACACACACACGAACGAACACACACACACACACACGAACGAACACACAAAAAAACACACACGAACGAACACACAAACACACACACGAACGAACACACAAACACACACACAAACGAACACACACAAACACACACGAACAAACACACACACACACACACGAACGAACACACACACACACACACACACACACACACACACACACACACACACACACACATGAACGAACGAACACACACACACACACAAACGAACACACACACACACACACAAACGAACTAACACACACTTACACACACACGAACGAACACACACACACACACACACACACACACACACACAGACGAACGAACGAACACACACATACACACACACACAGACGAACGAACGAACACACACACACACACACACACAGACGAACGAACACACACACACACACACACACACACACACACACGAACGAACACACACACACACACGAACGAACACACACACACACACACACACATACACGAACGAACACACACACACACAGACGAACGAACACACACACACACACACACACACATACACGAACGAACACACACACACACACACACACATACACGAACGAACACACACACACAGACGAACGATCACACACACACACACACACACACACACACACACACACACACACACGAACGAACACACACAAACACACACACGAACGAACACACACAAACACACACACGAACGAACACACACAAACACACACACGAACGAACACACACAAACACACACACGAACGAACACACACACACACACACACGAACGAAGACACACACACACACACACGAACGAACACACAAACTTACGAACACACACACACACACACACACACACACACACACACACGAACACACACACACACAAAAACTTACGAACACACACACATGCACCCACACACACACGAACACACACACATGCACCCACACACACGAACGAACAATCACACACACGCACACACACACACGAACGAACACACACGCACGCACACACACACACGAACGAACACCCACACACGCACACACACACACGAACGAACACCCACACACGCGCACACACACACACAAGAACGAACACACACACACACGCGCGCACACACACACGAACGAACACACACACACGCGCACACACACACACGAACGAACACACACACGCGCGCACACACGAACGAACACACACACACGCACACTCACACGAACGAACACACACACGCACACTCTCACGACCGAACACACACATGCACACACACACGAACGTACACACACATACACACACACACACGAACGAACACACACACACACACACACGAACGAACACACACACACACACACACACACACGAACGAACACACACACACACACACACACACACACACACACGAACGAACGAACAAACACACACAAAGGAACACACACACACACAAACACGAACGAACACATACACACAACCGAACGAACACACATACACACACACGAACGAATACACAAACACACACACACACACATACACGAACGAACACACACACACACAGACGAACGAACACACACACACACACACACACACATACACGAACGAACACACACACACACACACACACATACACGAACGAACACACACACACAGACGAACGATCACACACACACACACACACACACACACACACACACACACGAACGAACACACACAAACACACACACGAACGAACACACACAAACACACACACGAACGAACACACACAAACACACACACGAACGAACACACACAAACACACACACGAACGAACACACACACACACACACACACGAACGAAGACACACACACACACACACGAACGAACACACAAACTTACGAACACACACACACACACACACACACACACACACACACACGAACACACACACACACAAAAACTTACGAACACACACACATGCACCCACACACACACGAACACACACACATGCACCCACACACACGAACGAACAATCACACACACGCACACACACACACGAACGAACACACACGCACGCACACACACACACGAACGAACACCCACACACGCACACACACACACGAACGAACACCCACACACGCGCACACACACACACAAGAACGAACACACACACACACGCGCGCACACACACACGAACGAACACACACACACGCGCACACACACACACGAACGAACACACACACGCGCGCACACACGAACGAACACACACACTTGCACACTCACACGAACGAACACACACACGCACACTCTCACGAACGAACACACACATGCACACACACACGAACGTACACACACATACACACACACACACGAACGAACACACACACACACACACACGAACGAACACACACACACACACACACACACACACGAACGAACACACACACACACACACACACACACACACACGAACGAACGAACAAACACACACAA
>CM048754.1:69263158-69265658 GCA_026315105.1 Locusta migratoria | reverse complement strand
ACACACACAGACACACACACACACACACACACACACACACGAACGAAAACACACACACACGAACGAAAACACACACACACGAACGAAGACACACACACACACACACACACGAACGAACACACACACATACACACGAACGAACACAGACACACACTCACAAGAAAGAACACACACACATGCACACACACACATGAACGAACACACACACACGCACACACACACACACGAATGAACACACACACACGCACACACACACACGCACACACACACACGAATGAACACACGCACACACACACGAACGAACACACACACACGAACGAACACACACACACACACACACACACACACACACACACACACACACACATACACACACACACACACGAACGAACACACACACACACACACACACACACATACACACACACACACACACGAACGAACAGACACACACACACACACACATACACGAACGAACACACACACACACACACACACACACACACACACACACACACGAACGAACACACACACACACACACACACACACACACACACACACGAACGAACACACAAACACACGAACGAACACACACACACACTCACGAACGAACACACACACACACACACGAACGAACACACACACAAACGAACACACACACTCACACACACGAACGAACACACACACACACAGACACGAACGAACACACACACACACACACACGAACGAACACACACACACACACACGAACGAACGCACACACAAACACACACACACACACACAAAAGAAACACACAAACGAACGAACACACACATACACACTCGAATGAACACACACACACACACACGAACGAACACACACACACACACACACGAACGATCACACACACACACACGAACGAACACACACATACACACGAACGAACACACACACACACACACACACACGAACGAACACACGCAACACACAAACACGAACGAACACACGCACACACACAAACACGAACGAACACACTCACACACACACACACGAACGAACACACACACACATACGAACGGACACACACACACACACACACTCACGAACGAACACACAAACAAACACACACAAACGAACGAACACACACACACACACACACACACACACACACAAACACACACACACACACACACACACACACACGAACTAACACACACACACACACCCACACACATGAACTAACACACACACACACGAACGAACCCACACACAGGCACACACACACGAACGAACGAACACACACACTCGCACACACACACACGAACGAACACACACACACGCACACACACACGGACGAACACATACACACACACACACACACACACACACACACACACACACGAACCAACACACACACACACACACACACATACACACACACACACACACACACACACAAACGAACACATACACACGCGCGCGCGCGCGCACACACGCTCACGAACGAACACACACACACACACACAAACGAACACTCACACACACACACGAACGAACACACACACACACACACACACACACACGGACGAATTCACACACACACACAAACGAACACACACACACACACACACACACACAAACGAACACACACACACACCTGCACACACAAACACACACACACACACACACACACACACACACACAAACGAACACACACACACACACAAACGAACACACACACACACACACACAAACGAACACACACACACACACAAACGAAAACACACACACACACACAAACGAACACACACATACACACACAAACGAACACACACACACACACACACACACACACACAAACGAACACACACACACACACACACACAAACGAACGCACACACATGCACACACACACAACTGAACACACACACACACACACACACACTCACACAAACGACCACACACACACACACTCACAAACGAGCACACACACACACACACACACACACACACACACACACACACACACACACACAAACGAACACACACACACACACACACACACACACACACACACACACAAACGAACACACACACACACACACACTAACAAACACACACACACACAAACGACCAAACACACACAAACGAACACACATACAACACACACACAAACGAACACACACACACACACACACACACACACACACAAACACACACCCACACAAACGAACACACACACCCACACAAACACACACACACAAACGAACACACACACACACACACGCACACACACACAAACGAACGCGCGCACACACGCACACACACAAACGAACAGACACACACACACACACAAACGAACACACACACACACAAACGAACACACACACACACAATCGAACACACACACACACACACACACACAAACGAACACACACACACACACACACACACACACAAACGAACACACACACACAAACACACACACACACACACAAACGAACGCGCACACACACACA
>CM048754.1:68770658-69255658 GCA_026315105.1 Locusta migratoria | reverse complement strand
TCGGCATTGAATGCCATCGTCAGGTGTATCGTATTTAGAGGTTGTAGGTGCTTCAACTGACTATTTAGTAGGTGATATTTTACATTTGATTTATGAACTGTAGGCGGTTACAGCTTCTGTCAATACCTCAGAAGCCAGCCGAGGTGACTGAGGCGGGAGTTCGAATCCCCCCTCGGGCATGGATATTTGTGCCGTCCTTAGTCTAGTTAGTTCATATGTAGTTTGTAAGTTTAGGGACTGATGACTCCGTAGTTAAGTCCCATAAGCTATACAAACATTTGAACATTTGAATACCTCAGAATACTATACGTTATTGTGAGGTATTGATAGATGCTGTAACTGCCTACAGTTCATAAATCAAATGTAAAGTATCACCTACTAAATAGTCAGTTGAAGCACTTACAACCTCTAAATACGATACACCTGATGATGGCATTCAATGCCGAAAGATATCTTGTGTGATATATAAATAAATAAACAATTACAGTGTTTGGACTATCCCTTCGCATTATGTCAATGTACGACATTTCTAACACTGTGGGCCCCAGATATAAGAAGTTAAAAACATGAGAATATATCAAATTCATCGAAAAAAATCTAACAAAAAGTTGCCATGATGGAGGTTTTGAACCCTGGATCCACGGTTTGACTCTCAATCCCTGGACCGCTCGACCCGCGACAGTACTCGTAAAGTAAAGTCGCTCATGTTTACTGAGAGTACCCGAGCTACAGCATGAAAACACAAAAACTTTAACTAATCGAATGTAATTAACTTTTGACCCCGTATATACTAGCAAAATGTGTTCATCTTCAGACGATATTTCAATCTATATAATTGAAACGCGATTTCTTTTTTCAGAAACTACGGTCTAGCAAAAAACAGAAATACGTGTGTGTTTACATTCATTACAGAACGTCCATGCAAAATTTCATCGCAGTCTGTCACCCGTATGTCATATCCTCTCCTTCATACACCAGGAACAACGTCAGCTAAAGAAACAGCGTGCCGGAAATGTAACCCGCTCAAAGGAGACTACCTAGGACCCCGAAAGTGCCGTTTGATGAATACCGCCTTTTTTTCCTACTATAGCACTCCTTGTCGCAGTGTACGTATACTTTTTTGGCTGTTGTCTTTCTGTATTCTTGGCACTTCTCATACTGTATACATTGGAACTATATACATTGGCCGGCCGCGGTGGCCGAGGAGACTGAGGCGCTCCAGTCACGGTCTGCACGGCCACTACGGTCGGGGGTTCGAATCCCCCCTCGGGCATGGATATTTGTGCCGTCTTTAGTATAAGGTAGTTGATAAGTAGTTTGTAAGTTTAGGGAGTGATAACCCCGCAGTTAAGTCCCATAAGCTTAACAAACATTTGAACATTTTATATACATTGACTGTAGAATATGAGTCGTGTGGTAAGAATCAGTTACTGTCACAAGTCGGAGTGGTGAATTGTGACGAGGTGCTACGTAGGCCTCTCACGGAAATGAAAATAACAGACGCTGTTTTGTCAAAAACTGACGTTGTGAGAACAGTGGCTGCGCTGGTGTAATGCTTATAATTAAAAACAGCGACCAGCAACAAACGTGGTTGTAGATGTTCATTTATTTAAACTAAGGTTTGAGCCGCAGTTTCGGTTTCGACCAGAAGTCAGCCGTAATTACCTTTCTTGAACGTATTTATGAAATTGGGCCGCGTTCGGAATGTATTCAGTCAACAATGACCCACAATATTTCTGCGGTCCAACTGGGCGCCATCATCAGGTGAGGAAGCTAAGCCGCTCTCGCCGTGACTGACAAACTGTGGAACGGCTGGCCTATAAAAATGATGACGGAACTCTTGGACATAGAGTTCACAGGAAACCGACGCATACTGATAGGTATTTACATGTAACCAGCTGTCACCCTCCTTTTCAAAGTGAAGGAGTCCTATGGACCTTGGTAAAAAGAGCATTTGCCATCTCGGATACTGAAAATTTACATCAAGAGCTGCAACATCTCAAGAATGTGTTCCACCAAAATGGCTATACAGACAAGCAGATTCGACGGGCTTTCGAGTTCGGACCACCACGTGAACCAGCTGAAGACACTTCAAGTTCTGTTGCTTTCCTTCCTTATGCTAGTAACGTGTCTGCCGAGATAGGGAGGAATTTGAAGAAACACAAAATAAAGTGTATTTTTCGTCCGCCAGCTAAGACTAGAGCACTTCTTGGCTCTGTTAAAGATGATTTGGGCCTAAGAAAGCCTGGCGTATAAGAAATACCTTGTAAGTGCGGTAAAACGTACATTGGCCAGACTGTTCGCACCGTCAGTGACAGGTGTGTTGAACATCACCGCCACACGCGATTGATGCAGCCTGACAAATCCGCGGTGGCTGAACACTATCTCTCAGAGGGACACAGGATGCTGTACGACGAGACACAAGTTGTTGCAAACTCCTCACAGTACTGGGATTGTGTTTTGAAAGAATCGATTGAAATCAGAATAACACATAACACAATTAATCATAACAGTGGTTATTTTCTGAGTAAATCGTGGAATCCTGTGTTATCAGACCTAAAGAAACATCGGCATCTATCTGCATCAAATAGCAACGAATGACAGTCTATAACGATCTATCTTGCTTTTTGACATTAGCCACCACTGGAGGCGCTACAACTTCTCTCGCGCCAGGGGTCAGCAGCTACGAGTAAACTCACGCCCTCTGTACTTTGCGCATGCGCCTTCGTACTTTGGTTGCGTATATAGAGCAAACCGTTCCACAGTTTCAGTGAAATACTACTTTTTTTTTCACTGAAACTCACATGACACCGCCATCATGGCGCAAGATTGGAAGCCATCAAACATAAATTCACGCCTACAGACAGCACTCAGAACTGCCGAACCTTGGTTGGAGAAATGGCGTGTTAAAGTCAACGTCGACAAGTGTGGGGCAGTTCTGTTCACACGCAGACCGAAACACCTGCGCAAACACCAATACTATAGACCAATTACTGTTCATACACGCCCAATACGTTTCCGTGAGAAAGTCAAATACCTCGGTGTCTGGCTGGACGGGAAACTCACATGGGGGGACCACATACATCACATGACCAACCGAGCAAACGCGAGGCTCAAACAACTCTACCCGATGCTCAACAGGGAAAGGAAACTGAGTAGCCGGGTGTCGAGGAACCTCTACATGACACATATTAGACCTCTGATGACGTACGGTGCTCCGTGCTGGGCATACGCGGCGCCAACACGGCTGCGCCGCCTGCAGCTCATACAGAACAAGGTACTACGCTTCATTAGCAACGCTCCACGATACACACGCACCGTGGACCTTCACAATGAATACCGCCTAGAGCGCCTCTCGGTGGTATTCAAGAAACTCGCCACACGACTGTACAGAAACTCGAGACACTCGAACAACCCCTTCATCCTACGCTTGGGGAACTACGATCATAACCATAGGTGGAAACATAAGAGACCAAAAACACTTCTCCTCAGACTAATCACCTACGGTCATAGGGACCACTAACTCGCAAACACGATGAATATGGCGAACCCTTGCAGAACAGCAAACTGACTGGCAATGCCAGCTGAGCCCACAGCCGACCTACAGGCAAGGCAGGGAAACCATATTCAGCGCACTAAACACAAACAAACCTAAACAGTCCCGCACACTTAGTCAGTTCTATGACCGAACTGCCTAACTACCATGAAAAACTTGGCTATGTTCACAGGCCGCAGCCGATGTTCACGGGTAATCTATCGCAGCCGACCCAGGAGACTTCACAGGAGCTCAGCTGCAGCAGAACCTCGCATCAACCGGACTGATTCTTTATGACAAACCTAGCAAAGTTAACGGTACTGAGAAAATACCCATTACTAACATTACCAAACCTAGCATGATCTGTCGCAGATAGCATATCGCTACTGCCCTTCAAACCTACCCCACTGTCGCAGAGGTTCTTTTCCCTTGGCTCTTGCCTTGGCACTTTTTTTCCTCTGCCCTTACATACCTTTACCCTTCGGATACCTTTCGACCAATTCTAACTCCAGATGCACCGTATTAATGGGTGATCGTGGCCACACGTACCGGTAACATCGCTGTTCCCACATCCCGTGATCCACCTTCGCAAACTAACCAAATACGGAGGTGACAGTAGAACTGTTGAGTTGGTCGCCACGTTGGTGTGGGCGTGGAGGGGCCCCATCCTTTGCTATACAGTTTCAGTCAATCACGGCGAGAGCAACTTAGCTTCCTCACCTGATGATGGCGGCCAGTTGGACCGCAGAAATATTTTGTTGAGATGACAGCATGATCCGGCTAGAAACCCGTGAAGAATTTGATCAGTTAATACGCCGGGAAAGTCTAAATAGCCACAATAACGCTTTACCTCAGTTGGCGAGCCGTTTAACTGCTAGGAGCCTCCTCCGGCGTAAAATGTTTGGATATTTTGTTGTTAAGCACAATATAAAGCAATCATTTCTCATAGTGATATGTTAGTAACAATTTAACGTATTCAGTGTTGTCTGCATTGGAATGGGTACCGGTATTATTATGGTGTAAAGATTTATTAATGAGGTTCCTTGAAAGCGAAGCGCCTTTTTTAATAACTACTTTGGGTTTAGGAAATATTGATCATGTGGTACGCAACTTTTTCTGTTCGGTTTGCGTAAATTCATACTGACAACAATCATACAGTCACAGCTGTGACTTTATTTATACAAATACTTTCTGCAGTAGCCGCGGTGGAGTAGGCGAGAGGTCTAAGGCGCCTCGCTGCGGAGCGCGCGGTTGCTCGCCGTCGGAGGCTCGAGTCCTCCCTAGGGCATGGGTGTGGGTGTTGTCCTTAGGTTAGTTTACCTTAGTTTAAGTAGTTTGTAAGCTACGGACTAATGACCAAGTAGTTTGGTCCGATAGATTTACTAACATTTGAACATTTTGATCTTTCTGCAGCACTGATTGAAGCTGCTATGTATTCAGGAATGCCAAAAAGGAGATATGTAAAGTTGTTTGGTGATTGCAAAAAGGGAAATGAAGATGCCAATGTAAAGCTAGCGATTTCAAGATCGTAAAGGCAACTTATAGAAGCAAACAAATGATCACTTTCTGCGTTTTTTGTATTGTGGTAGTCATGCTGCGGCTGTCACATTTCGTAGTATCTATTTGCCATGTTTTTTGTCTACCTGAAGAGTATCTTCCTACAAGAAGGTGTGCAGCACTGTGGAATTTGTGGTAGTTGTACAGTAGTCTCGCTAATTCGAGGTGAACGGGATCGGGATCACTTCGAATTATCGAAATTTACTTGTGAAAAAGAAGAAATTCGATCTCGAAAATAATAAACGTGTAAAAAAATAACTTTTTAAAAACAAAATTTTTAAGTAGTCATTTTCATTGGCAGCCTACAGGTTTTAAAGTATTTTCACTATTTACTTGGCGTTATAATAGTGGAGTGCCTTTTCCCGTGTATATAGAATGTACCCGCAGTTGTTTTGTTTTACGACGCTCATATTTATGGTAAACTTGTTATTCGGAGGTTCGATATATCGAGACTGCACTGTATCAAGTACAGTTTACTTGTGGTCTAATATTTCTTTTTCAGGTAGAAAGTGTAACGACCACGAGAAAAGAATTCAATTTGGAAGTTCTTTAATAAAAGTGCTGTCAATTTGTCTAAACCTGTCGCCTCCCAACTTACCTTCTACGGTCTCCTGTTTAGGCTGACTATCAAGAAGGCTTAGTAGAGGGAAGAGATCTAAAAAATGTGCAAATACTATTGACTTTTGGCGTAACGTAAATAGACAGAAATTTTAACTTAATTAAGCAAGTTTCGGTTTTGGCCGAAACTAGAAGAGGAGAATATTCGGTTACTGTTTCGGTTTACTGCTAAAAATCATGTTTCAGTCGGACTCTAAACTATATGCGGTTTCGGAGTTTTTACAAATCAGTCTTCAGATTTTTGACATGCTTTCCAGCAGGGGCCTTGTTTAGTGTGTTACAGTTTCGGTGGCCCAGGATAGACAAAAATGTTTTATTTACTATTTGCGAATTTTATGTTTTAAACGAAAATACACGAAACGTGGCTGAAACGTATATGTCGGTTCCTTGCCTTTGACGAAATTGCCGTGTGTTACTCTTGCGTATTTCAGACGTTATGAGATTGCGGAGTGCACTGTGTAAGTGCCGTTAACTTTGCTGATTGGTCAATGCTAACATTAACCGCTGGTAGCCCCTGCAAGGCCGACAGACTAACCTACACATCGGATGCACCGGTTGCATAATCGTACGGCGTTTCCGGACAACAGCTTCAAAGCACGCGTCATGGTAAGCCAACATCAACAGCAGATGATAAACGGAACTATATTTTTCAGGTAGAGCTGGTACAACAACAACGACGACGACAACGACAGAACCAAATGTCTACGCATAACGCGAATTGGCCAGGACGGCGTATTTAAGGCGGACAACTGTCAATTCTCTTGAAACGCTTCCTGCCTACGTAAGCGGGCGGCTACAGGAAGACGACCAACGCCACGCTGTACACACTTCGGGAATTCTACCGGAGCGGAACTGCTCTTCATGTGGATGTCGACCTTGGCCTGCGTTTGGATATGGACTGTCTTCAGAGTGAATGAGTGGAGAGCTGGAACCAACTTCACCTGACGACTCTTTCTCTCTCGCTCTCGGACTCTACGTCCCAGCCTAGTTCTACAGAGTTGCGCCCGCTAAGCAGAGTTTCACTACCGACTGTTGGCAGAACTGAACTTATTTGGTCAGAACAATAAGCGTTAACAAAATCGTGATCCAGCTTCACTTGAGAAACATAAGCAATGTTTGCAAATATGAATGTTTGTATGTCCTCCATGTGTTTATAAACCATTCATTCGATTGCAATGAAACTTAGGTAGACTGTTCACCTAGGCCCACGAAGGTTCCTGACCAAAAAACAAAAGAGCACAACACAGCCGGCCGCGGTGGACGAGGGGACTGAGGCGCTCCAGTCACGGTCTGCACGGCTACTACGGTCGGGGGTTCGAATCCCCCCTCGGGCATGGATATTTGTGCCATCCTTAGTCTTAGCTAGTTCATAAGTAGTTTGTAAGTTTAGGGACTGATGACCCCGTAGCTAAGTCCCATAAGCTATACAAACACTCACACTCAGCAACACATAGCTCAGGAGATATGACGTCATAAATAATGGGAGGCCACCGCGTGAGAATACACAGATTTATGCGTCAATTATTGGAAAATGGTAGTAGTTAGGGACCTGCAACAAAGTCTGCTTGTAATTTCGGACGTTTATGAAGCGTTTTGTAACTGACCCCCCCCCCCTCCCACCTCCACAAAATGATAAGAAGTCTACCGCTCACAACAGTTTCGCTGTAGATTCCGTAAAACTGTGTCGCATCAGGCGAGACCTTGTAAACAATATAGTTGCAAGAAACTTCCACATAATGCGACGAGACTTTATTCACACACTGTATGACAATGACAGTACTTAGCGACTTGCAACCAACTTAAGACATAATTTCAAACTATTATTGAACTTTTATGTCCAAGACATTGATGATAAAGGTGAAGCAATGAATTAAAATTCGTGATTCGGCCGGGAATCGAACCCGGACCTTCATGCTTTACTAGGCATCTCTTGGACATATTCGAGACGAAACACCGTCTCAGGGTTTCTTAATTTATATTTAAATTTTATTGAACTATTTGTCGCTGAAAACCATGGCAAAATTATGAAAGGGGAAAAAAGTTTCTCGCTTACTACTTTTCCGCTGTTCATGGAATAAAGCTATGGCGTTTGGTAGGACGTTACAATTTATAATTTGTACACTACAAATTGTAGCCGCATAAAATTTTACAGACAGTATATACATATATAGCTGAATGTACCTTCGAAATTATATCACACTACGATACATGGCTCATGAGATATGAGCACATAAACAGTAACGCTCGTGGAAAACCGCCCCATCACGCACCAAGTTTTAATCTATTACTTCTTTACTACTAATTATATTCGCAACAGATTTTACAGACATACAGCACTTATACAAGTATGTACCTGAAAAATTATTCAATTTTACAACGTATAACTCAATAAATATGAGATCGTGCGAATTTTATATGCAATTTGTATTTTACTATATTTCTTTGTTTAGATACTGTACATATAATTTTGTGCATTTTGCAAGACTGTATTATTTCTTATATATTCTCCGATAAATATAACATGTTTTTAGAAAAAAGGAGATGGTCAGAGAGAAGGGATAGGAGAAATACTAACTCAAGGCAAGAATAAATAAATAAATACCCGGGCAACGCCGGTTTTTCAGCAAGTACGTACCATTGGTGAAGATGTTACGTTGCAGACACAATGGAACTGTATGGGTATTGCAAAATGTGCCTTTTCTTATGTAGTGCGATTAATTTAAACATCGAATTGTAGAAGTAAAACTATTTGCAATATTTACAATATGGCGTTCTACTAAACAGTGCAGACGACATGCACAAAAAATAGATATATTTGATACAGTACATAGGTAGATACATATTTTCTTTTTTGAGTGGGCAGGGTACAGTTGAGAATTTGTGTCTGACGGAAAGGCGTGCTTCAGTAGGCCTATTCCATGCAGGTGTGTTGATCGCTGCGTCCCCAGTGGTGTAGGGGTCAGCGCAACTGCCTAGAAAGCAGGAGACCCTGCTTTGATTCCAGGCTGGGTACAGCTTTTCAACTATACTCACTCGCAGTTAATACCATTCATTCCGTAAATATGAACTTTAAGTTTAACCTTTAAGCATGACATTTTATTTGAAGCTATAAATACTACCAAGATTAATGTATAGTGCGTATATACTGAGAAAAATATTGAAAATAAAATTCCTTAAAATTACTATGCACTATTAGCAACAAAAAGTTCATATCTGGTCAGCTATATATGGGGCTTCCATGATGTACTCGATGCCTCTCGTCTTTCCAGAAAGTAACTCATAATGCAACAGTAGTACGTGATTGACTACTTTTACAGGGCAAAGGAGGAATACTAAAGTAAACAAACGCACATGTTAGAAGTAACTCAATGCAGCTAACTGATTCGGTAGCACTCTGCAATTTATAATTTCTAGGACGAGCTACTTGCACGTGTAACATATATAGACGCAGCTACAAACGAATTTGTCGTAAAGTGTTGATCAGCTTGAGAGATAGTCGAAAAACTAAGGTATGTAGCTAATCAGCTACGCTATGCATTAAAGGGTTAATTAGTAAGAGGGATACTAAAGAAATTCAAAAGAAAGAAAGAGATTATTAGGAAAATATTAGGCCCCAAAATAACTGATGGACAAACTTATATGCTGAGAAGCAATAATTGATGAATACACAGATATACATGCTGACGTGAGAAAACGAATTTATGGACATATTAAAAGAATGTCACTGATTTGGTTGAAAAAAGGAGTAGGAGAATTCTAAGAAAACAGAAGTAAAGAAAAAACTGAGTCAATTAAATGGATGTCCGCGGTTTTGTAGAATATTAAACTAAACGTTACAAACAGAAAAAAAATTCAGACAATAGATTTATGAGTGGATAGTTAGTCAGAGGGAGATTAGAAAACGGATTGGAACATCATGGTGTTATGAAAGAAAGAGACTTCATTCTGAAAGACTGCAACAATATTGGGCTGAATGGAAGGCCAACCATCAAAAGGAACATTGAATGATTGTATTCGCGCGGTCCTATTGGACCCTGCAGTGACACCAGCTCCCTCACTATTACGGAATAGTCGATACCAGGAACGATCATGTTCAGAGTATCGTTTAATATCATTCAATACAAACATGTGGACAAACTGCTTAATCTTTAGCGTGCTAATTATTGGGATGACAATTATCTGTAATGAACTGTAATGAACCATTAATAACGATTTCACATTGTTAATTGATGCATGTATTCGCATTTGTGAGATTCAATGCAAAGAAACTGTTAAATTATATTTATATCTATACGTTATCTCAGCTTCGTGTATTATTCTATTTGGTGTATGTGAAATCGTGTCATGTTATACTTGGTAACTGTAATTCGATTAATGTCATTATTGTAAACAATATATTTTTAGTAACAGTAGTTAAAAGATGCCAGAGGGCACTCGGCAGTTGTGCCGAGTTGAGTAAAGTGGAGTAGAAGAGAGTAAGTTCTGTTTGTAATGTTGGTGTGGGGTCGCACAAGTCCAAAGTGCGCGCCACGTACTTTCGCCGCGCGCCGCCATGCACGCACGGCGCGGCGTTCTTACGACGTCAGCCACGAGCGCCCTCTGCTGCTATCCCGTTCGTGGCCACCACTGAACGACATCGTTCACTTGGGACTGTGACAGGAACCAGTTAACACTTCGGAATCAGATAGGCACCAGTGAAGACTTGGCTATCGGACAGGCACTAGGCAGGCCTCAACTATGTATCAGCATTCTGCAGTACTGAGCTATGTAAATGTTAAGTATTATATAAATTCTGTGCAATATATATCTCGTTCTAATTTACTCTAGTGTTTCTAGTTTCTGCTGTCCCACTGGCTGCTCACCTTCGTACCTGCACAAGTGTGCATCCGTTATTCCTGTGTCGGTACTTTTCTACTCGGCCACCGACACCTACGACGGAAAAGAGACACAAAAGCGGCGACGAAGCTGGGACACAAAAGTTGGTGCTTTCGAGAAGATTGTAACGAGAGTCTTATGGTGATTAAAGACTAAGAAAATGAATTGCTGGAGTTCTTTCTTTATTTGAACAATACAACACTAAATTATGTAGCGAGGAGATAAATCCCGAGTATAAAAGATACTTATGTAATAGTTGATGTGTTACCTGAAACTTAAATAATTGCTCACAATTTAAGCTTTGAGACAGTATAACGTCAAAACCCACAAGTGAATAATGATAAATAATAATCCAAGAACAGATTGCAGTTGCGTGTAAAATCTCTAACTCCTTAGGTTCGTTCCAGCAGTTGCCAGACTGCTCGACGCGCATGCGCAACGCCGAAATTGTGTTCCAGCAGCGCCTTCTCCCGCTTCTGGCTGTTCGGAGTTCCAGCAGTTGCCGCAAGCAGCCAGGCGCTACCCGGAAAAATATTTCTGGCGCCGTCAAGCTGCCAATTTGCGCATGCGCAGAAAGGGCTGAGTTGAAGTGGGACGGTAGCCATCATGTGATCGTGCTGTTTGTGGCGAGATTTTCGATTATTTCGAAGTCACTGCAATACCACGTAAGATCAGATATTTATCGTTTATACTTCTTCGTTATTAGGAAGGAAAGTATTTTAACTATTCCTTCAAACTCACCTTCACCTTGAAACATATTAGTAGATTAAAAGTAATTACAGTTTCATTCTACCACTTTCCAACATAATACTCATCTTTTGAACATTGAGATGTATGGGGGTTCTGCGCGCTGCAACATTATTCTCCTGGGGCGTCGTGGTAGAAATAAATAGTCGATATGTACAATTTTCACTTCTTATTTAATCTGAATCAAAACTTCTCCACCAAAACAATACAAATTCAATACATCAGAACTTAGCTGGTAGTACTTCCATTCTCAAAACACAAACTGACATGGATTCCAAAGCACTTGACAAACGACTCAAACTCGAACTCCCCCGCACAAGGCGGTGAGGCAAATATATAACATCGACAATAATGACGTTACATTATCCATTGTTCATAACAACTGAATATACTAATTTACAGTTAACAAACACACAAAGAAAACATTTCATGTACACAAAAATAATCACAATATAAAATGAAAACAATACATACAATAATTTTAAATGACACGTGTAGTTTTAAGACGAAATTTCCGATCTTTCTGTTGACAACGAAGTGTAATGTTAAATACCAATTAATTTGTTAATGAGTACATCATACATGTTCCTAACATATACTGAACTATCAAATATTCTGGCCATTCACAAAATATACTCAAAATCTCTTTTCAGTCAATATATACAAAGAATTCAATATTGATAATTAATGTAATAGTCGAAATAACACAATTAGCTGGTCAACACAACTTGTTTATGAGCCTAACATATATAAAATGCTATTTATTTTCATTTCTTTATGTTTTACAAAAGTTTTTACCCTTGTTCTGTCTATTTATTTAAAATAATGAACAATGACAAAAGTATTGTTTATAGAACTGACTGGAAAGAAACTACATGAATCTCTTAATTAATGAAATCTATCACTTGTTTTAATCACAGTATCACCGAGACGCTGTCCTACACTGATTCCTAAGCTGGCTATATCATTTTTAACTAACTTCACACGCAACTTTTATCACTATTTAACCACACGATTCCGGGTCCGACGCAGACGGTATCGTATGGTAACATTGAGATGAGGGGGTCAGCAGTATCGTTACAACCTGCAGCCAGAAACAGTGTAAAAAGCGTTCCAGCAGTGCGAGTATCAAACAAGCGTTTTTACGTCGTAGTAGCTGCGCATGCGCAGTAACACAGGTTTCTTAGCGCTTGGAAGTAGCAGTCTGGCAGCTGCTGGAACGAACCTCTTGATACTAACCTCTGACCAGAAGGATCTTTGACTAACACGTGATCAAGTTAATTAATTTATGCTGTTGGATTAATTCTCTCCAACCAACTAACAGCACAGAAGGACTGATCTGATGACACAGACGAGCATTAAATAGAGAGTGCAGAGTAATATCCATATTACCTATTTGGTTACTGTAGAAATTTTGACAAAACGGCGAATTCCATGAACTTTTCGTAACCGTTAAATTTGAAAGCACGCCGCGGCACAATGAGCTGGGTCTCCTTCTGAGAATTCGCGCGCAGACAGGTGTGCCAACCTCAGTGGCCAATAGACATGGCCGCAATAGTTCGGTTTTGGGATGAAAGTTCCTTTTTGGCAACCGTTGCTTTCTACTCGTTCGCAGTTTCTTTTTTATCCAATTGTTATTCAGTAACAGATAACAAAAACAGAAACTGAACAAATAATTTTTAAGTTAGAAAATAAATACGATATTATTGTAGTCTGTATCTTTCGATATCGATACCCCTTTTCCCCAATCACCCGATTTCACGGACAACTACTGTTTTTATTTTCTTTTTATAAGCCAGAAATAATAATAAGGAAAAACTGCCAAGTACTTAGGACAAAGAAATTTAAATTTGTAGCCACGTAAGTGTCACATTTCGGCTAGGGAGGTAAGGGAAAGAATATTTCTTTAAACACTCTTACACTAAATTTTAGGGAAATGATTAAAAGTTACGTTAAAAAGTTAATATTAAATTAAGCAGATGAAATTTAAAACTGTGCGAATAGTAATTAAGTAACTAGCGAGGATTACATCTTTTGCCATTGTTAAACATTAAGAGGAAATATAGCTGATTAGAATAAAATGAACCACACTTAATGCCTTGTTTCACAAAACTTTATTTTATTTTGCACGACCTAGGTTTCGGGTTATGAGCCCATTTTCTAGTACGTTACTGATTCGAAAGTACACAAGTAAAGTCAAACCGTTACATTACTACAGTTCTCTGTTTTTCGTCTTTGGCACTGGAAGACATTACTGTATGAAAATCAATTTAGAAACAATTACATTTGCGTTTTACATTCATTGGAATACCTTTCATAAATATTGATGTTACTAACATATTTTAATCTCCATATTACACGTATTTTTAGTGCTGATGACTGGTTGGAAGAGTCCACTGTCAGATGATACCCGAACAAACAGGCTTTAGACCGGGGAGAAGTTGTTCTGCACCTGACACAATATATAGAAGACGGCTATGTGAACAACAATGTCACTGGGGTAGTTTTCAGTGACCTAACATCAGCCTACGATACAGTTACCTACGGAATACTGCTTCGTAAAGTGTATGGTATAACTAAGGACTTTAAACTCACGCATATGATTGAGTGCTTTCTTCAAAATAGAAGGTTTTTGTTAAAGTCCAAGGTAAGAGGTGCAGATGGAGGAACCTAAACGACGACCTCCCGCAGTATAGTGTATCACCTCCCACTCTCTTCAACATCGACACCAGTGTAAACCATAAGGTGTAAATTGTAGTGAAAATGCGTAAGTAATAAACGAACGATTCAGTTTTATTTTCAAATTGATTGCAATAATTGTACTGCAACACGCCTAATTACATTCCTTAATTAGAAGTGGATGAGATAATAATCTGAATTGAATCGATACGTTTCCGGACATGGGTTGCTATTCAAAATGTACTCACTACCCTCTACAAAGTCCCAGAAGGCTGTAACGGGAATTTCCGTCTTCCCTGTATACACAGGTGATGCCGTTTTAGCAGTACAAGAAGAAACATTTGAACTTCCAGTAGAGAAGCCTTACAAATTTTAAGCGGTTACTATCAAAAGAACCAACTGAAGCCAAATCCATCAAAAACACAAGTCTGTACCTTCCACCTCAAAAACGAACAGGCATCAAGAAAGCTGCAATTGATCTGGAAAGGTAAACAATTAGAGCACTCACTCCAAAATACTTAGGAATAACGCTTGACCGAACACTTGCCTATAGAACACACTGCTTGAACACAAAAAGGAAGGTATCTGCAAGAAACAACATTCTCCGGAAATTATCAGGTACAACTTGGAAAACACATCTCCATATATTAACAACATCCGCTATAGCTATTCTGTTGCAGAATGTGCTTGCCCTGTCTGGTGCAGATCTCGTCACACGAGTGGACGTCGCCTTAAATGAGACCTACAGTCTCATCACAGGATATCTGAGACCCACACCACACCACGAAGTTTACTATTTAGCAGGCGTCCCACCTCCAGATATCCGTCGTGAGTGATCATCCAGACTGGAAAAAAAAAACTTGTGATGCATACTCTATATGGATACCAACCAGCACACTTGAGGCTCAGGTCAAAGAAAAGCTTTCTTCATTCAACAAGAAGCCTCAATGAACCATCTTCAAACTTGAGAGTGAACTTATGGCGCTCTAGATCTAGTCCTTAGAAAGCCTCCCTTCAAGTTATGAGGAAAGCTGGTCAGACTGGAAGACAACAGATTGCGCTCAGTATTCAGAAGAACGAAAATCAACATGAGGAGATATGGAGTTCCCTGCGACTCGACCGTATGTGAATGTTGCCAAGAAGAGACAATGGACCATCTTGTCGAATGCAAACGGTGTCGAATAGATGCTCTCCCCAAAATGTGACTGACGCTACCAGGGAGGCATGTGAGGTGGCCGCATTTAATTGCATTTATGTCAGCTATAATTAATCCCAGAAATGTTAATGCTTATAGTACTAAAGTTTCGATTTTTACTTTGTTTTGTATTTTTACTACCTTCTTTTTCTTGATGTATATTCACTCCTGGCTATTAAAGTTGGTACACCACGAAGATGACGTGCTACAGACACGAAATTTAACCGACGGCAAGAAGATGCTGTGATATGCAAATGATTAGCTTTTCAGAGCATTCACACAAGGTTGGCGCCGGTGGCGACACCTACAATGTGCTGATATGAGGAAAGTTTCCAACCGATATATCATACACAAACAGCAGTTGACCGGCGTTGCCTGGTGAAACATTGTTGTGATGCCTCTTCTAAGGAGGAGAAATGCGTACCAATACGTTTCAAACTTTGATACAGGTCGGATTGTAGCCTATCGCGATTTCAGTTTATCGTATCGCGACACTGCTGCTCGCGTTGGTCGCGATCCAATGACTGTTAGCAGAATATGGAATTGGTGCGTTCAGGAGGGCAATACGGAACGCCGTGCTGGATCACAACGGCCTCGTATCACTAGCAGTAGAGATGATAGGCATCTTATCCGCATGGTTGTAATGGATCGTGCAGCCACGTCTCGATCCCTGAGTCAACAGATGGGGACGTTTGCGAGACAACAACCATCTGCACGAACAGTTCGACGACGTTTGCAGCAGCATGGACTATCAGCTCGGAGACCATGGCAGCGGTTACCCTTGACGCTGTATCACAGACAGGAGCAATTGCGAAGGTGTACGCAACAACGAACCTGGGCGCACGAATGGCAAAACGTCACTTTTTTCAGATAAATGCAGGTTCTGTTTACAGCATCATGATGGTCGCATCAGTATTTGGCGACATTGTGGTGAACGCACATTGGAAGCGTGTATTCGTCATCACCATACTGGCGTATCACCCGGCGTGATGGTATGGGGTGCCATTGGTTACACGTCTCGGTCACTTCTTTTTCGCATCGACGGCACTTTGAACAGTGGCCATTACATTTCAGATTTGTTACGACCCGTGGCTCTGCCCTTCATTCGATCCCTGCGAAACCCTACAACAGGATAATGCACGACCGCATGTTGCACGTCCTCTATGGGCTTTTCTGGTTACGGAAAATGTTCGACTGCTGCCCTGGCCAGCACATTCTACAGATCTCTCACCAATTAAAAACGTCTAGTCAACGGCGGCCGAGCAACTGGCTCGTCACAATACGCCAGTCACTCCTCTTGATGAACTGTGGTATCGTGTTGAAGCTGCGTGGCCATCTGTACCTGTACACGCCATCCAAGCTC
The DNA here is from genome assembly GCA_026315105.1 of Locusta migratoria. NCBI lineage: Eukaryota > Metazoa > Arthropoda > Insecta > Orthoptera > Acrididae > Locusta > Locusta migratoria. The sequence continues at coordinate 69,239,089 of CM048754.1, read as the reverse complement.
TGTTTGACTCAATACCCAGGCGTATCAAGGCCGTTATTACGGCCAGAGGTGGTTGTTCTGGGTACTGGTTTCTCAGGATCTATGCACCCAAATTGCGTGAAAATGTAATAACATGTCAGTTCTAGTATAATATATTTGTCCAATGAATACCTGTTTATCATCTGCATTTCTTCTTGGTGTAGCAATTTTAATGGACAGTAGTGTACTTTCCTCGAATATTATGAACTACCTGGAATAGAACGCCCTACTGATCCATAGTCACACGGATTCAGAAACTATCATTCTTGTGAAAAACAGCTAGCTCTTTACTCACATGATGTGATGACTGCTATCAACAAGGGATGTCAAATAGATTCCGTATTTTGAGATTTTCGGAAGGCTTTCGACACTGTACCTCACAAGCGTCTTCTAATCAAATTGCGTGCTTATGGAATATCGCCACAGTTGAGTTATAGTGCCCCTGCTGTTCCTTATTTTTATAAACTCTTAGGTTTTTCGCGGATGAAGCTGGCACTTGTCGGTTAGTAAAGTCACCAGAAGATCAAAACCAATTACAAAATAATTTAGATAAGATATCTGCATGGTGCAAAAATTGGCAGTTGACCGTTAATATAAAAGTGTGAGGTCATCCATACGACCACTAAGAGAAATCCGTTAAACTACAGTTACACGACAAATCAGACAAATTTTAAATCCATGCGGCTACGTCACAAAAGAGGCATAACGTAATGTAAATCGTAATTTTTTTAATATTATGGTATATAACCCACTACTGAAATGTGCCATAAGAAGATTCAAATCTGATGATGCTTAATCCAAAAGGCGTCATTGAAGTCACACTATACATGAACTGTGACTGTAATAAAAAAGAAAATTGTGACATAGGCAGCTTTCGGGCAGCACTACCCATTCATTTTATCATGGTCGTCTGCCTGTAACATTACTTCATGACGCATTTACAGACAGCAGTTATAAGAATCGAAGGTCATGAAAGGGTCGGAGAGGTTGGGAAGGGAGTAAAGGTAGGGTTGTAGCCTTTTCACAATGTTGTTCAATCTGTACTTTGACCAAGCTGTGAAGGAATACAAGGCGAAATTTGGAGAAGGAATTATTACAGTTCAGGGTGAATAAATACAAACTTCGCGCTTTTGCCGTTGACATAGCAATTCTGTCAGGGACAGAAAAGGTCCTGGAAGAGCAATTGAACGGAATGGACACTGGTTTGAAATGAGGGTGTCAGAGGAAGATTATCAAGGGTAAAACAAGGGTAATGAAATATAGGGTAAGAGGGTACGATTTCGAACATTTCGGACAAATGTCATTGTAACTGGAAATATATTGAGAAAATAAATAATTTTAACTATTTCACTTGTTTTACAAAAGGTTACAGAATTGAGTAAAATCGATCGAAAATGTACCAGACTAGGTACAATTATGATCACGTCCTCCTACAATTTTGATAATGGGCATCTTTCACATAGAAAGCACTTTTTCCTTAAGGCACCAATGCACACTTCGCGGTAGCAAACATTGCGTATTTAGCAGCGAATCCAATCACCGTTAACCAGACAATGTATAAGAGCGCGTTGGACTAAGTAGCTTCACTTACCTCTTAAAAGGTAAAAAATTATATCTCCGTAGCATAAAGTGGTGTATTCTTGGAAAACACAAGAGGAGCTGTAGAAAACTGCTACACTACAATACCACACAACGAGACACCAACAAATTGACAAATGGCGCGAAAACTTATGTTGATCGGAATTGTACCTATATCGAATTTTTACCACCTTACCCTAGTCTAAGAAAATCAGTCAACAGTGACGGAATTAGATTAGGTAATGAGACAGTAAAAATAGAAGATGAATTCGAAATATTTGAACATTTCAACCGTTTCAAGGCAAAGAAATAAATCCAATAGCAAAGTTGGAAAATGTGTGCTGGGCCGGGATTCAAACGCGGATCTCCCGCTTCGGTCCAGCGGTCGCTTAACCAATGAGGCCACCCAGGCGCGCTTCCCTTCCAACCCAAATCCTCAGCTTGCAGCTCACTATGATTATAGTGCCCCCTGCCTATTTGATTGCACTTGCTCGCAGCCTATACTGGATTCCCGCAAGGGATTCAGCGTATTAATGCGACCGCATTGAAATTGTCAACTGCCTGTTCGGACATATATACAATTACTGATATTGATGTGGTATCTGTTCTTTTCGGACAGATGATAATAATAATTGTAATAGTTGATGAGTTTTGTTATTTGGGTAGAAAAATAATTTTTGTTGTCCGAAGTAAAGAAGATAGGATAAGATGACGAGGAGTCTAAGATAACGATTTACTAATTTAAAGCGATTCTCGAGACGGAACAGTATATCAAGATGCTGCTCGCTAGCGATTAGCACTCTACGTGTGCGTCAGTATTTACTTAAGCCCACCGTCGCTATTTAGCACTGACAAGCTATCATTTATGTTTACGCACATTGCAGTGCACCTAAAAGGCATCTGAAACTCGTGGCCGGCCGCGGTGGCCGAGGAGACTGAGGCGCTTCAGTCACGATCTGCACGGCCACTACGGTCGGGGATTCGAATCCCCCCTCGGGCATGGATATTTGTGCCGTCCTAGTTCGTAAGTAGTTTGTAAGTTTAGGGACTGATGACCCCGTAGTTAAGTCCCATAGACTATACAAACATTTGAAAATTTTTGAAACTCGTGTGTTAAATTTTTCCAAGCTGCTTTCAGTTTTTTCTTAAACCATAAACCATGCTGTTTCTTATGTATACCCTAAACTCCAAAGACAATTTAGTGAAGTGTTCTTCCTAGGTTTAAAGAATGAATGGCCGTTTCGGGTAAGTTGGCGGACAAGATGACGGATCGTCATCTTACTAAGACATTTGGTAAATCATTTAATGAGTTTTTCATACAGGTTTGCAGTATTGAACGCGTGTAATAAGTATAAATTAAAGGGCCATGAGCAGCAATTGCTACAGGAATCGATGACTGGTGCGGTGATGTACGCAACTTCGAAGAGGAAACAGAGGAAAAAGTTGCCCTCCTGGCACATAACAAACAGAAGCCGAACTGAAGAAGAAGGCTAATGAAAGAAAAGAGCAGAAAAACTTAATGACAAATACGGGGCTAAGTGGAGAAGAAGAAAACGAAACAAATGTGATGAGGCACTCTTTTTGAAAGATTCCTCGATACTGGTCAACTGCACTGTAGACGATGACCATGGTTTCGTTAGAGTACAACGTTGTAAGATCAGCAGTGACTATGGTAACTTAAGGACTTAGAATCTCGTTCTTGGTGTCGTAAATGGCCCTTTCACAGCTTGTACCGAGTTCACTGCGACAGACACCAAGTGCAAAGCAAATGTATGCCGCTTCTGTGCTTAAAATCAAATGATTTTATAAAATGTTTATCCAATTGTGTTTGTCTGTAAATCTATCGGACCAAACTGCGTGGTCATCAGTCCCCAATTGTGTTTTCCGTCGACAAATTACCCGCATGCATACGTCACCTTACGCGCAAACGTGGGTAAGATGACGAGTTTGACATCATTTGAAAAAGGTCGAAGTAATCACCATAAATGTTAAATTTAGGACAACTACGATATCTGTAGATGGAGACAAAACACCAATGGTTTCTCTGAAGTATTAATGTAGCTGCACTGGTGGACAACATGCTAGAAGCTGATGGAATGAACGAATGGAGTGACCAGCTTGCACACCGGACTTAAGTGTAATTCCTCATATCTGGGGTGTACTTGGTAGACGCATTGCAGCCACAACAGCACCTCCCACAACGGTTTCAGAGCTGGGTATTGTTCTCGTGGAGGAATGGCCGAATATCCCTCAAGAGCTGACTGATAAAACTCATACTGCCCATGTCACGCATCTGTGCAACTGTACTGCCCGTCCGAGGTGATGACACTCCATATTAGAGGCCAACGAGAATGACTTTTTCACTATTGTCGTAGCCCCAGGGTGCCTCGCTCTAAGTAAATGTCATGTAAACCTCAAGTGAAGAGCTGAGGCAGCAAAATATCGTACCGTATCACTCACTAATTTCAATTGTAACCAATATCTGAATAAAATACATTGCCGTATGTATACTGTGTATGATATCTCACCTGGTCCCATAATTTTTTTATCTGTGTAATTTATCCTACTTTTAGTTTGTTTGTGTTAATAGGCATTGTTCCATTTAAATAAGTGTATGTTGGCATAAAAAATACACTTTTCATGTAGTATTAAAATCTCTTTGCTATCCAACGATACGAGCGCTTGACTACCAATTCAACTTGTCAAAACAGTACATCAGTAGCACTTTTCATTGCCGCAACATTTTCTGTCTAAATTTTAAATGATTCGCCATGTACACTGAGCACGCCAAAACGTGGCTTACACTTATCGGAATTTGTGACTTTTCTGAGATTATTTTTTCGTCGTCTTGACTGCTCATTTCCACTTGACAATGTTATCCTAATGAACGTTGCAGGCTGTTTGAAGAAGATGGTTAGGTTATTTTCTTAGGTTAGAATCTGTTCTGTGTGTGAAGTACATTAGATTTCACTTTCTGGAGTGCACTGGATTCCACCGACACATATGCTTGGAAATGGGTGGTACAATGTTGCTTTTGCTATTGGTAAAGACATCGAATGCTTTGTGAATGAGCTACATCTGTCGCGAAAAAAGAAAGTGGCGAGGATAGTGTACACTACCAGACAAGATTTACGAGTATATCAGGTACCAGTAAAAGGAGAAATTTCTGTTACGTACTGTAAGAATATTCTCAAAAAAAGTTTGAAAAAAGAAAAATATTTTTTGAAAAGTCGCCAGATGGTAAGAATATTCTAAAATATTGTCTTTGTATTTTATATTATTTATTTTGCCAGCTAGCTCAGTAAACGTAAGAAACATGAACCTTCTCAGGGACGTGATTAGTCAGGTTAAATTTTAGTTGAAGGTCTTCAACTGGTGCAAGTATTCTTACAAAATAGTTCCACATTACATGCTACAGAAATGCAAATCTTGTTAATATTTCCTATTGAAGTAAAAGTTGGACCCAACCTTTATATTAAAAATCTGAATATTAATCTCAGTTAAGTATATCATTGAAACTTTAATTGAATGTCCAACTTGTAGTAAAATTACAAAGTCTGAATTCAATGAAGCTAAATGAAAACTTTCTTTTAACTTTTTAAGATATGGCTATCAGGAAATTAAATAATTTTGGATAATAGTCACTTTGAATAATTATGCACTTCGTAATTTATAGATCTTTGTAAGATACCACATGTTTCTATACATTACTACAAAAATCGGCGTAATTTTTATATAAATCCGGTTTGGTTTTGCAGAACTGAAATAAAATATTATTATTTTTTATTATTAAGCCTTATTTTCCACCCGTCCTTGCTTTATCAGTAAGGAATTCTATATTTGACACGTAATGGCGGCGGGTGATGCAATCTGTGTCGCTAGCTTCTTGCTGAAACAAATGCTAATGGCGTCCTTCAGCATTTCATATAAATGATCAGGGTATTTTTAACTAATTAAAGTTCGTACACTTATTTCATTTAATACATATATTTTAAGTCTTTAAAAATGTTCAAACACGTTTACAGACCTCATTACAATGTTTCCTTCATTTTCATCAAAATCAGTTTCGTCACGATTATGAATCGACCAGCGCAGATAAGAGACAAGACACAACCAGATACAACAAGCTTACTTTTTAACATCACAAACATTTATATATTTTAATTGTACAAAGATAATAACACACAAAGTAATGATTCTTTGTTGTGAGAGTATACACAGACACCTTTTGTTACATGATGTGTCTATATTACTGGTACCACTAAACTTTCCAATCGTCGATTTCGGTAAAAATTGGAAGGACATTACAGTACTCTTGATATTTCGTGGTGACACTGAAAAGCAATATTACAAAAACGGGTTTGCTGAATTTATTTGAAGTTGAAACTTCCTGGCAGATTAAAATTGTGTGCCGGAACCGGGACTCGAACCTGGGACCTTTGCCTTTCGCGGGCAAGCGCACTACCGACTGTGCTATCCCGACACGACTCACGATGCCGCCTCACAACTTTACTACCGCCAGTACCTCGCCTCCTACTTTCCAAACTTCACAGAAGCTCTCCTGCGAACCATGCAAGACTAGTACTCCTGGAAGAAAGGATATGGTGGAGACATGGCTTAGCCACAGCCTAAGGGATGTTTCCAGAAATGGAAGTTGTTCAGACATACAACATGTAACTTCCTTGCTTTAAATAATGAAAATCTACGCTAGTTAGGTATTTCAATTGCTTTCGAGAATTTATTTGCATTTTATAGTGCATTCGTTAACTTACGTATGATTCCTTTGACGTTTCAAGGTCTGAGTTTTGGCGCCTCTGGCACTGCAGTTGTCTTCTTTAGTTAACCGAAGTTTGTAAAATCGGATAGAATAAATCTTGAGGTTTGTATTTTATCCTAATGTTAGAAACAGTTTTTTTTCTCTGTGTCTGCTTAAAGGTATTGTGCCACCTCAAATACACTGAAAATCAAACTCAATAATCATGACTTAGATTTACACAAAAAAAACAGTTGCAAGTACAAACAGAAATACTATTTAGTATATATTGTACGATTTCCCTCATTCTAGTAACTTCTGAAAGACTACACGTGTGCAAGAGCCACATGAAATTAAACATGGAAACGCGACAATGTATGTACATAAACAAATGCACTAAAAGCGAGAAAACTTTTCTAAATGCGTTTTTCTAAGGTTAAAAAAATACGTAATGCAGTTTTTCATTATTTAAATTCATGAATAATACAGTTATAGCCTATCCAAAAACATCAGATAATTATGAACGAAGTACATTAATCTTCAATGAATGTCATTCAGTATAATTTTGTGTGAATGACAAGAGTGAAGTTGAGGATAACATAGGTTTGAGCACGGAAACTACTGAAAAACGCAAGCACAGGTACACCACATTTGCAGGTCACTTCATAGAACAGAATCACCCCCCCCCCCCCACTATTAAAGAACGCCAGGAGCAGTAAGAATAATTTGAGAATAGCTAATACTCGCTTATCACAAAGCAAAACGACGTTAAGAGAGCCACTACAATAAGTTTATGATTGAAAGCACCGACCGACGGCGTGGCAAAACTGCATCCGATATAGTTTGTCACTTGGTCGGGTTAACGAGAAGATTACGTTAGGTTAGTTTAGAATCTATTCTGTGTCTGAAGTATATTAGATTTCAATTTCCTGAAGTGCAATGTATTCCACCCACATTTTTATACTTGGAAGTGAGTGCTACAATGCGATTTTTGTTATTAATAAAGACATCGAATACATACGAATGAGCTACATCTGTCTCGAAAGAAGAAAGTAGCAAGGTAGCGAGGATTGTGTACTGTCCTCAGTCATTGCTTCTACCAGACAAGCTTTACGAATATGTGAGCTATCGGTAAAAGGAGTAATGTCTGTTACATATCGTACTGGTGATATTTCGTGGTGTTACGATTTGCTGAATTTATTTGAAGCTGAGCAGACATACACCAGGTAACCTCCATCCTTTAAATAGCGAAAAACAATATCTGTTACGTCGGTTTATTGTCTATCACAACGACTTTCGAGAATTTATTGGCATCTTCTAGTGCATTTGTTTACAAGTATGGTACTTGTCGATGTTTCAATGTGCGATTTTCTGCCAGTTGTTGGACTGGAGTTGTGTTTTTATAGGCTACTGAAGTTCGGAAAATCGGACACATTAAATTTTGAGGTTGTATTTTATCCTAATGTTATAAACCATAATTTTCTCTGTCTGCCTACAGGTATTGTGCTTGTTTCATTACTCAGAATATCAAACGTAATAATTATGACATAGGCCTACCATTATACAAAAACCAGTGTAGGTGTCGATTTTTTTGTTGTGATATCGAGTGTAATGGAGAAGACACAATACTCGAATACAGACAGAAGTACTATTTAGCATGTAAAAAAAAGCTTGCCAATATTTATATACGATTTTCCCTCCTTGTAGTTACGTCAAAAAGACTACATCTGTGCAAGAGCTGCCTAGAATAACACATGGAAACGTCACGTTGTATTTATGTAAACAAATGCACTAAAAGCGAGAAAAAAGCCTCGAAATGCGTTGTGCTATGCATAAAAATACACAATGGATGCAGTTTTTCAGTATTTGAATCCACGAAGAACACAGTTATAGGCCACCCAGAAACATCCGATTATGATGAACGAAATGAAGTTACATTGAACTTCTATGGCTGTCATTCAATACATTTGTGAAAGACAAGTGTGAAATTAAGAATAATTTTGATCACAGAAACCACTGAAAAGCGGAATCACACGTATACCAATTTGCAGGTAACTTCATAGAACAGACACACCACCTCGTTAAAGAATGCCAGAACCAGTAAGAATAATTTATGGACAGCTAATACACGATTATCACAAAGCAAAACAACGTAAGAGAGCCACTACAGTAACACTAAGATACGCCACAATTACGGATTGAACACATTTTTTGAGGCTATAATTTACGCCTAATATTTCTGATAAAGGATTTAAACAACTTGCGGTTTCCAATAAACTCTAATATCAGACCATACATTCTGAACTGTATCCAGATTGTGATATTTATCGTCTTCTGGGTGCCACAATCTCTTTCTTTCTTTCACTAAGCATATCAGTTTCTCACTGTCCATATCTAGCACGTGAGAACGTCGGTCGATTTCACTGAAGAAAACAAACTGATTTGAATTTCACCGACTGTCGTCCGAAATGGGTACGTTCGGGCGATGAGATCGGCTACACTGTAACCGTGCCCATAGAGGAGTACAAATTTGAAACGATCGGCCGTTTTCCGACGATGTCTGTCGTCGGTAAAACCCACCGATATTGGACGTACTGTAAACACAGCCCAAGAAGTTTAGAATAAAGGGAGATGGCGTTATGTATGACGAGCACATACGTCAGTTGAAGCCTGTCCGCCATCTTGGTCAGTTTCGGAATGCTATTTCTCCGTTAAAACTATGTGTTAAGACGACCCTCTTACTATTAAGGCATTGAACTGACAGTCACTGCAAAGTATGTACTTTCAAACAATATACTTTCTTGAATAAATAGAAATAAATAGCTATCATAATATATTTGAAAAGTTACTTTTTAACGGCTAATTTGCAGTCTTTTAACACGTTGCACATCACGTCAAAACCGTCGGACGTTTTATTCCTGTTTTAAGTGACGTGAAACATCAGCTCTACATACGAACACTTCTCCAAAATTTAGCAAAATGGCGGAGGCAAGCTTCAGTTTATCATCGTAAGGGCGTCTCCCTGTATTCTAACCTCCTTGACACAGCCTATGAGTCCTACTCAAGTCCGCCATTGCTTCTGTCTGGCGTCTAGCGGGAACCTTTGTATCCAACGCGACACGGTCGCAGAGTTTCCAGGTTTTTCTATTGCTCTGTCGCCAAATTTTAAACAAAAAGTAGCCAAAATATCGCCATCTTTTCATCAATAAAATGCCAAAATATAACCAACTTTTCATCAGTAAAAATAGCCAAATATCGCAAACCTTTAATCTGTTAACATTATTATGCTATGGTAATTACGGCATGTTACTCGACAATAATAATCCCGAAATTCAGGGAGTAAGCTGGTTACTGAGTAAAAAGTAACACAAACTGTGGCACCCTCACATTCACAGACGTCAGACCTAACTTTCCAAGGAAACTCATACTTCACAGAAACATTTACCTGAGTCCATCCAAGAACTGAACCCAGACACACCACCAACTGACAATGCATGCAGTCAAAATATTGACACATTGTAAATATATTAAAGAGACTCCGGAAATTACAATTAACTATCCATCACATTTATTAATTTCATAACTTATAAAGTTACAACACAAAACTGTTCAAGAATCATTCTATCAAACTTATACAAGGGATGTTCTCATGCATAGGTTCGATTACCAATCACTTTCATCTTCTTAAATAACAAATATTTACAGATTTTAAATAGAGTTATTGAATCTTTCAAACATTTCTTTAATACACACAATATCATTAAAACATTTTGAGGTGAGGTAATTTATAATAATGCACTAAGCATTTCATACTTTGAGGTGGGATGGACTTTAAATTCTTAATAATGCGTCATTAGACACTGAAAAATCAGCCATGAGAACGACTGGGAAACCACCGCGTGTTCTCCATCGACATTTATACTCTGTAAACCATTGTTAACGACTGCGAAGTGCGTAGCAAAGGGCTCGCTTCGCAGGAGCAGTTGTTACAAATTTCTGTTGTGTTGTCGAATGGAACGCGCAAAATAAATACTGTTTCAAATGTTCAAATGTTTGTATAGCTTATGGGACTTAACTACAGGGTCATCAGTCCCTAAACTTACAAACTACTTATGAACTAACTAATACTAAGGACGGCACAAATATCCATGCCCGAGGGGGGATTCGAACCCCCGACCGTAGTGGCCGTGCTGACCGTGACTGGAGCGCCTCAGTCCCCTCGGCCACCGCAGCCGGCAAATACTGTATAAATGCCTCCTTGCATGCTGTAATTTATATAATCTTATCCTCATGTTCTCAGCGGGAGCCATATATACGGTGTTGTAGTACACTTCGAAATATCGTTTAAAGCCTGTTCTTCAACCATCAAAGTAGGGTACATGAGGTAGTTTACGTCTATCTTCAAGAGTCTGTAAATTGAGTTTGTTTACAGCTCTGTGACACTCTCCCACACATCCATGATACTAGAAAACATTTTTGCTAACTTGTGTAGGTTGAGTATATTTCCTCAGCATTCTACCGAAGTTTAGCAAGTATTATTGACGCAATGTCTAAAGAGTGTTTGCTTTACATTCGTTGTATTTGAAGTAAAATAAAATAGCCATTAAGTCTCTAACCAATTCCTTTAATAGCCAGTCGCCAAACTGCTAGAATGGCTACCATTATACAAAAAAGATAGCCAAGATTGCGAAAAATCGCCATACCTGAGAACCCTGCACGGTCGTTGGTGCATAACGCAGAATGCAAAAGGGCATATCGGTGGTGTGAAAGGTTCATTAACACGGTGAGGATGCTCTGCATTAACACAGATGAAATATCGAGTCTTGGTAATGTAAGTACAAATTACGCAAAAAAAAAAAAAAAAAAAAAAATATCTTATAGACTGTTGTGTGGGTATTTTTTGTATCGCAACACACTATCGGTGTGTATAGGTCCTCTGGGCGAGTAATAACGAGATCACTTTTTTTTTTCTCTTTGAAAGCTCGCATTTACGTTAATCTGTTTTGCTATCGGATAAATCTTGAACAATCGCGAGCTCGCGACTGGAGATAGTTGGCGCGGCGGCGCAGAGATGGCGCGCGCGTCGCCGGCCCCATTTGACGCAGCGGCGCGCCGCTTTGGATTCGCGCAGCCAGCAGCCAGTCAGTCGGTCGGCTGCGACAGCTGAAGTGCGACAACGCGTGCGGGGTGAGGGCCGTCGCTATTTTTTTCTCTTCTTCCGGCGTAACGAGTCGTCTCTCTCTCTCCCCCACCTCCTGCTCTCGCGCGAAAGCTCGCTCGGAATCCCCCCCTCCCGGACGGAACAAAAGCAGCACGTGGACGCCTACTTCGCTTTTGATGATTCCTGTTCGCGATGGAGTTGTCAACAAAACACAGATGACCAAACAGGTAAGAAAAATTCTTTACTGAAGTCGGTTATTTGCGTCTCCTTTCGTAGAAAAAAAATTCTATTCTTTGCGGGAAGATTGCGCGCTTAAAAATGTTATGGAGGCATCTTTTCTCTTCTTGTTATTAAATAAATTTAAATTCACAATAGGGACACACTTAATAATGTACACACAGTTCTAAAAGTGAAAAATGTCCTCCACTGAAATATGACCTCGCGTGATTCATCTCTACTCAACACACACGAAGGCGTTTTTTATTCTTTTTCACTTTAGAAAAGGATTTTTTAAATAAATTTTGATCGAGAAGTTGGCTCGGTCACAGCGAGGAGAATCCATTGTTCCGCCGTTTCTTCATGGTACAAGCGTTTAAGACATCCGTCGACCTAGAGTGCATTATTAGTAGCGGCGGTTGCGAAAGAGCTTCTGCCAAGCGGCCCTTTACGTAATCTATTTATTTCGCTGGTCCCATTGGAAACAGAAGAACCGCTACAAAGCGATTACGATCTCTGGCGCGGCTAACGGAATTCGCTGTTCGATTTAATGATACGACTTTCGATCTCTTCGCACATTCGATCCACGACTTGCGCAGACAATTTTGTGCGCATTTAATACTGTTGTCTGAGCTAATTATTGTAATCCACGTTTATGGCGACACTCTAAAAGAAAAATCACGCAGAAACTTCTAGACATTCGTACTTAGTCAGCCGGAAAATTTTCAAAGTTGTTCTGTTCGACTGTAAGTATTTTGTGGACTATCCACAGAAATATTTTACAACGCAAAAGCGTTTTTGTAAGTGAATGTATTTGTGTCTTTACTGTTTTACGCCTTATCTTTGCTCTTTGACATATTATTATTTGACCCCTCAATTTATTTTCTTAATTTTCGTGGACGTACGTCAATTCCTAATTTTCTCGGACAGAATTGAGATTTCCGCTAAGGGGAACGCGAAGAACGTGTTAGCAGCTTAAACGAAGAATAAAATTATAGCTTTCGTTCAATTTTCCTAATGTTGTGTCCTTCGACACATTCTCATTTTACACTTTCAAACGTTTTACGAGATTCCTCGACAATGAATCCAGACTGTGAAATGTTGTATTGTCGCCTTATAAAAATACTATTTCAGAATATTTAGCAGGGAATAAAAATGTAGCGAAAAACGAACTGAATGCGCGATAAAAAAAAGGAACAAAATCCATTTTTCTGTTATGTGTAACAATGAAAGTTCGTTATGTTAGGGCATTTCTGTTTACGGTTTCGTTGGAACATTGAGACACACGACTTAATTTTTATTGTTATTAACGTTGCGTTGCAACATACGTGTTCACATGAATACATTTAAGAAGTTCCATACAGAATATTTAATTTATTCTGAGGAAACTATTTGACAAGAATTGGATCGTCTCGTGTTCGAATCATGCTTTGACAAACGGTCCAGTAACCGACTAATTTTAGCGAATTTCTGGTAGCCTGTTATACGGGATTCATTTGACACACAGTTAAATAACTGAATAGTTCTGACAAAATTCCGTATTAGATACGAGCTCATTTAGTCGCTTTTCATATAACGAATTCCGGCACTATTATTTGAGACTGTTGCACTGGTACGGACGATTGGCGAAACATTTCTGAGGTAAATGTTAATTATTCGGAAGAAGCTCCGAAAAAAAAGCGTTTCGGCGGCGGTTTTCGTTTTTGGCGGTTCTTGGCTTTGTCGCTAACATTCCGCATGTAGGCACTCGCTTATTGATTGGCTGGCCTTCTAGTCGCTGCGTCGCTAGGTCTTGGCATGATTGCGGAGGGGGGGGGGGGGGAGGGGTGGAAGAATGCGAACAGCGTGTGCGGGCGCCGCGCTAAATGGGATTATCCTCTCCTCTCCCCACTCCCTTCAAGCAATTCGCAGAAGGAGGGGTGAAGCAAGCGGCCAAAGGAACAGCCGTGTTTTGTCTCCGACGTTCTTCTTCGCGGAACGCGACTGCGTCGCGGGCGAGAAGAATTTACCTTCCCGCGTGGTGCCGTCAACTGACAAGTCAAATCTGATGTCCCACTGTGAGCTCCCGGATGTGGTTCCAATTCTTGCGACGATACGTTTCGACGAGAGAACCAAACGTCATCTTCAGATACTGGAGTTTTTTATTCATTGCCCAGGCGCCAGCCGGGCAGAGTTGGGTTCGAGTCCGTCGTGTGCTACACGCCTTTGGCTCGCAGTGATATTCCGTAAAACGCAAATTCTCACGAGCGCTATCCAATGTATGACGAATGTGGTGGCCCGCGACATTTTAATAATTTATTATGTTAGTTGCCAAGATCAGCTTCGATTAAAAGATTTTTTTATTTCATGACTAGTTTCAGCGGACTTGGTGTAATTTTCAGATTCTGATCACGCAGTCTTGGACGTAATCATCCGTGTGTGTATTGAGAGCGTGCTCAGATTTTAAAAATACATCACCATATTGGCTGTCAAACAGTACATGTATATCTACATACCAGCTGAAAAACGCTCCTGACGGAGCACAGAAAAGGCGAATATGTACTCTGACTCAAAATTGTGGAACCAGCTGCCTCAGTCCTTATTCCGACTTCCTCACCAAAAATTTTGGCATGCGAAACATATTCGTGCACTTTGTAACTACTTTTTCCCAGTTAAGCCGTCATAGTCAGCAATGTCGTCTCACTGTCAGTGTCTATATACTGTATGTCTCTGTCCGTTCGTTTGATGTCTCTCCTACTGCCGCTTTCTGTCTGTGTCAAACTTTCAATGTCTTCATCCCTTTCCCTCGCGATTCCTCACTGCTGTCTGTTTCTGCCACTTTCATCGCCTCTCTGCCCCACTGACGTTGTCCCATTCACTTCCTGTACTGTTGCCAGTATCCTTTCTTTGTCTTTCATTGTCTTCAATTACGATGGTCTCCCTTACACACATGTCCATGGGAATGGTTTGCTTGAGGTTTGATCTGTAGACCGGAAAACTTTAGCACGCGGGTACTGGGGATGGGAAAAATTGGACAAATTGTTTCGTGTTATAGTATTGGAGTGCCGCACGCTCATGCTATATGCATGGTCTCCATTCGTCTCAGTTTCCCACTGTTTCCTCTTTCGCTCCAACTGCTACTATATGCATCTGTCTTAGTTTGTTGTTGCCATTGTTCCTGACTTCCGACATCTCGTTTCGCTTCCCACTGCTGTTTTCATGCATATGCCTTTCTCCTGAACTGACACTTTTTCTGTTCCACCATATATGGCTCTCTCTGCCTATTGCACTGTCTCTGTCCTACTCACATTCAGCCAGAAAAAGCGCGAATATGTTCGCATGCCCAAATTTTAGGTGAGGAAGTCGGAATGAGGACTGAGGCAGCTGGTTCCACACTTTTGTGTCAGAGAACATATTCGTCTTTTCTGTGCTCCGGCAGGAGCATTTTTCAGCTGGTTCCCGTCTTTTTCCTGTTACATCAGAGTGCACTGCTTATATAACATGGAATCAATGGTGAGTAAAATTTGAATAGTATAATATTTCGACGATTTGCCATGAACAGAAGTGTAGATTTGGCAATGCACGCAGTTGAATCTCTTGATACAAAAAATTATGATTTTTGTGTCGTATCACGATAACGAATACACATTTCTAAAAACGGGAAATGGATTTTCCAGATAAACACCTAAACAACATACACATAACGTTTTAGTCATTTCCTATTCCTAAAGATACATTACCTCACATTCAGAAATAGCGTTTTCGAACTTATTACTGTCGTGTGCAATCATTCACGGACCGATATCTCAAGAACCACATAAAATAGCATTCTCCTCTAAACTTTAAATAAAATTTCGATATGCTATCTACATTTCCTACGCAGCTATGTGTAATTTAAAATCAACCATTCGAGAAGTATACGCAATGTGTTTTTACCTCTGCAAACTCTTTGAAATATGATGCAATAGTTTACTAAACCGGATGCTGCATATGAACTGTAAAGTAAACGAAAACAAAAATCATCCCTTCATCGACTGAAGATTTCAATCTTTAAGATGTACAAAAATTAAATTTTTTCGCCGAGTACCTTTTTCAAATCGCATGGTAAGTTTCAGAGCTGTCCGAACGCCGTCTTTCAGCACAATACGCACTTGTTCTTGCAACATATCGCGGTTTTTCGGCCCTATCGATTTAACGGACTAAGATTTACGAAAACTGAAAAGTGCCTTTTATAGATAAATGTCTACAGGATGTATTGTAAATATTTGAACACTTTCCTATGATTAGTTATTTAGATATTTACGATTCACGGCGCTAAAGCGGCTAAAAATCAGATTTTGTGCAAAATTATGGTAAGTTTGAACCTCTGGATATCGGTAACGGATAACGATATCGAAAAAATTTAAAAACGGTGCCGAGAATATCATCGTAAGAACATATGGTAAAAATTAAAAAGATTTGCAATGAGTAGAAAGTATCTTAGTGACCATCCCCACAATTCATTTTTTTGGATCAATAAATCATGGGTTTTTATAGATTTTCTCAGGAACCACCCATGAATGAATGGTGCTTTTGTAAGCCGTTTAAAGCCCACCATAGACTACACGACATGTACAAAAGCAAACTGATTCGCTCAATTTGGATGAGCTCCAGGAAGAGTGTAACTCTGAAAATTTTGACGATGTCCTGTATGATAGCTATAGTATACCCATTCTTCTAATATGTACACAAATGATCACTAGGCCAACATCTATGCAGAACACATTACCCCTTCACTCTGAGATGAATAGAACCTTAGATATGGACCCCTAAATAATCGCAAATTCGCACGCGCCGTTTACGAACATATTACAACCGCGCACTGCCGTGCGAGGTATGATTAGAGTCTGACCAAAACATCATTTGCGATCGAAACCGTAAGCGAATGATCCGCTCCTCTTCAGGTATCAACCGAAACTTGCGCAGTGAAATTAAAACTTCGGTAAATTTACATTACACCACAAACCATTATGTTTTCCACATGTTGCAAGATCCCCTCCCTGTATTAACCTCCGTGAACCTGTCTCCCCACTTAACGAAATCGCTTTTTACCTTATACAATCTTAAAGAGCTTCGTTTGTAGTGGATTGCAGTAGTTTTTCAAAACAAAAAAATATATATGAGTCATTCGAAAATTGCCAGCACCCCACTTTTACGAAATAAAATTCTAATGGATGATATGTGTGGGGAATCGTTTATAGTGAACGAATTTTCGTTTGTAGTATCTTGTATACCCCACAAAACGTGTTCAAAATGGAAAGCGCGAGGCCCATACTGCTGTGCACTGCTCCCACTGGCAGCACCCCACGTTCAAGAAATTTAATTCTAACGGATGTTATGTGTAGGAAATAGTATGTAGAGGTTTGTAGTGAACGAATTTTCGTTTGTAGTAACTTGTATATCCCACCAAATCTGTTCGAAATGCATTTTGAACACGTTTTGTGGGATATACAAGTTACTACAAACGAAAATTCGTTCACTACAAACGATTTTCTTCACATACCATCCTTTAAAATTTAATTTATTAAAAGTGGGGTACTGGCTATTTTTTGAGTGACCGATAATTTTTTTTTCAAAAACTACAAACAAAAATTTTGGTACTACAATCCACAACAAACGAAGCTCTTTAAGATTATATAAAGTAAAAAACAATTTCTCTAAGTCGGGTGCCAGGTTCACGGAGGTCCTGTATTAAGCCCACTTGAGTGTAAGTATATCCAGGAGTCCGTAGAAGATGACATAGTGGGCGAACAGGTTTAGACAAATCGACGGTACTTTTATTAAACTACTTCGAAATTGAATTCTATTCTCATCGTCGTGACATTTTCTACCTAAAAAATTAAAGTTAGTTAGACAATAAGCAAACTGACCCCGGTACAGTGGAGACTCGGTATTTCGAGTCTCGGAATTACAATTTCGCACAAATCCGTGTGTACATTCTGTCTTCGCTGATAAACGTACTTCACACTACATCGCAAAGTAAATAATCCAAATACTTTAAAAACCTTTAGGATGCCTATGGAAATCCCTATTTGAACACTTCGTTTAAAAAGTTCATATTTTTTGACGCATGTATTCTTTCCAAGGTCGATTTACTTCTGATAAATTTCGATAGTTCGAGGTGATACCGGTCCCTTTCGTCTCGAATTAACGAAACTCTATTTTATAGCCACCACAAAAACTTCTACAGTCCTGCATATCTTCTTGTAGAAGATACTCTTTAGGTACACAACGGACATGCGAAGTATATACTACGAAATGCTACAGCCTGGACATGAGTACACACATTAAAAATACGCAGAAAGTAATCATGTGTTTGCTTCATAAGCAGCCTCTTTACACTTTTTTTCTATTGTTATCTTCATTTCCGTTTTTGCAATCGACAAGCAACTTTACAAATCTCCTTTTTGGCATTCCTAAATACATAATGCCTGTAAGTTACAGTTAGTAAGTCAGCTTCAATCAATGCTGCAGAAAGTATTTCGAAATATCAGGTCAGAGTTGTCAGTATAAAATAACGTAAACTGAACTGGAAATGCTGTGTACCACATGATCAATGTTTCATAAACCCGTATTATTTCTCGCTTTCAAGCAAACGCATTTAATACAACTTTTCAGCTTAACAATATGATAACCGGACCCATTACCTACGTTACTAACACAGTGTAAGACTATAACTACGACATACGATTTCGTTATATTGTGCTTAACAATAAAATACCCACAATTTTTTGCGCTAGGTTAGACTGCTAGCAGGTAAACGGCGAACAGTCATCTGAGGTGAAGCGTTACTGTTGACTGAATCCTTACAGGACGGGACCGGACGTCATCAGTAAATTCAAGAAGGCTAATTTCGGCCATGCCGGAGATTCGACTGATTTTTGGGCTAAAGTGAAACTGCAACCGAAACGAATGTTTTGGCCGAAACCGAATATTCGCTCGGTCCTCACTACACATTTACTCTGAAAAACCTATGCAAATGCCTTGCAGAGGATTTATCGATCCACTTGCGCTCTACAGTTACATTCAGTAATTTTTCGCGGGAAAAAGGAACACATATATCTTTCCGTTTCGATCTGATTTCTCTTGCTTTATCCTGATGATCATGTCTCACCATGTAAGTAGGTGCTAACAAAATATGTTCGCATTCGGAGGAGAAACTTGCTGAAAGTATTATATTGATATAATTACGTTGGCTCCTGCGGCCAGAGTCAGATGACATAAAAGTTTTCTGGGTGAGAAAACTTTTATGTCATATTATATTGATAATGATCGTATTTGTCCGTCTACTGCAACTGAAAAAAAAGCAATAATCTTGTTTCTCATACTCGTTCGCCTTCATTATGTGCAAGGCATCATCAGTGGCCTGAATATACATCATTCACAGGGAATTCTTGACATGGCTGTACTTACGCAGGTAATTATTTTGTCCTGTCTGTGTAATATTATATTGATAACTATTTCATTTGTCCGTCTATTGCAACTGGAAAAACAATACTTTTGTTTTCCACATGCGTTTCGTCACTGATTTTGCCTTTAAAGGAATACAATAATAATCAAATAATAAAACTACGCAACTGAGGAAGAGGGGACAAATAATTAAAGATATTACTACAGGTATGTCAAGCATTTCCTATGAAGAATGTATATTTCAGGCTTCTGACGATGCCTTGCATATAATGAAGGCGAAACGGGGATGCCAAACAAAATTATTGTTTTTTCCGTTTGCAGTTTACGACGGACAAATACAATAATTATGAATATAGTACTACGCAAATGACGAATAGAAGACAAAATAATTGAAAATGTTACTGAAGGAAATTTCGCAAATAAATCTCGTAGCAAAGAATAATTCGTTTTTATTCATGATGCTGTTCATTTAATAATAAATAGCACCATTACCTGTTTCGAACCTAAAGGCTCATCACACAGCTGTTTAAGTCCAAACATAGCTCAAATAAAACTTGTGACAATCCAAGTGTGATTGATTAGCATCTAAGGATGGCACTAAGTCTGCTTGCTGACAGTAGTCGTGAAATAAAAATATTTTCATTGAGGCGACCTAGACAATTAATATCAACAAAATGGGTGAGTTATACGTTTTAGTAAATTGAATGCCGTATCCAAGCCTTATTAAAGATGATACTTCTGTTGGTTAGTTTTCTGACAATTTTATTTCCATTAGGCTCAATAATTATGCTGTCCCGGAAACTTGCCGTTTGTACCGCGGGGCTGGTACCATTAATTGTTTTAAAAGACCGAGTACGAAATAGCAATCTTTATTTAATTTTTTAATTCATTTTTAAAATTTTTTTTGTAGGGCTAGGGGAGTCTTGGTGGTCGTTTCCCATTTGACCTAGCATCACGCGGCAAAACGTTTTTGATTTAGTGCTGAGGAACATCCATTTGCATGGGTATCAGCGCACGTCTCGTACTGTAGCGTAGTTGTATTCCATTATAGAAGCGAAGTTAGAACGGCGTTCCAGAGGTGGAAGATTGTCAGAGTGGACAAATTCCTCTTTGAAAAAGATAAAAATTGTTCTGAAATTAATGATCAGCTAATAGCACATGTTTTATACGTACTGCTAGAATGTCACGCCGGGAAAAAAAAGCTCTTTTTCTGTGATGTTTTTGAAGCTCCTCCCTGTTATACTTTAAACTTGTTCGAATCGGTTTAAACTTTGCGCAAAAGTAGCTATATTAACAAAGTGAAATGATTTTTTTACCAAATAATTATTATTGTTTGTCGCGACAGTGTGTTGAAAAGAGCGTATAAAATGAACATTAATTAAAGCAAAATAAAGATAATGGAATGCAGTCTTAGAAAATCAGGCGATGCTGAAGGAATTAGATTAGGTATCGAAACATTGAAGGTAGTAGATGGGTTTTGTAACATGGATAGTAAAGTAACACATGACGGTTGCAGGACAGAAGATATAAAATGCAGAATAGCAATGAGAAGAAAAGCATTATTGAGAAAGAGAAATTTGATAACATCGAATATCAATTTAAGTGTAAGGACGTCTTTTCTGGAGGCATTTGTGTGGAGTATTGGCTTGTATGGGAGCGAAACATGGTCGATAAACAGTACGGACAGGAAGAGTATAGAGACTTTTGAAATTTGATGCTACAGAAGAATGCTGAAGATTAGGTGGGTACATGGCGTAACCAATGAAGAGTTACTGAACAGAATTGGGGAGAAAAGGAATTTCTGGCATACCTTGACTAAAAGAAGGGATCGCTTACGACACATTCTTAGACATCGAGGAATCGTAAATTTAGCATTGGAGGGAAGTGTGTGAGGTAAAAATCGCAGAGACGCGTACAGTAAGCAGATTCAAGTGGATGTGGGTTGCCGTTCTTATGAGGAGATGAAAAGGCTTGCCCAGGATAGAGTAGGGTGTAGAGCTGCATCAAACCAGTCTCCGGACTGAAGACCATAACAACAACATGTCGAGATAAGATTGTTTAACATCCAAATCAATTTTGTACATGCTAAGACGCGTTGGACATGACAATGGCGGACTTAAAAGATGACAGTAATTGTCAGTTAACTACGGTTTCATTGTTTATGCCTTCATTGCCGTATGTACAGATCACGCACTTAAACGTGGCCCCTGAGCGAAGAATGTCGGGAGCTGAAGCTTGCATCAGCTCGTAGCGCATTGGCCGTTAGAACAAGCCCCGCCTCTTTCTCCCAGTGCCGCCAGCTTACGGCGTATAGATTACAGGTTTTAAAAGAAACAGATGGAACACAAAATTAAGCATCCCTTTAATGTTTGAGTAATAGTAAACTGCAACGTGTAAAATGTTCAAATATTAGTAAATCTATCGGAATCATCTGATGGATTATTAGTCCGTAGTTTAAAAACTACTTAAACTAAGTGAAACTAACCCAAGGACAACATTAACACCCATGCCCGAGGGAGGACTCGAACCCCCGCCGGCGAACAGCAGTGCGCACCGCAGCACGGCGCCCCAGTGCGCACGGCTGATATTTTGAAGGGACTTACTAGACGGGTGTAGCAACCAAAGACCTGTATGAACAACATAGACTGGCCACAACGTCGCCATAGTTGCAATCACTCATCTGCATCTACATGGGATACTCTGCAAATCACATTTAAGTGCCTGTCAGAGGGTTCATCGAACCACCGTTATACTATTTAATTCCCATTCCATTCTCGAAAAGCGCGGAAAGAGACAACACCTGAATATCTACGTTCGAGCTCTGATTTCTCGTATTTTATTCTGATGATCATTTCTACCTATGTAAGTGGGAGTCAACAATATATTTTCACATTCGGAGGAGAATGTTGGCGATTGCAGTTTCGTAAGTAGTCCACGCCGCAGCGATAAGCGCCGTTGTTGTAATGATTCCCATCCCAGATCCTGTATCATTTCCGTAACGCTGTCTCCCCTGTATCGTGACAATACAAAACGAGCTGCCCTTCTTTGGACTCTTTCGATGTCCTCCGTCAAACCCACCTGATAAGGGTACCACACTGGGCAGCAATACTCCAAATATGGACGGACAAGCGTAGTGTATGCAGTTTCTTTTGTAGTTCTAAAATGTTCAAATGTTTGTATAGTCTATGGGACTTAACTACGGGGTCATCAGTCCCTAAACTTACAAACTACCTATGAACTACTTACGAACTAGGACGGCACAAATATCCATGCCCGAGGGGGGATTCGAACCCCCGACCGTAGTGGCCGTGCAGACCGTGACTGGAGCGCCTTAGTCCCCTCGGCCACCGCGGCCGGCTTTGTAGTTCTGTTGCATCTTTTTATGGTTCTGCCAATAAAACGCAGTCTCTGGTTCGCCTTTCCAACGACATTATCTACGTGTTCTTTCCAGTGTAAGTCTGAAGTAATAGTAATTCCTAGGTATTTTGTGGAGTTTACGGCCTTCACTTTTGATTGATTTATGTTGTAAACAAAGTTAAACGGATTTATTTTCGTATTCATGTGGACGACTTCACACTTCTCATTATTTAGAGTCAATTGCCAATTATTACACCATAGCGATATCTTATTCAGATTGCCAATTGGAAAGGTTGCCGCCATCTTTGAGAACGCCAGTGTCACGCCAGGTGGTACTGGGCGTCAGCTATTGCTGAATCATAGGTTTTGTATTAACCACTGCCATAATCGATTTTCCTTAATTTCTGGGCGACGCATTTCGGAAGGTAATTCCCACTACGAATAGCATTTTTCGTTTACTACTGCATCCTAAGTGTAATGTTTACAATCGTCGAACTGCTGCATTATTTGGTGGTGTTACTATAGTCTCAATAATCCTTTGAATTTGCCGTCATATCTTTCCTATAAATACAGGCGAATTTCTTTAAAATATTTAATTGCCTTTATTCTGCCTGTGGTACAAATGATATTTCTTGCTTTGAAGTACAACAGGTATTTATCAAGAGGTAGATTTCTATTAGTTTTAACTGTATGAGCGAAAGCAGACAACAGCCAAATATACACATACAAACATACTGGAAAGGGTCGTTTTCAATGCAAACTGAAGGACTAGTTCTACGAAGACGCCCTTCGCGGCCAAGTTGCTGCCGTGCCGTTCACGAAACAGAAGAAAACATTTTTTTTGTTGCCAGAAATATATGTAAAAACAATACTTACTACCTACATTAAAATTCATATAAAACAAAAAGAAACTCGCCATGTATCGTTAACGCTGGAAAGGCCGGTAGGACTTGTAAAATATATTCTGAATCCACTACACAGCAAAATATTCTGTAGTTAAATCGAACGTAATGTTGTTGTTATGGTCTTCAGTCCGGAGACTGGTTTGATGCAGCTCTCCACCCTACTCTATCCTGAGCAAGCCTTTTCATCTCCTCATAAGAACAACAACCCACATCCACTTGAATCTGCTTACTATACGCGTCTCTTGGTCTCCCTCTGCGATTTTTACCCCCACACACTTCCCTCCAATGCTAAATTTACAATTGCTCGATGTCTAAGAATGTGTCCTACCAAGCGATCCCTTCTTTTAGTCAGGGTATGCCAAAAATTCCTTTTCTCGCCAATTCTGTTCTTTACCTCTTCATTAGTTGTGCGATCTACCCACCTAATCTTCAGCATTCTTCTGTAACACCACATTTCAAAAGCCTCTATTCTCTTCCTATCCACACTGCTTATCGTCCATGTTTCACTCCCGTACAAGGCAACACTCCATACAAATGCGTTCAGAAAAGACTTCCTTACCCTTAATTTAATATTCGATGTTAGCAAATTTCTCTTTTTCAAAAATGCTTTTCTTCCCATTGGCATTCTGCATTTTATATCCTCTGTACTGCGACCATCGCATGTTATTTTACTACCCAAGTAACAAAACTCATCTACCACCTTCATTGTTTCGTTACCTAATCTAATTCCTGCAGCATCGCCTGATTTTCTAAGACCGCATTCCATTATTTTTGTTTTGCTCTTGTTAATGTTCATTTTATACGCTCTCTTCAACACACTGTCCATTTCATTCAACTGCTCTTCCAGATCCTTTGCTGTCTCTGACAGAATTACAATGTCATCAGCAAATGCAATGTTTTTATTTCTTCCCCCTGAACTTTAATCCCTATTCCAAATTTTTCCTTGCTTTCCTTCACCGCCTGCTCGATGTACAAATTGAATAACATCGGAGAAAGGCTACAACCCTGTCTTACTCCCTTCCTAACTGATGCTTCCCTTTCATGCCTTTCGAGTATTAAATTTTACTTACCAGCTCCGCTAACAGATAACTATGGAGAGCTCCTCACTGACTCGGCGGAAACAGCTGAAACTTCAGAGAACAGATACCACTCTTAACGAAGCCATTCCGCTGCTGTGGGACATTTTTAAACTTTCTGACAACCAACCCGTGTGTCTACTATAGCCGGTCTCCCCTAAATTAACCGCTACAGTTCCACGCTCAATGTAACTGTTAGCTACTTACGCTACAGCTAAATGTTGTGTCCATGTGGTGTTTGACGGAGAGGCGTTTGTAGTAAAACTTTCTTTGCAAACACAAATAATAGTAATAGTACTGCCACTATCCCACTTGAAGAACCAAACGCCATAGTGCCTGGGTGGTGCGAGGGTTAGTGAGCAAGACACTCGGGTTCGAATCCCGGTGCACACACAAATTTTCATATGTCCGTGAGAAACGAGGCGCATCCAGAAAGTAAGTTCCATTTGGTAATAAAATGAAATTGTACACTCTTAAACTACTTTTCCACATAACTGCCGAAATTTTGTAGGCACTTGTCATATGTGGTAAAAGCTCTTTATCATCGTTGAGGTGTTAACCACCAAGGACAGATTTTAGTTGTAAGAAGAGATGAAAGTCGCTAGGAGAGAGGTCCGAGCTGTATGGAGGATGATCAAACAGGTCCCATTGTAATTTACGTAAGAATTGTTTGGTCACATTCGGTGTGTGAGGTCAGGCATTATCGTGGAAAAAAAAAATCTTTTGACAGTAATCGTCTTCTTACACCTAAAATCTGTCCTTGGTGGACAACACTTCAACGATGCTGATGAGCTGAAAGAACATGTTACCACATGGATGAATACACTGGCGGCAACCTTCTATGAAGAAGACACACAAAACCTTGTGCCATGCTATGACAATTGCCTACAAAATTTCGGAAGCTATGTAGAGTAGTAGCTTAACAGTTCTAGATTTTTGTTCAATCAATATTTTTTCCGTATTTGTACCCGTTCGTTTTATATAACCAAACGGAACTTACTTTCTGGACGAGCGTCGTATTTAAGTGTCCCAAGTTAAAAAGAAACACCTACATACGTTGCTCCCAGTGTTGCCAAGTTAGTGGTTTTCCCCCTAAATCTGGTGGTTTCGAGTACCTGTCTAGTAGGCAGATTTTGCATCTAGTGGCTAATAGGAATTATGATGCATTTACAAATATTTCGGTGGTTTTATGGAAAAACTATTTTTAAAAACACGTGATGATGGCAGCATTCAGTAACGGCACTATTAAATTTTCTTAAGTTTCGTAGCTCATGAATTTATATCACCTAAATATTTATAATTTACTTTGTTTGTATAGGTTAGGTGACCGTCTTATGCAACTGTAAATTAGTCTACTTTAGACCAGACGCGTTTCGCTTTATTCTAAGGCATTTTCAGTAGTCACTTGAACAAGGAATGTTTTATTTTACATTATTTGTTTGATTTTAACTAAAGTCGATCGGTAACAGTTCTCATGGAATAGGATTGTTTTGATTATGAATAAAATGGACTACTAATATTACTCGCGAATTTTTATGTTTTCCTCTTCATGTGTGATTTGTAGCACATTGCCACTTGCTGTCACTGTTTATATTTACACTTTTTACAGTTACATTTCTTACAACAGTTTTTGAAAAATAACCATTTCTGTGGCCTGGCAGGCAATGTATGTCGTTTGTTTTGTCTTTGTTTATCGTCTCTCTCTGTGTGTGTTATTTGCTACCAGTTCTTTGATTCATGCTGTGAGATGTGGTTTTGTTTCGTTTCTGTCAAAATAGGCGTCTGCTAGCAAATTTGGTGTGATGTTCTGACTGTATTGTGTCTGTGAACTTTTAGTTCAACTAGCGACTTTCTGTGTGTGTGTGTGTGTGTGTGTGTGTAACGATTTGTTGTAGTTGTTTCATGTAGTCGTATTATCTGGTGGTTTTGAGAGGGGGGGGAGGGGGAAGTTTGTCTTTGTCTACTATGTGTTTTATTAGTTTAAATAATGTTTGTTTGCTGATGTTTACTTGGTCATTTAATATGTGTTTTTTCTATTAGTGCTTTTTGAATTTGGAAATTCTCTTGGAGGGTCAGGAGGTGTTTCTAAATCTGACTATTTTCATGTCGGTTTCTATGGTGGTGGGATGATGGTTTTCTCGACTAAGGTGTTCTGCAAATGTTGAATGGCTGTTGCCATATTTCCATGCTCGTTTGTGTTCTTTATATCGTGTTTCAAATGTCCTGCTGGTCTGTCCTAACTGTAGAGCATCACAAATGTTACATTCGAACTGGTAAATACCAGATTTTTGTTAGATGTCAGTGCTTTCTGATTTTATTTAGCATTTCTGTAATGAGTTATGGCTTTGATATGCTGTTTTTATTCCTTGTTTCTTGAGGATGTTTCCAATTGTGTGTATCACTTTATTTCCATAAGTAAATGTGTACCAGTTATTCTGTCTTTGTTCCCCATTTCTCCCCACATTTACAGGGCAATTTTAGATAAGTCTACCATTTTTTTCCCATGAAAATACGGGATTCCTGATCTCCAACGATAATATTGTATCTTTCGTTATTATAATAAATGTAAAAGCTTCGTGATCCTGAATACCAATGATTAGGTTTCATGATAACACTTTAATACTTTACGCTGGCAATATTGTACATTTTTTAAATTCATGTTTCATAGAAACAACGCAAAGAAATCGTTTGGATGTATAAAACGAATTTTTCCATTTTTGTGTGTGTGAAGAAGTCGTTGATTTTAGAGGTTGTTGCAATAGCATCAGAAGAAGCCAGATTATGTTCGTTTGATTTGCCATGCTGAACCACATGGGTGTTCCATCATTTGAATCCTTACCGGTTTCAAGCAATCAGAATAGACTGTACAGAATAAATCGTTAATGTAGTGAAGTTTGTAGCTTTCAAAAATTTAAAAGGTATAAAATTCAAAAAAATATTAAAAAGGAGAGATTATACATACTTTCAATTATTGCATGGTAAGAGAAATATACTGACTTTCGCTTATTATGCGATAATAATCAGTGTGTATAATCTCTCCTTTTAAGTATTTTTTTTAGTGTATACTACCGGGTGATCAAAAAGTCAGTATAAATGTGAAAAGTTAATAAATCACGGAATAATGTAGATAGAGAGGTAAAAATTGACACACTTTCTTAGAATGACATGGAGTTTCATTAAAAAAAAAAAAAAAAAAAAAAAAAAAAAAAAAAAAAAAAAAAAAAAAAGCTAGACGCGTGAAAGATCTCTTGCGCGCGTCGTTTGGTGATGATCGTGTGCTCAGCCGCCACTTTCGTCATGCTTGGCCTCCCAGGTCCCCAGACCTCAGTCCGTGCGATTATTGGCTTTGGGGTTACCTGATGTCGCAAATGTATCGTGATCGACCGACATCTCTAGGGATGCTGAAAGACAACATCCGACGCCAATGCTTCACCATAACTCCGGACATGCTTTACAGTGCTGTTCACAACATTATTCGTCGACTACAGCTATTGTTGAGGAATGATGGTGAACATATTAAGCATTTCCTGTAAAGAGCATCATTTTTGTTTTGTCTTAATTTGTTATCTTAATTATTGCTTTACTGATCCGATGAAGCGCCATCTGTCGGACATTTTTGGAAAGTTTTTTCTTCTTTTTTTTTCTAATGAAGCCCCATGTCATTTCCACGCATGTGTGTCAATTTTTACCTCTGTATCTACATTATTCCGTGATTTATTAAGTTTTCAAATGTATACTGACTTTTCGATCACCCGGTATATTAATTTTTCAATTTTATTTATTACAAGCTATGCACTTTGCGACACTGACGATTCTTTCTCTAGAGTCTCTTTTGAAGAAAAGCAATAATTGCTCAAAACTGATAAGGAAATAAAATTTCGACCGGCAACTGTTCATTTTTGTTCTAGTTTTAAACAGAACGGATAAATTGTATTGTCTCATATTTTTAGTTACTCAACAGACCCAGGACTTCAAATAATAACAATATAGTGGTTTTGTAAAACACAAGAATAAAATCTAGTGGTTTTTAGTAAGCTTTTTAGTGGAAAATCGCATTTCACTATTGGCAACACTGGTTGCTCCCGTTTTCTGTTAACCTCTTCTCCAGAATTCTCAAGAGTCGTGCTATAAATCTTTAGTGGGCGAAAGCAGAATGTGCTCTGCACGTGAGGAGCAGAACGTTTGTGGGATCAGTGGCTGAATAAAGCTGGCAGAGTTGTCGTGTGTGATTTCCCCTGGGCGGTAGGCAGCCCGCTGCTCGCAGACACTGTGCAGACGGTCTGCTTTGTATTGCTCGCTTATACTCCCTCGCCGGCTTTCAGTCCCTCCCTATACGGCATGCGCTGATTGCAGTAAACCAGTTACACAAAAGCTGCTCGCTGTTATGTTTTTCGTTCGTTTATTTTTGTCACGCTGCACTCCTCATCGGGACAACGGCAGTGTTCTTGCTAGGACTGAAGCAGTGTAGAGAGCGACCTATTAACCAATAGTCAACACGGATTCAGTAAGTATCGCTCTTGCGAAACACAGCTTGCCCTTTATTCACATGAAATGTTCAGTGTCATCGACAAGGGATCTCAAATCGATTCCATATTTCTGGATTTCCGGATGGCTTTTGACACTGTACTCCACAAGCGGCTTCTAATGAAGTTGCGTGCTTATGGAATATCTCCCCAATTGTGCGATTGGATTCACGATTTCCTATCAGAAAGGACACAGTTCGTTGTAACTGACGGTAAGTCATCGAGTAAAACAGAAGTGATAACTGACGTTCCCCAGGATAGCGTTATAGGTTCCCTACTCTTCCTTGTGTTTATAAACGATTTAGGAGACAATCTGAATAGCTCCCTTAGACTGTTCGCGGATGATACTGTCGCTTATCGGTTAGTGAAGTCAACAGAGGATCAAAAGAAACTGCAAAGCGATTTAAACAAAATTTCTACTTGGTGCGGAAATTGGCAATTAACACTAAATAAAGAAAAGTGTGAAGTAATACACATGACCACTAAAAGAAATCCGCTAAACTTCAATTACGCGGTAAATCAGTCAAACCTTAAGGTCGTAGATTCTACCAAATACCTAGGAGTTACAATTACGAACAACTTTGAATGGAGCGAACACATAGAAAATATTGTGGGGAAGGCGAACCAAAGGTTTAGTTTCATTGACAGAACGCTTCGAAGATGCACCAGCTCCACCAAAGAGACTGCCTACATCACACTTGTGCGTCCTCTCCTGGAGTACTGTTGCCCAGTGTGGGACCCTCACCAGGTGGGACTGACGGAAGACATTGAAAAGGTTCAGAGAAGGGCAGCTCGTTTTATCACGTTACGGGGGGAAACGCGTCACGGAAATGTTGCACGAATTGGGGTGGAAATCATTAAAAGAAAGACGTTATTCATTGCGGCGTGATCTGTTTGCGAAGTTTCAATCACCGACTTTTACTTCTTTACTTAGGGAGACATGACCATCCCAATAAAATAAGAGAAATCAGATCGAAAACGGAACGTTTTAGGTGTTCTTTCTTCCCGCGCGCTATTAGAGAATGGAACGGTAGAGAAAAGTTATGAAAGTGGTTAATGAAACCTCTGCCAGGCACTTAAATGTGATTTGAAGAGTATCTATGTAGATGTAGACTGGATGGTCTGCACTGGTTGTTTCTACTTCTAAATATAAATTCTCATAGATTTAGCTTTAAAAATGCTTTCCTAATCATTTTGACACAACTTGCCACCCCCTACTGCACCATTGATCGCAAAATTCAAAATGTCCCGAAACAATTGTTTTAAAATTCTAATCACGGGACGGCTGCAATGGCCGAGCGGTCTGCGGCGCGCCAGTCACGGTCTGCACAGCCACTACGGTCGCGGGTTCGAATCCCCCCTCGGGCATGGATGTTTGTGTCGTCTTTAGTATAAGCTAGTTCATAAGTAGTTTGTAAGTTTAGGGTCTGATGACCCCGCAGTTAAGTCCCTTAAGCTTAACAAACATTTGAACATTCTAATCACGGTTGCAAATCCAAATTTTCGCATTTCTAGCATAAAAATAGTCTTAGTAGCATCCTTAAAAGATGTTCCCTGATTTCACCCGCATGATGGTTGAATTTCAAAAAATATCGAATCAGATTTTTTAAAATCTAAATTCGAAGTTTTGTATTTCTTGTTTCAAAATTGCCTTAATAGCAACGTATTTTCAAAAAACCGTTCGTCTCGTATTTCACCCGCTTAGTGAGGGGAATATCGAAAAATCGCTGATGCGTACAGTATAAGATAAACAACGTCAACAAATATCAAGTTTTTATCGTCTGTAGATGGATTTTTCAGTGCGGTTTTCTGTCTTCTAGAAACGGATCGAGAACACGAAATTTCCCTCTTACCCTTTGGCTTATTTGTGGGTAGTTTTACTTTTCAAACTGCAATATGTACTTATTTTTCTTTATTCGTGCGCTTGTTGCAGAAAAATAACTGAAGAATGTGCATCACGTTTCGCTCGCTGCATATAACCTCTTTGCCATCATAGTGTCAAAAGTCATCGGTGGTCTTCAGTTCGAATTTTATATAAGCTGACGACTTTCAACCACTATATCTTCCATCCTCTTATGGCTGTCGACACGGAACTGCTTTGGTGTACAACGGAGACTTTGTACTACAACAACGCAGAGAACTCGTCTCCATTGTATAGTTTTTCCTGAAGAGCAAAATATTAACACCCACACGTAGCATTTTATATAGGTTGGTAACTTTCAAATCCCATATTTTACACCCCCTTATACCCTACCACATAGAAACACTATTCGTTTGATTGTGTAGTTTTCGCTGCAGAGTGATAGATTTCTCCTATTTTAATTCGAGGTGCATGTATTCGTCATTTTGGATTTGCAGCTGTTCCGTTTTTCCGTGTTTGCAGCAAAACCTTTACCGCCTGATATGTAAAATACCGTTTTTGCTATTACCTAAGTAAGTTTCGGCACCTCTGACCCATCATCAGTGGATTTTTCTCTTAGGATACAGCTGTGAAACTGAACATATTGTAATTGCCTTGCATCACACAAAAACCACCTGGTTTTGACCTACGCCGAAAAAGTCTAAATAGGATTGGAACTCGTCATGGCAGATGAGCTTACTAGACTTGCGTATAATAGTTCGCGATCGGGAGAGTTCCCTTTAGTTCGCGGCTCTGCCGCGAACTAGTTCGTTCTTTTAGTTCGTCCGTTCCCAGTGACGGCTGAGCGGTGTGGTCTGCGCGTGAAGGTGGAGGGAGAAGTTCCCCCACCTAGCTGCTTCACGCGCTTGCTGCTTGAGCCGCTAACGATATCACCCAAACCAAAAGAAACAGTTTGTGGATAATTTCTCGCGTTCAAGTTGAGAGTTATCTCTATATCTTGGCATTATGGAATTTGTTAGTCAGATGTTGCAGAGTGGAGAATACTTCAAAACAGAAATTTTGTACTCTGAACTATGTAATCTAGCAGACAGACGCTAACCTTGAAATGGCTCTTATCAGCAGAAGGCAAACACGTGGTTTTTTAATTTTTCTGCGCGCCCTCTCGCTATTGCCCGTCGGTCTTCGGAAAAGAATCCAACGAACTAAGGAGCGAGATATGTTTGGCATAATAGTTCGCGACCGGTATCGCATGTTTTAGTTCGCGACCGATCGCACATATTTTAGTCCGCGGCCGGTAGCGCTCGCAGATAAATGCAAACAATGTTAAGTTTTGAGTTCTCTTTACTTCTTTACACTATGGAATGAGCCTCATTTAATAAGGGTTATATTTAGACACTGTCGAATACATTAGAAATTTTGTGGCAGTGAACTATGGAACTACAGCTGAGCTGCATCTCAGCTCGAAATGACGGTGACTGGCAGAAGGGAATCACGCGATTCTGCGCGCTCTCGCCTCCTCTCGCTGTTCCCCGTCAGTCTTCGGAAAAGGAGCGGACGAACTAAGAGGCGAGGGATCTGCGAACTAGTTCGCGTAGATCGCCTGTGGGAGCGCTCTTCCAAACTAGTTCGTTCGCGAACTACACAAGACTAGTGCTTACTGCATGTACAAATTGTGTAAACAACCGTCCCCTCAGCATGTATGACTGCGGAGATAATCAGACCGTCAGCCATACTGTTGAAGTGTGTCTCAGGAGAGCCTGTAATGGGAATAAAGACGACTCCAGATTTGATAGATTGTACTTTTTGAAATTAGTGATATTACTGATGTTTGTTCGCAATTCTTAGCGTTTGTTATATTAGTGATTTGTCTGTTTCTTCCTTACGTGTCCGTATTGCCGTACGCTAAGTAACAAGTCAGGACGGCACGGCTCAGTGCGTTCTGTGTTCCGCTGGTGTTTCAGACGAACGTGTCGCTTGTTGTGAAACGTGAAAGCAGATCGTGTTTGTTTATAAGACACAGTTGCGGGTCAGGTTTCAGACTCGGCTTGCCCATTAAGGCAACGACGCTGAGATCGACCTGCGCGGAGGGTCATGACCCCACAACGGCCGGGCGGTACTGCACTGTACAGCTGATTTCTCCAGTGCAGGGTCTTTCAGGAGGAATGATAGACATCTTAGCAGATGGTAATACAGACGAACTGCAGTAAAAACGACAAAGAACATGTGTCCAATTTTTATTGAGTACACAGACACACCTGTTAGTATGTAATCGAAGCAAACGCAAAGCAAAGGCAAGTGAGAACGTTCATAGTTGATTTAAAAAAATTTCATCACCATCTTTAATGAACTTTCCTTAATAACACCATGTCTCTAAATTAATAAAATGCAGCAACCAGTAGCTTGTGATTATTTATTTTTGACGACCGGTTTCGGGCGTTTGAATGTTTCGCATTTCAGGCAAGATTCATAGTGAATTATGGTCATTATGAAAGATTCCACTGTATAGACAATTTCCAAAGAAGTAGATCCTTTTTTTTCCTGTTCTTTTTAGAATTACATAGTGTATTATTATTTATTTGACAAAAAAAGTTCAAATGTTTGTATAGTCTATGGGACTTAACTACGGGGTCATCAGTCCCTAAACTTACAAACTACTTATGAACTACTTACGAACTAGGACGGCACAAATATCCATGCCCGAGGGGGGATTCGAACCCCCGACCGTAGTGGCCGTGCAGACCGTGACTGGAGCGCCTTAGTCCCTTCGATTTATTTGACATGCCCCATTTTTTGATAGTTAAATTCAAGCGGTTACAATCAGGTACTTTAGCAAAGACAAATACAGTACATAAGATGAAAGGATTTACAAAAGAAAGCGTATCGGCTGTACATTATTTATCGCTTGACATAAAGAAACTAAGCGCGAGGCCGTTCCCCGTCGGGGGTTCGAATCCCCCCTCGGGCATGGCTGTTTGTGTCGTGTTTAGTGGTAAGATAGTTCATAAGTAGTTTGTAAGTTTAGGGACTGATTACCCCGCAGTTAAGTCCCTTAAGCTTGAGAAACCAAACGATTTTACACAGCAGGAGATCTTATTGAATTACAGAAGTTGTAGAAGTCTGTAGTGAGGTCATTTACCAAATAAAATTTACTGACGGGCCATCCTCCTCCTTTGGCAGCTATTTTTTTCCTAAGCCGGCCCCTCTCTTTCAGTAAGTTTCAGCAGTCAAAAAGCACGTGGTCAACAGTTTGGACAGCTCTGTTACATGTGCACGTTCCGTCTTCAATTATTCTAAACCGTTGATAATAAGCTTTCAGTTTCCCATGACCTGTTAACATGGCTGTAAAATTCTGAGATATTGGAAGTTTAATCAGTAAACGTTGTCGGATCGTAGGAAAATACGGTTTAGTGCTTCCCCCGTGTTTTGTTCCTTGTCAGTCTATGTCCCTTTTATTCCTAAACTCTCGAAGTTTCTACTTCACCGCGCTTGTAAGTATCTGGCTGTAGCGTATCCATTGTCGTGATCGAGCCGCTCTTTTATCGAGATTGTCAGCTGGTTCATTTCCCCACATCCCTCGAGGTGCTTTAACACATTCTAAATGCACCTGCCAGTTGTGTGTCTGCAACGTTCTGATTTTACATGGTATTTCTTCCATCAACAAGTTGTGGTTCTTCGGAATTCGTAACGAGTCCAAAGCAATCCTGCTGTTGTTGTGAATTGCTGCAGTTCTATCAATATGGTTATCAATTCAAGGGCAATGATAATGGCAGATTCTTCCGATTGATTGTTTAATGTTCTTTTACCTATCCAGTGATTCATGGAAACAGTTTTCGGGCTTTGCACTTATTCATGACTACCTTAAAACGCGGCATTGCCAGGATATTTATTTATTCCTGCCTTGAGTTAGTACTTCGCCAATCCCTCCTCTTTCTGTGTGTGTGAATCTCCTTTTTCTTGTTATATTTATGGAACAAGGCTGTCGTGCATAAAATTCAAAATTTTAATTGCAGTACCCAAACAAAGATAGCAAACAAAATACAAATGGCATATAAAATTCGCACTATCTCATATTTATTGAGTTATATGTTGCACAATAGTATAATCTTTCAGGTATATATTATTTGTATTAGAGCTGTATATCTTTAAAATCTGTTGCGAAGACAATTAGTAGTAAAGAAGTAACAGATTAAAACTTGGTGCGTGATGGGGCGGTTTTCCAAGAACGTAACTGTTTATGTGCTCATATCTCATAAACCACGTGTCGTACTGTGAAACAGTTTCGAAGGTACATTCAGCTGTATGTGTGTATACTGTGTAAAATTTCATGCGACTACAATTTGTAGAGTAGAAATTATAAATTATATGTCATACCTAATGTCGTAGCTTTAGCCTATGAACAGCGAAAAAATAGTAAGCGAGAAACTTTTTACCTTTCATCATTTTACTGTGGTTGTGAGCGAGAAAAAATATAATAAATGTTTGCAATTAACTTAAAAGTTTTTTGCAAGTCGCTAACTACTGTGATTCTTATATAGCGTATTTATAGAGTTTCGTCGAAGTTTTTGCTATTCCTATTGTTTATGACGTAATATCTCCTGAACCATTAGTCGCTTGTGATTATTAACCCTTCAGAAACTTTTACCTCACAGTAAGGAATATGTACATCAAAGTTGGTTAAAACGTGTCCTGTGATTTAGGAGGATATGCACAGTACTGTCGCGGAATGCAGCAGTTTTTCTGGGATCTCATAGTTTACGACAGTATATCTCATGAACTGTTTGTTGTCGTACGATAAAACTTCGAACATACGTTCAGTGGTACGTGTGTATACTGTCTGTAACATTACACGCGAATAGTAGTAATAGTGTACGAGTAATAAATTGTAACGTCATGATAAATGCCGTAATTTTACTGCATGAACGCCGAAAAAGTAGTAAGCGACAAACTTTTTCCCTTTTTTGTCATTTCGCTGGGGTTATCAGCGATAAAAAGTTTCTTAAAGGTTTGAAATTATGTTTAAAGTTTGTTGCAAGTCGCTAAGTGCTCTCCTCCTCAAATAGTAGACTGATAAAGTCACACTATCACGTGCCGTAATACGGGGAAGTTTTCATTGTTTATGACGTCATATCTCCTGAACTATCGGCCCTATCGCAAAATCATTTCTTAGCTGACGTCTTCTTCCTGTCAACTACATTCCTAGCAAATTTCAGCTTCATAGGTGAAGTAGTTTTCGAGATTTTGTGTTTAGTCAGTGAGTGTCCTTTCGCATTTATGTAAATAGAATGTTCAAATGTTTAAAACTTTTATCCATTATTGATGTTCAAATGTTTGTTAAGCTTAAGGAATTTAAATGCGGGGGCATCAGTCCCTAAACTTACAAACTACTCGTGAACTAAGTTATACTAAAGACAACGAAAACATCCGTGCCCCAGGGAGGATTCGAACCTCCGGCACGGGAGGCCGCGCAAAACGCAACGTGGCGCTCCAGACCGCTGCGTGGGAGATTCAAATATATTTGACTCTGGCATACGTTTCTGTATTACTGAACGTCTGGTTATTCTACCGTGCAAATACTCCCTCCTGTGACACAAATATTCATTTCGGCGTACTCAGCATGTGAAAATAGTGCGGCATGTGTACACGCTACCCAATAGTATAGTTGGCCAACAAACCACAGTGAAAACTTCAATGTAAACAGAAGCACCAGAGAAGGAAAAATAAGGGTCCCCTGGCAAACGCTAGTTTGTTTCAATCGATCACTTTCCGTCATTCACTACGTACCTTGATCTTAACGACAGGAAATCGCGAATGGAATGGTACAACTGTGGATATACTCCTTAGCCATTTCATACCCAATGTGGTGTCGCACAAGTCTAAAATACGCACCACCTACTTTCGCCGCGCGCTGCCATGCACGCACGGCGCGGCATTCTTACGTCGTCAGCCACGAGCGCCCTCTGCTACAACTCCGCTCGTGGCCACCACTGAACGACATCGTTCACCTGGGACTGAGATAGGAACCAGCTAACACTTCGGAATCAGATAGGCACCAGTGAAGACTTGGCTATCGGATAGGCACTAGGCAGGCCTCTAGATCAACTATGTATCAGCATTCTGCAGTACTGAGCTATGTAAAAGTTAAGTATTACTAAGTCTCTAAGAAATATACATCTCGTTATAATTTACTCTAGTGTTTCTAGTTTCTGCTGTCCCACTGCCTGGTCACCTCCTATCTGCACAAGCGTGCATCCTTTATTCCTGTGTCGGTCTTTCTACTCGGCCACCGACACCTACGACGGAAACGAGACACAAAAGCGGCGACGAGGCTGGGACACAAAACCCAAGGTTGTAAGTGATGTCACATTAATACAGAGAGGGATGTTTAACATACAAAATACATACATTATTTCATTACAAAACAGAAAATAAATTTCTTTTGAAAAATTTTGTACCCACACAATTGTTTGTTTTAGGCCTTCACTTCGAATTTTTATGATCTGCACTATCTTACAGTAACATGCCTTTTTACAGAAATGACACAATAACATCACTGGACCGTATAAAATCAACTGGCTGTCAGGCATGATAGCTTCACATGTCAAATCAAGGATATCAACACCTTGTCAACAAGCATTTCTTGCCGCCATTGTAAGTGTACCGGATGTTTGCCGACTGCTGGTGTGACCCAGTGTAGAAACATGGAACTAAAACACGTTACCAGAGTCCATCCACGATTGTGTGATGCAGGCCCCAACATCCTGACGTGAATCACAAAGAAATAAAGCGAGCAAAACGAGAACTGCACAATGGTATGTGCAGGGCCTGAAAGGTATAAGCACCAAATTTGATTACAAGACGCTTATGAGGTACATTTCCAAATACGGAATCTATTTGATATCCCTTGTCGATAGCTCTCATCAAATCATCTGACTAAAGAGCTTTGCGAATCCGTGTTGACTATGGGCCAATAGGACGTTCTCTTCGAGGTACTTCATAATGTTTAAGAAAAGTATATGTTCTAAAATCCTGCTACAAACCGACGTCAATAACAGATACCTGTAATTTTGCAGATCAATCCTACTGCTTTTCCTGAATATTGGAGTGACGTGTGCAACTTTCCAATATTTCGGTATGGAACGTACGCTCAGTGAGCGATTGTATGTTATAGCTAGGTATGGAGCTATAGCACAGCATACTCTGAAAGGAAACTAATTGGTGTACAATCTCGACCCTGAGAGCAGCTTTCGTCAAGTGATTTAAGTTGCTTCAATACTTCAGGGATGTTTGTTGTTGTGACTGGTTTGATGCAGCTCTCCACCCTACTCTATATTGAGCAAGCCTCTTCATCTCCTCATAACAACGACACCCTACATCCATTTGAATCTGTTTACTATATGCGTCTCTTGGTCTCCCTCTACAATTTTTACCCCACTCACTTCCCTCCAATGCTAAATTCACGATTCCTTTATGTCTAAGAATGTGTCCTACCAATCGATCCCTTCTTTTAGTCAAGGTATGCCAGAAATTCCTTTTCTCTCCCATTCTGTTCAGTACCTCCTCATTAGTTGCGCGATCCACCCACATAATCTTCAGCATTCTTCTGTAGCACCACATTTCAAAAGCCTCAATCCTCTTCCTGTCCGCACTGTTTATCGTCCAACTTTCACTTTCGTACAACACTCCACACGAATGCCTCCAGAAACGACTTCGTTAGACTTAAATAAATATTCCATTTTATGCAAATTTCTCTTTTTCAAAAACGCTTTTCTTCCTATTGCCATTCTGCATTTTATATCCTCTGTATTGCGACCAACACATGTTATTTTACTGCCCAAGTAACAAAACTCATCTAGCACCTTCATTGTTTCGTTTCCTAATCTAATTCCTTCAGCATCGCCTCATTTTCTTAGTTTTGCTCTTGTTAATTTTCATCTTACATGCACCTTTCAGCACACTATCCATTCCGTTCAACTGTCATTACTATGCCGTCAGCAAAACGCAGTGTTTTTAATTCTTCACCCTGAACTTTAATTATTTCTCCGAATTTCTCCTTGCTTTCCTTTATAGTTTGCTCAGTGTACAAATTGAATATAATTGGAGAAAGGCTACAACCCTGTCTTACTCCCTTCCCAACCACTGCATCCCTTTCATGGCCTTCAACTCTGACAACCGCTGTCTGGTTTTTGTACAAGTTGTAAATAACCTTCCGTTCCCTATATTTTTTTTACTTCTGCTGATCTCAGAATTTGAAAGAGTCTATTCCAATCAATATTGTCGAAAGCTTTCTCCAAATCTATAAAAGCTAGAAATGTAGGTTTGCCTTTACTTAAACTAAGATAAGCTTTAAAGTGAGTAATGCCTCCAATTAGAAGACGCTTATGAGGTACACTGTCAAAAGTCTTCTGAACATCTAGAAAAACGGAATCTGTTTGATATCTCTTGTGGATAGCACTCATTATGTAAGAATGATAGTTTTTGAAAATCGTTTTATCGTTTTGACTGTGAGTCAAATGGCGGTTCTCTTCGAGGTATTTTATAATGTTTATGACAAGTATATGTTCTGAAATTCTGCTGCAAACCGTCGTCAATGATAGAGCGCTATAATTTTGCGGATGACTCCTATTTCCTTTCTTGAAAACTAGAGTGAGCTTTACGGCTCTATGTTCGCTGAGCGAGTGGTTGTATATGATAGCTAGGTATGGGGCTATTGCATCAGCATACTCTGATAGGAACCTGGTATACAATCTGGACCGCCGGAGTTGCTTCTGTCAATTGATTTAACCCTTTAATGCATAGTCTATTTTTCCCATTATCTCTCAAAATGGTCAACATTTTATGAGAAATTCATTTGTAGCTGCTTTTATACATAGTGTAGTAGAAATTATAAAATATAAAGTGTTACTGAGTTATTTAGACAGATAGCTGCATTGAGTTACTGCTAACATGTGCGTTTGTTTCCTTTAGTATTCCCTCTTTTCGATGTAAAAGTAATCAATCACACACTACTGTTGCATTATGAGTTACTTTTTGGGAAGGTGAGATGCTTAATAGTGGCATTTATTACATCGGGCACATCATGGGAGGACTATATAGCTGACCAGCTAGCAAATTTCTGTTGCTAGTAGTGTATAATAATTTTAAGGAATATTTTTTCAATATTTTTCTCAGTATATAGGCAAAATACATTAATCGTGGTAGTTTTTATAGCTTCAAATAAAAAGTCATACATTAAAGGGTTAAGATGCTTTAGTACTTAAGGGATATTTACACTACTGGCCATTAAAATTGCTACAGCAAGAAAAAATGCTGATGATAAATAGTATTCACTGGAGAAACATGTTGTACTAGAACTGACATGTGATTACATTTTCACGCAATTTGGGTGCATAGATACTGAGAAACCAGTACCCAGAACAACCACCTCTGGCCGTAATAACGGCCTTGATACGCCTGAGCATTGAGTCAAACGGAGCTTGAATGGCGTGTACAGGTATAGATGCCCATGCACCTTCAAAACGGTACCACAGTTCATCAAGAGTAGTGACTGGCGTATTGTGACGAGCCAGTTGCTCGGCCACCATTGACCAGACGTTTTCAGTTGGTGAGAGATCTGGAGAATGTGCTGGCCAGGGCAGCAGTCGAACATTTTCCGTATCCAGAAAGGCCCGTACAGGACCTGCAACATGCGGTCATGCATTATCCTGCTGAAATGTAGAGTTTCGCAGGAATCGAATGAAGGGTAGAGCCACGGGTAGTTAACACATCACAGTTCATCAAGAGTAGTGACTGGCGTATTGTGACGAGCCAGTTGCTCGGCCACCATTGACCAGACGTTTTCAGTTGGTGAGAGATCTGGAGAATGTGCTGGCCAGGGCAGCAGTCGAACATTTTCCGTATCCAGAAAGGCCCGTACAGGACCTGCAACATGCGGTCATGCATTATCCTGCTGAAATGTAGAGTTTCGCAGGAATCGAATGAAGGGTAGAGCCACGGGTAGTTAACACATTTGAAATGTAACGGCCACTGTTCAAAGTGCCGTCGATGCGAACAGAAGGTGACCGAGACGTGTAACCAATGGCACCCCA
Source organism: Locusta migratoria (assembly GCA_026315105.1). Classification (NCBI taxonomy): domain Eukaryota; kingdom Metazoa; phylum Arthropoda; class Insecta; order Orthoptera; family Acrididae; genus Locusta; species Locusta migratoria. The sequence goes on along the minus strand of CM048754.1, from coordinate 69,198,128 downwards.
TACCATCACGCCGGGTGATATGCCAGTATGGCGATGACGAATACACGCTTCCAATGTGCGTTCACCGCGATGTCGCCAAAAACGGATTCGACCATCGTGATGCTGTAAACAAAACCTGGATTCATCCGAAAAATGTCGTTTTCAAGAAGGTTCAAAAGTTTGTAAATCTATCGGACCAAACTGCTTACACACTACTTAAACATACGCAAACTAACCTAAGGACAAACACACACACACACCCATACCCCAGGGAGGACTCGAACCTCCACGGCGAGTAACCGCGCGCTCTGCATCGAGACGCTTTTTACCGCTCGGCTACTCCACCACGGCAATGTCGTTTTGCAAATTCATGCACCCAGGTTCGTCGTTTCGTACACCGTCGCAGGCGCTCTTGTCTGTGATTCATCGTCAATGGTAAATGCAGCAAACGTCGTCGAACTGTTCGTGCAGATGGTTGTTGTCTTTCAAACGTCCCCATCTGTTGACTCAGGGATCAAGACGTGGCTGCACGATCCGTTACAGCCATGCAGATAACATGCCTGTCATCTCGACTGCTAGTGATACGAGGCCGTTTGGATCCATCACGGCGTTATGTATTGTCCTCCTGAACCCACCGATTCCATATTCTGCTAACAGTCATTGGATCGCGACCAACGCGAGCAGCAATGTCGCGATACGATAAACCGCAATCGCGATAGGCTACAATCCGACCTTTATCAAAGTCGGAAACGTGATGGTACGCATTTCTCCTCCTTACACGAGGCATCACAACAACGTTTCACCAGACAACGCCAGTCAACTGCTGTTTGTGTATGAGAAATCGGTTGAAAACTTTCCTCATGTCAGCACGTTGTAGGTGTCGCCACCGGCGCCAACCTTGTGTGAATGCCCTGAAAAGCTAATCATTTGCATATCACAGCGTCTTTTTCTTGTCGGTTAAATTTCGCGTCTGTAGCACGTCATCTTCGTGGTGCAGCAATTGTGATGGCCAGGAGTGTAAATTACGCGTGCTGGGAATTAGTTTTAAAACCGTGGTGCAGGTGTCAAGTGACGTTGGAGTATCGCAGGCTACTAGCGTGTGCAGCTAGTGGCCGGTGTGTGTCGAGTGTTGAGCCTGGAACACACAGACACAGAATAAGGATTATACAGAAAGGGAACTCCCGCTGCAGTCCGTCGGCCAAAATTTAGTGCGCATGCGCGGAATCGGCCATCTTGAAAAGCAGTAAACGCATGGTTACTCCCTACTCTGTGGCGTGGTAATGCGCCGTCTTTGTTTGTTAATTGTGTGTTTTAACAGCGTGAATCGCATAAAAGTAAACAAGTATTTGGTACAGTGTAGTGCAGTGAAAAGAAAGAACTGTGTGTCTGTAGTTGGAGCTGTTCAGTTTTTATTATGAGCAGCAATAATTAAAAGAAAAGGCGGCCGATGGTGTTCAGCACCTAATTGCCGCAACAATTCGAATACAAATAAGGATATAAGTTTCTTCACCTTTCCAAAAGATGCTGAGCGGTAAGTTAACGTCGCTATATATGTAGTGAAAGTTAAATGTTATCACTTTCGAATGAGAGTACTGTGTGCATAATTATTAAAAGTAGCCTCGCTTCTTCTCTTGGCGATAACTCTCGCTGTTGCTGCAGCAGGTCAACAGCATCTAAATGCTGAAGTACATTTATATTTTATAAGTTTAACGTTGCAGGGAATAATATAAATGAATGACAAAGAATAGTGCGTAAGTAGGCAGGTAAAATTTTACTTACGGCATTGGAGGCGTAGTGTGCTAATGTTGGCTCTTCGGATACTCAAACAAATAGATTAACGGGAACAATTATTTTATGCTGTTCCTGATCTGTTGTTGACAGATTCCTCTATATGCCCTTCTCCGATCAGTAAATTAATGATACCCCTAAAGCAAATACAACTTTTATGTATGCCCAGACGTCATTAGTTCTGCGTAATCACAATCTACTGCTAAGCCAGACTCAATATTTTGTGCGAATTTATTCGTGTCAAATAAAACCTGGCAGTTGTAAAGTCACTTTCTTGTTTATAACTAATTTCCCAAACATAACTCCGCGTTATTTGGGATTTTTCTAGAGATAAGCACCAAATAAAACGAACATCGATTCCACCGTCCATTTTCGTAGTTGTATTAAAATTAGGCCTATTTCTTTCGTTGGATTACAATTAAGCGCAAGAAGAGGGCGCAAAATAGATGAGAGCACAACGAAAGGCCGTTTCCTTTCGTAAAAGTCGGTGAGATTAGCTGCAATTCGTAAAAAGTCCATTTCCAGCCAATGTACTAAGTGGCTATAGTTCCGGGTTGACTGTTTTTCAATATGGCGTCGAGCGCAACGCTTGGTAACATACAGATCAAAGGCGCCGCCCCCAGCCTTCCCTTCTGTATGCTCCCTATTCTGTGACACAGATGTGACGCCGGAGCAGAAGTCAGCTGTGCAGGGCGGCTCTGTCAGAGGCAGAATCAGAGGCGCGCTATGCCTCTGGCAGAGGCGGCAGCGCAGGTAAATATAGCCGCGCTGGGGTCAGCCGCCGTATACCTGGCAGCGGGCAGCGGCCACAGCTGCCGTAGTGTAGTGTGGCGACACTGCGGATAGCAGCGCTGCTACACACACACTCTCACCTATAACAAAATGCTTCGTTACGCACACTGATATCCACAGACTCGAGGATTTTTGCCGAGGCACGCATACGCCTGTGGGGATACTGTAGAATAGTGTAGTTAGAGTAGGCCTATAGGTAGATTAGATTAGATTAATTATATGTTTTTGTCGACGTTACAGAGTTCATTTAATGAAATAAATGCGGTCGCAAATTGCGATTTGTTTCATTAAATGAACTCTGTAACGTCGACAAAAACATATTATTGTATACAAGCCGAGGCTGGGCTCCTGACGATAATTAATTGTGTCTCGATACCTCATGGTCTCTACTGCCTTATTCGGGAACACAGTATTGTGGCTGCGAGCATTACAGAACAAATAGGCTGTGGTAACAGGAAGGAGACAGCGTGGCGAATGGAGATTTGTGTGTGGCGGGAGACGTGCAGGGAAGAAACCTCTGCAACCGAGGCAAACTAACTTAAGGACAAACACACACACTCGAACCTCCACGGCGAGCAACCGCGAGCTCCGCAGCGAGACGCTTTAGACCGCTCGGATACTCCACCGCGGCCCTTTGCAGTCGGGCTGGTCACTGTGTCCTCGGTGGCGGAGTGGTCAACGCGTCTGTCTAGTAAGCAGGAGATCCCGGGTTCGAACCCCGACCGGGCACAAATTTTCATTCGCTCTACTTTGGTATTCCATCTAAACCTAGTAAAGTGGAGCCATAACTGATCGCAAATTGCGATTTATTTCATAGATTAGATTAAATACTTGTTCCATAGATCATATATAAGACATTTCGTAATGATGTCGAACGTGTCAGTTGAGTAAATGTCTACACTTAACAATCAATTTTTAAGGATTTTTTATTACATTTTTTGTCGTTTTTTATTATTATTTTTTTAAAGTTATATCTAAAAATTCACGTACATTCTACAAGGAGTTGCCATTCATAAACTCCTTTAATTTCTTTTTAAATACCAGTTGGCTATCTGTCAGACTTTTGATGCTACTTGTAGACTTGCGCACAATAGTTCGCGATCGGTAGCGCTCACTTTAGAACGCGGCTCTGCCGCGATCTAGTTCGTTCTTTTAGTTCGTCCGCTCCCAGTGACGGCTGAGCGGCGTGGTCTACGCGTGCAGGTGGAGGGAAAAGTTCCCTCACCTAGCTGCTTCATGCGCTTGCTGCTTGAGCCGCTAACGATATCACGCAAACCAAATGAAACAGTTTGTGCATAATTTCTCGCGTTTAAGTTTAATATCTATATCTTTGCATTATGGAATTTATTAGTCAGATATTGCAGGATGTAGAACACATTAAAACAGAAAGTTTGTAGCACTGAACTATGTAATCTACCAGGCAGACGCTCACCTCGAAATGGCTCTCATCAGTAGAAGGGAAACACGTGATTTTTAATTCTGCTGCGCGCCCTCTCCCTATTGCACGTCGATCTACGGAAAAGAATCCAACTAACTAAGAAGGACATACGTTTGGCATAATAGTTCGCGACCGATAACGCATGTTTTAGTTCGCGACCGACTGCACAAATTTTAGTTCGCGACCGATCGCGCATATTTTAGTTCGCGACCGATCGCGCATATTTTAGTTCGTGGTCGGTACCTCTCCTTTTAGTTCACCGCTCGGCCACGAAGTAGGTCGCTCCTTTTAGTTCGTCCACTCTTTTTGGCTTTTGCTACTGCTACTAAAAGAGCTCTTTCCTTTGTTATGACAGCCTTTTTATATAATGATCAGTGTTGCCCAAGCGTGTGATATTACCCGCATGTTTGGGCAATGCCTATGAAATTACAGCTGAGCTGCATCTCAGCTCGAAATGACGGCAACTGGCAGAAGGAAATCACGCGATTCTGCGCGCTCTCGCGTCCTCTCGCTGTTCCCCGTCAGTCTTCGGAAAAAGAGCGGACGAAGTAAGAGGCGAGGGATCTGGGAGCTAGTTCGCGTAGTTCGCCTGTGGGAGCGCTCTCTCGTACTAGTTCGTTCGCGAAGTTCACTAGACTAGCTACTTGGTAAGTGACCAAAGACTTTCGTGGCAGCATAATTCACCCCTTTCTGAGTCAAAGTTAGATTTAACCTTGTATAGTGAATATCATCCTTTCTACTAGTGCTGTAACTATGCACACTACTATTACTTTTGAATGGAGTCGGATTGTTAATAACAAATTTCATGAGTGAATATGTATTGTGAAGCTACAGTGAAGATCCCTAGATCACTAAATAAATGTCTGCAGGATGCTCTTGGGTGGGCTCCAGCAATTATTCTGATTACACGCTTTTTACTCAATATTGAATTGCCCCAGAATATGATCCCATATGAAAGCAATGAATGAAAATAGGCGTAGTAAGCTAATTTACCGAGATGTACATCACCAGATTTTGCAATGACCATGATAGCACAAGTAGCTGAACTCAATCGTTTCAGGATATTTTCAATGTGTTTCTTCCAATTCAGTCCCTCGTCAATGGAAACATATGAAACTTTTAAATATTCTACCTTAGCTACAGATTTATGTTCAAAGTCTAAATTCATTAATGGCATCATGCCATTTAGTGTATGAAACTGTATGTACCGGGTTTTATCAAAATTTAATGACAGTCCATTTGTAGAGAACCACTTAATAATTTTCTGAAAGATATCATTTACAATTTCATCAGTTAATTGCTTTCTATCAGGTATGATGTTAGGTGGCAAACGTCGAGTTCTACCGAGGCTGGTAGGAACATATTTCGGTAATTAGTCTAGAAGACTCCAGTTACGCCAAGGAAGAATTTATTGTATTTCAAGATTAATTTTTTCCCTCTTTTTACGTAAGTTTTCAATACTTTTAAATTTCTTTTTAATTTTATTTACATTAATATAGTAAATGATTGCAGTTAACATAAGTAATAACTACATTTACATTTATAAAACAGTTTATGAGACAATGTAAAATGATTATGAGCCGCGATGGAGTAGCCGAGCGGTCTAAAGCGTCTTGCTGCGGAGCGCGCGGTTGCTCGCCATGGAGGTTCGAGTCTTCCCTGGGGCATGGGTGTGTGTTTGTCCTTAGGTTAGTTTACGTAGGTTTAAGTAGTTTGTAAGCTACGGACTGATGACCACGCAGTTTGGTCCGATAGATTTACAAACATTTGAACTTTTTGAATTTAAAATGATTATGTACAACCTGTTTCTAAGTAACAGGTCTAAATATTGTTTGTAACACCACATCGCGACCATAGCATTAGAATCATCATATTCCAACGTTTTTCATCGTTACGTAATCTTAATTATTTGTTTAGAGGCAGAAATTTCTCGTTTGTCAAAATGTTTAGTAAGTTCAAATTAGATCAGAGTTATTCAGAACAACAGTATCCAGGGAATACGTAGGTCAAAACACCTCGTATATCAGAGATAATTTGTCAGGTTGCTATTATAAACAGTACCCGCAGTTGGATTACTCTCTCTCTACGTTACTTGTTCTCTGTGTTGCTAGATCTTAAAGTGTTTAAATCTCTATGTGATAGCTCTCCGTGATTTGTTTCAAAGTATCATACGCGGTTTATTTCCAAGATAGGTACGAACCCGAGAAAAGTATTTATCTATTAATATAAACTTTCGTATCATGATCATACGCGAATGCGTTATCTTTCGACTAGGTCGGAAGAACTAGAAATTTATGCCTTCCGTAATAAACTGATTAATATTTGTGATTTTGGAATTTGAACTTATTGTCAAGTTTAATGAAATAACTTTAAAAAACGTATCTGGAAGAGCTAAAGTATGTAAGCAATGTAACAGGATCCAGAGACTTTAATATAAATGAGACTTTGACGAAAATAATCACGCATTGTGAACTCATAAAGTGTTTTCTGTGAAAGTGATTTTGTTGTAAATATTAAATTCAAAATAGAGTATCTGTGATACTTTAACAAGTCTTAAACAATTATTCAAGTAGTTAGTTCCCTAACATTGTCCAAGAAGATTCTAAAAGTCAACATATATCTGCGAAATTCGAATGAATGAGTTAATATGTGAAAGAAAATATCTAACAGTCTTGATTAGAAGAAACTTCTATTGAATTTTTTTCTAAAGAATAATTCGATAAAAAGGAATCAGGTACAAATAATACCTTTTGTGACGGGCTTCAAACTGTCTGAACTACCGGGATTCAATTTTTTCTATTTATTAAATATCAGCCTCTGAGAAACTGAATTTCATGCTCAAACATTATGAAAAGTCTTTAATTTTAAATGATACACAGAACCAATATTTACAGTATGTAAAGTTCGACAAAGATATAAATTTTATTAATTACGAAGAATTACCAGGTCTACCAACTTAAATTTCATGCAGAGGTGACAAATAAAATTTTGAACCCATCCATCCACCACAACTGTGAAAGTCAAGCCGAATCTACAGCTTACGAGTCACAAGCTAAACCCAAAATACGAGACAACCAACGTGAAGGCTTTCTACGAGTCACATGTGGCAAATAATTGAATTGAATTGACTCTCACCTATACTGCGTTCACCGAAAAGAACGTCTGTCTTCCAGCGATCCCCAATTGAGTTGCCGGAGCACTTCCGTGGAAATTGAATAGGGACTACGGCTATTGGTCAAGTTTTAATTCCAAATTATTAAATTTATCCACCAACAGCCGTAAAGTTTATGTTGTTTTATTTGACGACTGGTTTCGGTATTCCATTAATTATTGTTCTTTATATTTTGTTTGACGTAAGTACAGCATCATGTTATGGATACAATACTGATTTACAAAGTAATTTGTATAGGGCCTGAAGATGGTATTAATGCAATACCGAAACCGGTCGTTAAATAAAAGAGCATAAACTTTACGGCTGTTGTTTGGATAAGTTAATAATCTGGAATTAAAAAATCTGTACCAGGTGTAAACCGGTTGTGTATTTTGCTATATGGCATTGATATTAGACGCGACAGATATTCAAAATTCATTTAATTTAATAATTCATAGAATCTCTGAAAATTGCCGAAATCTGCATTTTCGTTTAACAGTGAAAAGTATGTCTATAAAACAACCTCGTGTCACATTTCTGTGGAAGTTGTCTGTGGAAGTTTGCAGTCTTGAAAGAGTGTGTGGCCTTGTAATCAATGACCATACACGATAAACTGAGGAACGACCTACAGCGGTAGATGCAGCTGTTATTATAACAATATCTGTCATTTATTGTTCTGCGCACAACAGCCCCGTTTTGTGCACATTGATAGCTTAACAATTTCTTCTTCGAGATTACACTTGCGGGATACAGGCGAGCCGGCCGCGGTGCCCGAAGGGACTGAGGCGCTCCAGTCACGGTCTGCGCGGCCACTACGGTCGGGGGTTCAAATCCCCCTCGGGCATGGATATTTGTGCCGTCCTTAGTATAAGGTAGTTGATAAGTAGTTTGTAAGTTTAGGGACTGATGACCCCGTAGTTAAGTCCCATAAGCTTAACAAATATTTGATACAGGCGAGGAAGAGAAAAAGAGATTCAATGTGAAAGCTTAACACTTATGCTGCTACTCAACAGCTGGTCCTTTAAGATGAAATTTCTATCCAGCCTCTAATATCACCCCTCATAATAAGTTACACACAAACGCTGTTTCGTCCACCCCTGGTCACGCGCCTCGCTGTGTTTACAGTCTGTCTCTCGTTTCGGTGAACGGAACGTACACTGCTGCGAAAAAGTAAGAAAAAACATGGCACACGCGGAAACACGTCCCCGAATTTCATCCGATGACGACAGATACCAACTGGGGCGTTTGAAAAGCCCTCCTCCCACCTACCTCATCGGTTCATCTCCTCCCCACCCCTTCTACAAAAACTCATACGTCAACGTTCCTGATGATCAGCGAAAGAGAGTCAGTATATATATATATATATATATATATATATATATATATATATATATGTGTGTGTGTGTGTGTGTGTGTGTGTGTGTGGTTTTAGGGCGCTCAACTACAGTGGTCGTCAAGACCGTAGCAAAAGTGTGGATTCTATCCAAGTTCCTAAGTAAAGTACCCTCCGCCATGCACCATACAAAATTTTATGTACACAGTGAGTATCCTCTTGTTCTGTCATTGTCGGTTTTCGAAGCGAAATGAAATACAAAAATTACAATTAACTAATTAATTTACGATATATTTATTGTCAATTAATAAATCACACATAATTCATGAAACGATTTAAGTTATCTTTTATACATAGACAAACAAAGAAGAGGGCTTCTTTCTTATCTTTAAAAAAAATAAAACTAGAGTTATCTGAAGTGGTGGGAGCAAGCCAACCTTGTAAGGGGTTTCATTTTGTAAACGTTTGACTTATTAATGTAAAATAAAGGATCTCGGTTACTATGAAATTCTAACACCAGTCACAAGTCTTTTCATTTATTAGTGAAGAATGTATACTGGATTGGCCAACCTACACGCCCTGAGAGTCGCGAAAAATAGAAATTGTCGGTGATAATAATACCATAAAATTAATTACTTATTTTCAGTTACTGATTTTTGAACCATATAATATTCTCACACTTAAAATATTACTGAATATATATAAAAATCATTTAATTTTCGTTGTGTATCAATATAAAATGGCGCCCCACGTAGTAAAATATTATGGAAAATACATAAAAATCATTTATTTTAATTATGTGTAAATATAAAATGGCGCCCCACATTTTGTAAGCTGTCATGTTTGTAACTTGTGTATTTTATATATACTGACTAAGTGCTATATTGCACTTATTATTTTATACCCATTTTTTATCAAGATGACCAGCTGGTAAACACAAACAATACCCTCACTACGTGATAGTAATAGCGATCCTGGCGATGATAGCGCTACTAAAGCAGAGTTACTAAACATAGCTTTCAGAAACTCGTTCACCAAAGAAGACGAAACCAATATTCCAGATTTCGAATTACAAATGTTCAAATGTTCAAATGTTTGTAAAGTCTATGGGACTTAACTACGAGGTCATCAGTCCCTAAACTTACAAACTACTTATGAACTACTTACGAACTAGGACGGCACAAATATCCATGCCCGAGGGGGGATTCGAACCCCCGACCGTAGTGGCCGTGCAGACCGTGACTGAAGCGCCTTAGTCTCCTCGGCCACCGCGGCCGGCTTCGAATTACAAACAGAGGTCACAATGTATAACGTTGAAGTAGATATCCTCGGAGTAGAAAAGCAACTAAAATCTCCTTATCTAACAGCCATATACAACCGCTATCTCAAACAACGATCTGTACCAAAAGATTGGAAAGTTGCACAGGTCACACCTATATTCAAGAAAGGCCGTAGGAGTAACCCACTAAACTGCAGGCCTATTTCACTGACGTCAATTTGCAGCACGGTTTTGGAAATATCCTGTATTCAAATGTTATGAACTATCTCGAACACAATGATCTATTGACCCAAGGTCAACGCGGATTTAGAAAATATCGTTCATGAGAAACACAACTAACTCTTTACTCGCACGAAGTGACGGATGCTATCGACAAGGGTTCGCAAATCGATACCGTATTTCTTGATTTCCAGCAGGCTTTTGACACCGTACCTCACAAACGGCTTTTAATCAAATTGCGTGGTTATGGTATATCGACCCAAATTTGCGGTTGGATAAGGGATTTCCTCTCAGAGAGGACACAGTTCGTAGTAATCGATGGTAAGGCATCGACTAAAACAGGAGTGATATAGGGCATTCCACAGGGTAATGTTATTGGTCCTCTACAGTTCCTTATTTACATAAACGATTTAGGGGAAAATCTAAGTAGGTCTCTTAGGTTGTTTGCAGATGACGCCGTCATTTACCGTCTAGTAAAATCATCTGAAGATCAAAACCAACTGCGGAACGATCTGAATGGTGTACAAATTGGCAATTGACTCTAAATAATGAGAACTGAGAAGACATCCACATGAGTAAGAAAAGAAATCCGTTAAACTTTGTTTACAAGATAAATCAATCAAAAGTGAAGGCCGTAAACTCCACAAAATATCTAGGAATTACTATTACTTCAGATAAACTGGAAAGAACACGTAGATAATGTCGTGGGAAAGGCGAATCAGAGACTGCGTTTTATAGGCAGAACCCTTAAAAGATCCAACAGCACTACAAAAGAAACTGTATACACTACGCTTGTCCGTCCTTTTTTGGAGTATTGTTGCCCAGAGTGGAATCCTTATCAGGTGGGTTTGATGGAGGACATCGAAAGAGTCCAAAGAAGGGCAGCTCGTTTCGTATTGTCACGATACAGGGGAGACAGCGTTACGGAAATGATACAGGATCTGCGATGGGAATCATTACAACAACGGCGCTTATCGCTGCGGCGTGGGCTACTTACGAAACTCCAATCGCCAACATTCTCCTCCGAATGTGAAAATATATTGTTGACTCCCATTTACATAGGTAGGAAAGATCATCAGCATAAAATACGAGAAATCAGATCTCGAACGGAGAGATTCAGATGTTGTTTCTTCCCGCGCGCTCTTCGAGAATGGAATGGGAGATGAACCCTCTGCCAGGCACTTATATGTGATTTGCATAGTATCCCATGTAGATGTAGATGTATATACAGGGTGAGTCACCTAACATTACCGCTGGATATATTTCGTAAACCACATCAAATACTGACGAACCGATTCAACAGACCGAACGTGAGGAGAGGGGCTAGTGTAATTGGTTACAATGGTTTACAATGCTACCAACGGCACTGATTACGTATTTGTTTATATGTTCAGATGTGCTAACAAAACTAACGGGGTTCCATTTAAAAAAACGTAGGTTTGTGTTAAAAAACATACTTCCGTGCATTTTTTTATGGTTTGTATTGACCAGTTACACTAGCCCCTGTCCTCACGTTCGGTCTGTTGAATCGGTTGGTCAGTATTTGATGTGGTTTACGAAATATATCCAGCGATAATGTTAGGTGACTCACCCTGTATATGACCAGATGGTGGTGACACAGTTCACCGTAACCGGTCGTCATTGAATTAATTACTGATGTTCGATCTCGGCATTTCATTTTGAAGTCTTAAAAATTGTCCTGTTTTGTAGGTGAAATATGCACAATTTTGTTGTAATAGGAACACAGCTGTATATGGATTAGAAACACGCGGACACATTGAATAACAGAATTTTAGCTTTTGTCAAATTTTCCAGTGATTTCTCAAAACTTTTGATTCATTAAAACAATGCCCTCAGATTTACAACAAAAAAAAAGGGGGATGGGGGGCATCGGTCGAGTGGTTCTCAAGTTACACTAAAATAGGGATTCGTTTTTATAAATAAATGAATATTTATTTTTGGAGTGACACCGTACAATTGGCAGAGTTTTAATCACGTTGGCACCGTCCACGCACGCTTACATGGTGCGCCTCTTCTTGTGTGCGTCGTGACTTTGCTGCCCCCGCCGACGTCGCTTCACGCAATCCCACTGCGGGTCAAATGTTTGTATGGTCTATGGGACTTAACTACGGGGTCATCAGTCCCTAAACTTACAAACTACTTATGAACTACTTAATACTAAGGGCGGCACAAATATCCATGCCCGAGGGGGGATTCGAACCCCCGACCGTAGTGGCCGTGCAGACCGTGACTGCAGCGCCTCAGTCCCCTCGGCCACCGCGGCCGGCTCCCTGCGGGTCACGGCGCTATCCTAGGAAAATGCTTCTATTACCAGTAGATCCTACATACGGTGCAAGTTTGCTCTTTAGAGCATTATTTCCTTCACTGTTAGCTATTTTCAGTCATTAAGTTCCCTGCTTGTTTCACGACATACGAGGGGCGTTTGGAAAGCCCGTGTAAAAACGTGTACTAACGTGTGCCGGCCGCGGTGGCCGAGCGGTCTGCGGCGCGCCAGTCATGGTCTGCACGGCCGCTGCGGTCGGGAGAAAGCAGAACTTTCCTGAACAGCCAAAGTGCTGTAAGACCATCATAAACTGCTCCCTGCATGGCCCAAATTCAAGTATGTGATTTGTCAATGGATTAATTGTGTATTTTGGAAGTATTTTAATACCTTGCATCACACAACTTTCCTACATTCTGACTGGCAAATGATAGAAGTGTTAATGTCCAATATACTGGATTTAATCACTGTCATTGCATTTAACACATTTTTGCATATTTTAACCCACGATCAAATTTAGAGTGTTTGTCGGTGTTTTATTCCGAAATTTCTTTAAAAAGGAGAATTTGAATTATATTTTTTGAGAAAAGATCTCAGAAAATGTGATGTTTGAAATCACATTATAAGTGCAAATAAGGTTCCCCCCAAAGTTGAACATGAACAATGTAGGTATTTTTCAGTAATAAATTTTCCCCACTTTTAACATTCCACATCTATGGTCGTTTAACAAAATGTGCTAATGAGATACCTCTATATGTGGAGTTACATGCTAGAGTTAAAGGAGGTCCCTTGATGATGTCAAAGGCTGTGGATAGTCAGTAATGGAAATGTAAAACACTTGGCAGAAAGTGCAGACCCTGAGTAACCAGCCACTATACACTTTGTGAAAGAAATGGACACAAATTCTTTATGTTAAACAAGTATGCAACACATTAAATAAATCATAGAATGACATTAAATAAAATTGAGTACTTTTATTAACCACTTATGAACAAAAATACCTACAGCACAATATATTGCAGCAATTTTAAGTAAACTTAAGGAAATTAATACAGTACAGTCTAACCAATAAAAAAGTGGATAGCACACACATGGAGAGAGAGAGAGAGAGAGAGAGAGAGAGAGAGAGAGAGAGAGAGAGATGAAATTGGAGGTTATTACCCGCATAAAAATAGTCCATATTTTCAGGCATAGTTTCCACTCTGGCTATAATAGCAGAACTGATATCTAGCACAGAAAGATCAGCCTTCTTCACATCATGGCTTTCCCATATTGTACAGCTGACTAAAAGAAACAAAATACAAATTAGGAACCAAACGGTAGGAACATCTTATACTACAAATCTGCGCTCGAATCCCCCCCTCTGGCGTGGATGTTTGTGTCGTCTTTAGTATAACCTAGTTCATAAGTAGTTTGTAAGTTTAGGGACTGATGACCCCGCAGTTAAGTCCCATAAGCTTTACAAACATTTAGTAACGAGTTTTGAGGAAAATCATTTTTATTTTTGTACATACTCTCCATTTAGATTTATACACTTCGCCCAACGCTGTTCTAATTTGTTGATCCCTTCCGAATAATAGAAATTGCCCAAGCCTGTAAAACTGCAATTAGTTTCTGTAATCAGCTCCTCGTCTGAATGAAATCTTCGTCCCGCCAGCCATTTCTTCAAGTTGGGGACAAACAGTAGTCTGAGGGAGCCAAGTCTGCAGAAAAGAGGGGGATGTGAAACGAGTTGGAATAAATCAGTTAAATCTACAGGCCATAAATTCAACTAAATGCGTAGGAGAAACAATTACAAACAACTTAAATCGGAAAGAACACACAGAAAATATTGTACGGAAGGCGAAAAAAAGACTACATTTGTAATCTTCTCGGGTCTGCAGCCGGATACTAAAGTCAACTTGACACAATGTTTCAGCGGCGCAACTGCCCGCCATCCTCAGGTGAGCTTGCTGATAGACAATCTCGCCGGAACTGAGTTCCCAGTGCAATCGGCTGCTCCTTTATACATCGCGGAAGACCCATAGCGCGCTCGCAAGAAGTGACAGTGACTGCCCTCTGGCGCACAAGACATACAGCGCTCCGGTGGTTGAGTCCGGCGAAATCGATAATCGATGATAAAATTATTATTCAGATTTATGAAGTACCAACTGTTGTTTTTTAACATCTGATACCACCAGGTTCCAGGATTTACTAAGAAGGTAGCCTTTGTCTCTGTTAATCAGATTGTCAGATAATCGAATTTCTATGGATTCCTTTAAGACACAGTCCCAGTAACGAGATGCTGAAGCAGCCATGTGAGTTTCGTCATATAACATTCTATGTCCCTCATCGAGACAGTGCTCAGCTACCGCCGACTTCTCGGGCTGGAGCAAACGTGTGTGGCGTTGATGTTCAACACATCTGTCCTGAATGGTACGGATAGTCTGACCAATATACGTTTTCCCTCACTGACAGGGAATCTTATATACCCCAGGCTTCCTCAGACCCAAATCATCCTTCACAGATCCAAGAAGTGCTCTCGTCTTTATTGGCGGACGAAAAACACTCTTAATGTCATACTTTTTTAAAATTCTTCCTATCTTTGATGAGATACTCCCGGCAAAAGGTAGGAAAGCAACTGATTTATGGGTCTGATTTAATGGTTCAGGTGAAGGAGCAAACTGTAAAGCACAGCGGATCTGCTTATCTGTGTAGCCATTCTGTTGAAACACAACTTTTAGATGATCTAGTTCTTGCGTCAAACTTCCTGCATCCGAAATGGCGTAAGCTCTTCTCGCTAATGTCCGAAGAACGCCAGTACGTTGGGCCGGAGGATGACAACTCGAGGCATGCAGATAGTGGTCCGTGTGCGTAGGTTTTCGATAAACGCTATGTCCCAGTTTCCCATAATCTCTTCTGTAAACCAGAACATCAAGAAACGGAAGTTTCCCCTCCTTCTCGACTTCCATTGTGAACATGATGTTGGGATGCATGCAATTAAAATGGTCCAAAAGGCGGTTGAGAGATTCTTCCCCATGAGGCCACACCATAAAAGTATCATCGACGTACCTCCAAAAACAAGTTGGCTTAAGAGCCGCCGTCTTCAAAGCCATATCTTCGAAATCCTCCATAAAAGGATTGGCTACTATGGGGGATAATGGACTCCCCATAGCAACACCGTCAGTTTGTTCATAAAATTTGTCATTAAATAAAAAGTACGTCGATGTGAGTACAAGACGACAAAGCTCAGCTGTTTCTTTGTCCACCTTTTCACCAATCAATTGCAGAGATTCTTCCAGAGGAACCCGGGTAAACAACGACACTACATCAAAACTCACGAGCAAATCAGAAGGACTAAGGCGTAATGATTTTAAACGTTGTATAAAATCCATAGAGTTCAGAATGTGATGTTCACATTCTTTAGAAAATCGACACGGAATTCTGTTCGACGAAACACCTGTCACTGCTAAAACGAATGGATATTGGGATAGCGTTATAAAGGAGGCTGTTGAAATCAAAATACGTGAGAGCACCATTGATAAGGACGTCGGCTTGCAGGACAGCACAGCGTGGGACCCGGCCATAGCGAGGTTAAGCAGACGCGGCGGACACGGCACGGAGAAGCGAACCCCAGTGACGTCACAGCCAGCAGCGCGGCTATATAACGGCGATACAGCAGTCATTTCGGCACCTGACAGTGGCCAAGGAGAACTTGGCCGAAAGCTCGTGGGTTCACAGCCACTTGACGCGGCTGGAAGCTCGACAAGTTTTTATTGATTTAGATATAACTTAAAGAAGGGCAGCTCGTTTGGAATTATCGCGATATAAGGGAGAGAGTGCCACAGAAATGATCCACGCGTTGGAGTGGAAATCATTAAAACAAACGTGTTATTCGTTGCGGCGAGATCTATTTGTGAAATTTCCTTTACTAACTTTTTCTTCCGGACATATTTTGTTATACACCTACATAGGTAGACATGACCATCATAAATAAAATAAGAGAAAACAGATCGAAAACGGAATGATTTAAGTGTTCCTTTTTTCCGCGAGCTATTAGAGAATGGAACTGTAGAGAAACATAACATGCACTTCAATGAGACTTGCATAGTATCCTTGTAGATGTAGTCGTACGTAGTTTCCCCTACTACATTTATAAGAGCGCTAAAGAGCAAGTTGTACGCCGAAAACATCCCATCCATCCGTACTAGAATGTCACTCCTAGGAAAGTCGCAGTGTCGGAAATCACCACTCTCGCCACTGGAGTGAAAGTGGCGGCCACGCGCAACCTCTTCCACGTGTAGGGGTCAGGTAGGAGGGGACCGCTTTTCCTCTCCCTCCTGCCGTAACTCTGGGAACGGTGACGCGCCGTAAGTCACTGCGACCTTGACGTCACGTCGCCTGCGACCTAGCGCACCCACGCAGACGCGGTCGGTGCCTTACGCCGACACGCGACACACCTGGCACTGTCACTGTAACGGTTATTTTTTATACTAGTTACCTTTAACAGTTATTTACGACTGCTCGCTATTTTTACCACGGAACTCTCAAATTGGGTATATCCCTTAGTTTTTGAAATAATTTATACTGCAGCAGTCAGTTTTTACTAATATTTTTATTATCACGACGCGTTTCGGCAGCAAGCTGCCATCATCGGGTGCATTTCACAGTTACAGGTAACCGTAAAATGTACCCGATGATGGCAACTTGCTGCCGAAACGCGTCGTGATAATAAAAGTATTAGTAAAAAGTGACTGCTGCAGTATAAATTATTTCAAAAAGTTTATAATACAGTCGCAGAACTCAAAACAATCCACATAACATGGATAAATTTATATCCCTTAGTGCCTGCAAAACGCGAGTCTCTATATTCCTTTGAGCCACGAATTATTTTACTGTTTAAAACTGAGTTTAAATAATGTTTTCTTCTAGAATAGCATCAGGAAGACTATAATAGTTATTTTCAATTATAATATGTCATCATGGCATAAAGAAGTGCCACTGTTGCTATACTAACGTAAACAGACGCGCACATAAAAGCTGCCTTATTTTTTTATTCATCCCAGATGAACACTTTACCTCCGGAATATTTCACCCAAGAAGACGCCATTATCTTATATTCATACAATAGAGCTGCATGTCCTCAGGAAAAGTAATATCAGAAGATCTTTATATTATTCCAAAAAATATGAAATTTAATCAAATGAGTAATGTGTTGAACAGAAATATAATCACAAAATAAACTTCATTTCATTTAGTTGGCATGTATGTCTGGCTAAACGAGTAACATAAAGATTGGTTTGAAATAACAGTCCATCAGTAATATTCATTATGAATACAAGTAGAAACAATTGCTTAGGAATCTTTGTATTATCTCTGCAGAATGTGTGTGTGTGTGTGTGTGTGTGTCGTCGTTAGGCTAGTTTACCTTCGTTTAAGTAGTGTCACTGTCACTTGACGTTGTTACCGTTATTTTTTGTACCTGTTACCTTTAACAGTTATTTACGATGGGCCGCTATTTTTACCACGGATTTCCCAAATGGGGAATATCCCTGAGTGCCCTCGAAACGCGTGTCGCTATATACACCTCAGCTAGCGTGAGCGCCTCACTCGCAAGCTGAGACGTTAGCGGTTAGGGGTTCCGTGGCAGTAAGCTGCACTCGACAGGTTCTACAGGAGACAGAAATGAAGGATCAAAATATTCCACAATACAGATGTGGGCGTAACAGCTGTTCTGTTGACTACGGGGCAAGGGGTGAAGTTATCTGTAGCCCTTGGCCCAGTGGTAATTTGCACAGCTTTCAGAGGAACTAGGATAGTGTAGCTATCGTACAGCACAGGGATAAAGTTTAAACGTTACACTCTCCTACCTGCCTTCCCCTCCTCTGGCTTTGTCCATTTCTTCCCCTACCATCGCTCTGTTCGTCTCACCCTCCTCCTCCCTCGCCCCAACTGCTCATCCCACCCGCTCTCAGAAGCCCCCATCCTCACTTCTTCTCTCCTTTCCTACCTTTTCCAGTGCCTTTTCTCATCTCCTTTTCTGCCTTTTCCAGCGTTTCTCCCGCTTGCTTAGGGTATGCGTGATTGACTATGGAATTCGCATGACTAATTCTAAGGGGTGGCCAAATGCGCTTCCTGTGTCAGACTATTCTGACGACGTCATCTACATATATACCTGTTGTCTATGTAAAGCAATGAAATAATATGTACATGCATTCAGAGTGCTGTACAGATATGTTAAATACACCTGAAATGTGTTATGTACAAATAAACCTGCTAGCTCATTGTTCAAATGTTTGTGTAGTCTATGGGACTTAACTACGGAGTCATCAGCCCCTAAACTTACAGACTACTTATGAACTACTTACGAACTAGGACGGCACAAATATCCATGCCCGAGGGGGGATTCGAACCCCTGACCGTAGTGGCCGTGCAGACCGTGACTGGAGCGCCTCAGTCCCCTCGGCCACCGCGGCCGGCGCTAGCTCATTAAATGGAATCGTCACAGCTCCTTATTACGTCAGGAGATCTGACTTAATAATGACCCTGTTATTATTCCTCTGCATTTGACAATACTGCTTGATCTGAATATCATAATAGTAAGAAACACAGCACAGCACTCTGGTGCGAATGAATTACAGTAAGCAAATTTACACTGGTCTTAAATCTTTCAGCGCGTTTCTTTCCTACGCAACGGACCGCCGTATTTTCTTTCACAAAAAGGACACTGCTGTGACGATTAGCTTTCTGACACTTTTTCATAAATAACATCATACTTCAAAAATCATTATTCCTGTAGCATAAGTATTCAAACTACGACGGTGTAGCTATTAACTACTGAAAGGAGAACTTAATTCAAGAAATATCAAACAACAATGAAACTACAAGACGTAGATGTGCAACTTTGCAACAAACTACATACATAGAGGGTGAAAAGTATTTAAACCGATAAACTGTGGGCCGGCCACGGTGGCCGAGGGGACTGAGGCGCTCCAGTCACGGTCTGCACGGCGACTACGGTCGGGGGTTCGAATCCCCCCTCGGGCATGGATATTTGTGCCGTCCTTAGTGTTAGCTAGTTCATAAGTAGTTTGTAAGTTTAGGGACTGATGACCCCGTAGTTAAGTCCCATTAAAAAAAATAAAAAATAAAAAAAAATAAAAAAAAAAACCTCTGGGAGGGTGTGGGGGACACCAAAACAAATATTTTTCCCTAATGTCAGTTTTTTTCCTGTGAGGAGTATTTAAACCGGTGGAGGCCATGTTGAATAGCAGGCATTATTACAACCATTTCATCGCCAGAATCGGTGGAAGACGTCCCGCTCCCTACAAGACAACGCATGTGGTTCCAACGTGACGGGGCGCCACGCCGGCACTTTTCATTCGCGTGTGCGGAGGTTCCTGGACCGACGCGACGGTTCCCAGAAACGTGGACTGGCAGAGGCGGTCCCGTACCATGGCCTGCTCGATCCCCACATATGTAAAAAAAATCAGCTAAAATGTCCTCCAAAGTGGACGGCACACTTACTGCAACACGGACATGATTACGATTAGGGCAGAACATTAAAAGATGGTGCACCGTCTTCGGGTGACCGCAGGAACATACTGGTGGGGGGGTCGCCTGTTAAGAAGTGTCGGTGGCTGAACCGGAAATGACCGATTCTCAGCCGGAAGGGGCGGGAGGAGGTCTTCCAAGCTGTCGGGATCGGTTTTATGGTTCTAAGCTTCTTGTCATGAATCGAGGACCACAGCCTATGTCGTGATGCAACAAGACGCCTGAAAATAGCCCCCTGAATGTCGTTTGACGGGACACAAACGGTAGGAGAGTGGCAGCCCTGGCCGCAGTGTCGTTCCCCGGCACTCCTACGTGGCCGGGGACCCACAGGAAGCGCACGCGAAGGCTCCAAATATGTCCTCTCTGGACTTTTTTGTCTGGGGAGAGATGCACAACCTTGTTTACGCAGTCCTGTTGCATCATAAGAGGATCCGATTGCCCGGATAGTAGCAGCAGCACGAACAATTCAAGATACTTCCGAGGTTTTTCCCCGTGTCAGGCGGAACATGATCCGACGGTGTAACCATTGTTTACGTGTCAATGGAGGCATTTTTGAAAATCTACTGCTAATTAAAAAAATGCAAAAGTGTTTGTTGGTTTAATTAATTTGCCGCCAGAGAAATCTTCCTCTACCAGTTTAAATACTCATCATAGAAAAAAATGACATTAGGGAAAAACATTTGTTTTGATGTCCTTTACAACATCCCGGAGTTTGTCGGTTTAAATACTTTTCACCCTGTATAAATACAGCATAAATGCCTCGTGGTGACTTCTTTTCACAGTGAAATCATGTGATACGGTAGATGCCTCACTCATCACACAATCTACCCCTGTGTAATCAACTGTCTGCCGCCACTGCGGACGGATTCACAAAATGGACCTGCGTCCTGACACTTCCACAGACAAATCAGTACACGACGTGAATGGACGAAGAAATTTACGGATATAGGGTATTAACGGCTACCATGTTCAATTGTGCTTTTAATGACAGCTACACAACGGGTGCCTGAAGATGGTGTAATTGAAGCACCGAAACCGGATGCGCAAAATTAGATAAAGAATTTCTATACAGCTGCTGGTACCTCCTTCCATCTACGACAACTCAGAAGTCCTGTCCCACCTCGCAGCTACATCCGAGCGCGGGAACAGTAGACAATATAAGAAGGTACGTCTATGCCCAAACTAAGGAGGCGTACAAACATAGCATTCAGTTTGTGTCATCTAGGACCAACGTCGAGCGCCATCATTTCACAGAACACGGTGCACTACAGCATCTAGTGCCATCCTTATTTCTTGTACCTCCGTGCAAACCTATGTCAATCTCTTCCTCCGCCCCTCTTATGAAAAGTTACATCCTTCAATATTCGTAGTCAAAAGTGTAACAGGGTAAATGTACCCTTTCCCAAGCACCATAAAATTTTTTATAGTCGCAGTGACCTTCCTCTTGTTTTGAAGATCAACGGTGCAAACATTCATCAAGGTGTACTTTTTTCGAAGTTCGTATGTAAAGTACACTCCGCCAGGCGAAATGTGTCGCATGTGTTTCTTATTCATACAGTAATTGTTACCTCATGATAAGGAATATGTACACGAAATTTGATTGAAATCGGTCCAGGGGTTTAGAAGGAGATGAATATTCATTCAGCTGCTTTTCTTGTCTCCAAATGTATCTTTTATTTTCCTGTAGTTGGTATCTTTTTTACCCTATTTATACATTCTTCCACACACTTGCATTTGCCTTCTAGCCACTCCTGCTTAGCTATTTTGCACTTACTGTCAATCTCATTAGTTAGTCGTCCGCACTCCATTATACATGTTTGATTTACTGCATTTTTATATTTTCTCCTTTCATGATTTAAATTTAGTATTTCCTGTGATACCCAAGGATTTTTTGTAGTTATTGCCTCTATACCTAGTTTGACTTCTGCTGCTTTGATTATTTCATCTCTCAATGTTACCCATTGTTCTTCTAGTGTTTTATTTCCGCCCGTTTCTATCAATTGTTACCTAAAGCTCCCTCTGAAATTCTTAAGAACTCCAGTTTTCTTCAATTTATCAAAGTCCCATCTCGTTATTTTCTTACCTTTCCGCGGTTTTTTCAGTTTCAGCCTACAATTCACGACAAATATTTCTCCTGAAGTATGTATTGAATGTGATCTTTACACACACGACGACCGTTCACTTCAATGTCAATTGTGGAAATTTTCAACAAGATTGGTGCAAAACTGTAGATTTGTTTGGAATACAAACTGACAAACGCACAAACACAGGACACACTGCTTTTTATAGAATGTTATTCAGAAAGAAAGAACAGAATTCGAACATTTATTTCTTCCAAACTATAAAAGACAGAAACGTGATTGCAACGTTAATGGATTAAGAAAAGTTTACAACTTAAACAGCCCGGGTAGAAATTCCAATCACGGCCGCATTGGCGCTGTTGTTTGTTGTTGGTTGTCTGTAGTGAAATGAAAAGGAGAAGTCATTTTGTTTGCTACAGTTGGCAAAAGTAGAGTCCACTGTGGCTTTTCAGTGACCATTTCGCTGCCAGTTTAATAAACAACCGCCGCGTCATAAGCAAATTTTCGAGTGGCATCGGAAATTCGTAGAAGACGGTTGCATCTGTAGAAGATTATCCATGGTGGCCTCCCAGGTCTCCAGATCTCACTCCGTGTGATCTTTTCTATATCTATGGGGTGGTGTGCTGAGAACATATTACTGCCACAAGCAGATGTGATGAGTAGTGAGTGCTGGCGAAGTGCCGCGGAGACCGCTCACCTATCAAAACAACGAGTTAAAGGGTGGCAGCTGTGTCACAATAAAGATTCATCACCGAGCACCGGTGGAAGTACGTGACGTCGGATAGAAGTAATTGGGATCATACTGGAAGAAGAAGTAGTTGGGGTCCTACTGGAAGCAGAAGGTCCGATGCGAGGTAACCGCGTGTAGTGTGGTGACTCCACAAACACCTGCTGAACACACGGCGCCAGCTGACAGAGAGGATTCCTGCTGACGCCGCTTCCTCACTGGCAGTCAGCTGTTGCTGACTTTCCGTCAGCACAATTACTCCATCTGCATTAGTCTTGTGTAGTTCGCGAACGAACTATTTCGGAAGAGCGCTCCCCCAGGCGAACTACGCGAACTAGTTCACAGATCCCTCGCCTCTAAGTTCGTCCGCTCATTTTCCGAAGACTCACGGGGAACAGCGAGAGAACGCGAGAGCGCGCACAATCGCGTGGTGCCCTTCTGTCAGTTGCCGTCATTTTGATCTGAGATGCAGCTCAGCTGTAGTTTCATAGTCCACTGCCACAAGAAATCCATTTTAAAAATAAAGTACTACGAGTACTCTGTATGCCAAGTAGTTGAATACCATTGTATCACCCATTCGTGTAAATAAATGGTTTATTTGTCTAAGTATTTGATGTCAAATTGCCCAAAAATACGGGTAATAGAACACGCTTTGGCAACACTGATTCATTATATAAAAAAGCTGTCATAATAAAAGAAAGAGCTCTTTTAGTAGCGGTAGCAAAGGCCAAAAAGAGCGGACGAACTAGGAGCAGTGGACGAACTAGGAGCAGTGGACGAACTAGGAGCAGTCGCCGAACTAGGAACAGCAGACGAACTAGGAGCAGCGGACGAATATGCCAAACGTATCTTGCTTCTAAGTTCGTTGGATTATTTTCCGAAGACCGACGGGCAATAGCGAGAGGGTGCTCAGCAGAATGAAAAATCGCGTGTTTGCCTTCTACTGATGAGCCATTTCGAGGTGAGCGTCTGCCTGCTAGATTACATAGTTCAGTGCTACAAAATTTCTGTTTTGAAGTATTCTGCATTCTGCAATATCTGACTAATAGATTCCAATTCCATAATGCCAAGTATAGAGATAACTCTGAACTTAAACGCGAGAAATTATCCACAAACTGTTTTTTTTGGTTTGCGTGATATCGTTAGCGACTCAAGCAGCAAGCGCATGAAGCAGCTAGGTGGAGGAACTTGTCCCTCCACCTGCATGCGCAGACCACGCCGCTCAGCCGTCACTGGGTGCGGACGAACTAAAAGAGCGAACTAGTTCGAGGCAGACGCGCGAACTAAACTGAGCGCTCCCGATCGCGAACTATTATGCGCAAGTCTAATCTGCATAACAATATGAGCCAGCCGCGGTAGCCGAGGGGATTGAGGCGCTCCAGTCATGGTCCGCACGGCCACTACGGTCCGGGGTTCGAATACCCCCTCGGGCATGGATATTTGTGCCGTCCTTAGTTTAAGGTAGTAGATAAGTAAAACTTCTTGGCAGATTAAATTTGTGTGCCGGAACCGGGACTCGAACCTGGGACCTTTGCCTTTCGCGGGCAAGCGCACTACCGACTGTGCTATCCCGACACGACTCACGATGCCGCCTCACAACTTTACTTCATATCAGCGCACACTCCGCTGCAGAGTGAAAGTTTCATTCTGGAAACATCCCTTAGGCTGTGGCTAAGCCATGTCGCCACCATATCCTTTCTTCCAGGAGCGCTAGTCTTGCATGGTTCGCAGGAGAGCTTCTGTGAAGTTTGGAAAGTAGGAGGCGAGGTACTTTCGGAAGTAAAGTTGTGAGACGGCATCGTGAGTCGTGTCGGGAAAGCACAGTCGGTAGTGCGCTTGCCCGCGAAAGGCAAAGGTCCCAGGTTCGAGTCCCGGCTCCGGCACACAATTTTAATCTGCCAGGAAGTTTCATATCAGCGCACACTCCGCTGCAGAGTGAAAGTTTCATTCTAGTAGATAAGTAGTTTGTAAGTTTAGGGAGTGATGACCCCGTAGTTAAGTCCCATAAGCTTAACAAACATTTGAACATTTTTGAACAATATGAATAAACGCTTTGCGGACTTTAAACAATCTGCAAGTTACCTCCGCGGACGTTACAGTACAAGACAGATACAAAACAGAACAGGCACGTCAATGAACGGACGCAGAGTTTTTAACTTTGTGAAAAAGACTTAAAATTTTAACGCTGGAAAATGTTTGAGGGACCTGAACATCGCATTTCGCTACCATAACCACAGGACTGCGATACCCTGGCCGAACGTGTTTCCTTCTCCTTTTATATGCGTTGGGATTTTTACTGCTTATATTTTGCTTCTTTGTCATAGTTCCAAATTCAAGTCAAATGTTTGTAAATCACATAGACCCATTCCCGAGTAAGGACTCGAACCTCCGATGACAAGCAGCGCAGCTACGCCCCTTGGAACGCTCCGCCACTCCACCACGCCGGCCGCGATGGCCGAGCGGTCTGCTGCGTGCCAGTCACGGTCTGCACGGCCGCTGCGGTCGGGGCTTCGAATCCGCTCCCGGGCAGTGCCGTGTTCAGTGTAAACTAGTTGATAAGTAGTTTGTAAGTTTAGGGACTGATGGCCCCGTATTTAAGTCCCATAAGCTCTGCAAACATTTGAACCACTCCATCGCGTCTTTCAAAGTGTCACATACTTTATTCCTGTTTTCATGACTGACATGTGATCACTTTTTGACGGGCTGTCGAATGTGACATTACTAACACTAAATGTTGATGGGGGTTGTGATGCGGATTCCTCGTGTGAGTTACGTGTAAGCTACCACAAACAGTGAATTCCGAAAATGTTCGATCGTTTGGAGAAAGCGATGTGCATCTAATACCTTCCGGATAACATTGGAAGTTCGTTGAAGCCTTTTGCGGATGATCCTGTAGTATATAGAGAGGATGTAACAATGGAAAATTGTATTGAAATGCAGGAGGATCTGCATCGAATTGACGCATGGTGCAAGGAATGGCAGTTGAATCTCAATGTAGACAAGTGTAATGTGGTACGAATACATAGAAAGATCCTGTATCATTTAACTACACTATAGCGGGTCAGCAACTGGAAGCAGTTAATTCCATAAATTATCTGGGCGTAGTCATTAGGAGGGATTTAAAATGGAACGACCATATAAAATCAATCGTCTGTAAAGCAGATGCCAGACCTAGATTCATTGGAAGAATCCTAAGGAAATGCAGTCCGAAAACAAAGGAAGTAGGTTACAGTACACTTGTTCGCCGATAGCTTTAATACTAATCACCGGTGTGGGATCCGTACCAGGTGGGATTGATAGAGGAGGTAGAGAAGATCCGACGGAAAGCAGCGCGCTTCGTTACAGGATGATTTGGTAATCGAGAAAGCGTTACGGAGATGATCGATAAACTCCAGTGGAAGACTCTGCAGGAGAGACGCTCTGTCGATCGGTACGGGCTTTTGTCGAAGTTTCGAGAACATACCTTTACCGAGGAGTCTAGCAGTATATTGCTCCCTCCTACGTATATCTCGCGAAGAGATCACGAGTATAAAATCGGAGAGATTAGATGAAATAAATCGCAATTTGCGATGTTATGGCTTCACTGTATTAGGTTTAGCGGGAATACCAAACTGTGGCGAATGAAAATTTGTGCCCGGCCGGGATTCGATCCCGGGATCTCCTGCTTACTAGATACACGCGTTGACCACTTCGCCACCGAGGACACAGTGACCAGCCCGACTGCAGAGGACTCTTCCCTGCATGTCTCCCGCCATACCCAAATCTCCATTCGCCATGCTGTCTCTTTCCTATACCACAGCCTATTTGTTCTGTAATGCTCGCAGCCACAATACTGTATTCCCCCATTAGGGAGAACAGACCATGAGGTATCGAGACACAATTGTCGTCAGGAGACCAGCCTTGCTTGTATACAATATTATGTATTTTTGACGACGTTACAGCGTCCAATGAATGAAATAAATCGCAATTTGCGATCCGTTATGGTTTCACTCTACTAGGTTTAGATGACAATTAATTGTGTCTCGATAACTCATGGTCTGTTCTCCCTGATGCGGGAATACAGTATTGTGGCCGCGAGCATTACAGTACAAATATGCTGTGGTAATAGGAAAGAGACAGCGTGGCGAATGGAGATTTGTGTGTGGTGGGAGACGTGCAGTCGGGCTGGTCACTGTGTCCTCGGTGGCGGAGTGGTCAGCGCGTCTGCCTAGTAAGCAGGAGATACCGGGTTCGAATCTCGGCCGGGCATAAATTTTCATTCGACACACTTTGGTATTCCATCTAAACCTAATACAGTGAAGCCATAACACCGCAAATTGCGATTTATTTCATTCATTTGAACGCTGCAATTCGTCAAAAATATGTATAATTGGAGAGATTAGAGCCCACACAGAGCCATACCGACAATCTTTCTCTCCCCGAACAATACGTGACTGGAATAGGAGGGAGAACCGATAGTGGTACTCAAGGTACCCTCTGCCACACACCTGCAGGTGGCTTGGTGAGTATGGGTGTAGATGTTGATGGAGACTATTTTGAAGGGCAAAGTATTGATGTGCAGAAATAAATGAAATTGTTTTTACATAAAAGCGTTCCCGGTATTGTGCCGGCCCTGTCGCTTGCCGTGACATAGGGCAGTTCCGCTGCCTTGGTGGTGAGAGTCTCACAGCCGGTGGGGATTGCTCGCTGGGGCGAAGCCGCCAAGCCCGCTGACCCAGAAGCCAAGCTGCTCTGCTCTGCTGCAGCCGTGACGTCACTGCACACGATAGCGCTGCCCCGCCGGGGAAAGGTCTCGCCGCACAGTGTGTGCTCAATGTCGCTCATGTTGTCCGAGAGCACCAACACTTGTCTGATGCTCATCTCCACACTTATTCTTCAATATTTCTACTAACACGAATTATTTACAGACGAATGGAGAAACTTGTGGAATCTGACCTCGGGGAAGATCAGTTTGGATTTAGGAGAAATGTAGGAACACGCGAGACAATACTCACGCCGGCCGCGGTGGCCGAGATGACTGAGGCGCTCCAGTCACGGTCAGCACGGCCACTACGGTCGGGGGTTCGAATCCCCCCTCGGGCATGGATATTTGTGCCGTCCTAGTTCGTAAGTAGTTCATAAGTAGTTTGTAAGTTTAGGGACTGATCACCCCGTAGTTAAGTCCCATAGACTATACAAACATTTGAAGAGTTATATTCAACAGCGGTTATTAGAGACGAAGGGGAAGAAAGGGACACACAGGTTGCGAAGGGAGTAAGACAGGGTCGGAGCATCAGTAGCGTCAGGAACGATGTATTGGAGACATGGCTTAGCCGCAGCCTAGGGCACAGTCTGACACACCAGTCACGACACTCGACCGAATTATTGTTACCCACCGCGACAGCAGCGCACCAAGCGGCCAGCAGGGAACACTACTGAGCTGGCGGTATTTCGTGCGTTGTACGTCGGGTTTCTCGTAGCGGATATTCGTTTTCGTGACGATTTGCGGAACGGAGGATGCTTGTAGAGCAATGAAATGTAGAAACAGCCAGAAATATATACCTGATTTGTCAATTTCCTAAGGACACTGAGAGGTATGCATTTTGCTGAAAAGTTTCCGTTGCGATTGACCTGAATATTTCATATATTTATATATAATGGTGGTTGTTTCATCTTTTTAGGAGAAGAAAATGGGTCATAGAGCATATAGACAACTATGTACTGCAGTCTGGATGTTCAAAGGATTCCATTGCCGGCCGCAGTGGCCGAGCGGTCTGCGGTGCGCCAGTCATGTTCTGCACGGCCACTACGGTCGGGGGTTCGAATCCCCACTCGGGCATGGATATTTGTGCCATCCTTATTATTAGCTAGCTCATAAGTAGTTTGTAAGTTTAGGGACTGATGACCCCGTAGTTAAGTCGCATAAGCTCTACAAACATTTGAACATTTTTTGTCCAAAGGAACAGAAAAAAAGCGTGTGATAGGCACGTAACATTTTTGAAGAATATGTCACAAAACTCTGAAACATTATATTTTAATAAAAAATTGAATGTTCAGAAAATAAGATGAAAGCCATCTCGTAGATAGGCAAATACCAAATATTTGTAGAAAATATTTACACCAAACTCAAATCTGGGCGTCAGTGGTCAAACTCTTCCCTTTTTTTCGTAAATATGCACTTAAACCTAACAAGGACAGTTCGTAGACGTTCAACTAAGTTTTCTACGTATTTCAACTGTTAGTTGGAAGCATCTCATTCGACACAGAACAATAAGAAAGGCGAAAGTCGTAGTTATGGTAACCGTTATCCTAAAAACTAAAACACGAAAGGAAATGAAAGTGTGTGTCATACGCATTTACTTTGTAGCTACACGGTACGCTTCTCTGGCTTAGATTACTTCCGTTTCAATGGGGAAAGCTGCAAAAATAATCGGAGGCACATGTTTCTGCGTGAGGAGGTTCTAGCTTTCATCATCTGCTTTGTACAGCACTTAATCTTTAGCCTACAGATGATAGGAAATTTATACAACCCATCCCAGTGCTGCATAAATAAAATGGGTTGGAAGCGTTGTCAGGATGGAAGGCGGAGCGGTGAAGGCTTGTCGGCGCCCTAGGAAGGGGTGGCTGACAAGCAAATAAGAGATAGGCTTCAAGTTAATAGTTGGTGTATTCTGAAATACGGGATGCATGGCGGGACTCGCCCTGGGGTCGGATGTAATGAATGAATGCCAGTCTAAAGGGATTAGAAAACGGAAAAGGTAATGGTTACGGTAATGGTTATGGTTCACACAGTTGGCGGCTGATACCGAACAGCCGCTATGCGGGAGCGGACGGCATGCGGCCGTTCGCCCCGCACAGACGCTGAGCCTCTGGAGTGCGTCTGTTCTGTACGAGAACTCAAACTGAAGAGAGCCAAGGAACTGATGCTAACACTTCTCAGTCCTCCCGCATTAGCACACGTGATCAAACGTGGGTGTCTGCTATTGGCTCCACGGTAGCATGGAAACGTCAGTAGTTTCAGCACGGACGCCAGAAGGGTGGCGTGATTTTAGAATCAGCATTCAATACTGGTTCTGGCCGGCTCTGTCCTGCAAGGTTGGTGACGTTGTCAAGGCGTATGTCGCAGTGGAAGAATACTTGTAAAACTTAGGCGAAGTTTTGAATTAAAATTTTTATTTTTTTACTAAACTATTTTAGACTGGCTGGTCATCCTGTACAGCTTTAGTTCCGCTACTGTTTATTTATGAATCATCCGTTTCGTCTGATATTAGACTAAAACCTTTGCATCTAAAATAAAACAGTTGTATCGTTAATTATGTAGAAGAGGGTCCGAGAATAAAGTGTTATTTATACGGTATATATATGACGTTAACAGGCGGCTCCCTTGCTCGCCGCTTGGAGCGCTAGTGTCGTCTTAGCTGTCGGGCGGTAACAGGTTTTACACCACTGAGGGTCGCGACTGCTATGTTTAACACTGTTATGACACCGAGTAAAGACAAGGCCGTTGTGTGTGTCTTGTGACGTCAGACAAGTAGGCCGCTTACTGGCCGCTCTCTCATAAAGCCCGTTTCACACGATCGACTGCGTTGTGAGAATCGACTACTTCAAGTACGTGTAAATCAGAAAACAACGACCGTCACGAGTGCGTCCATGACGTCAGTGGTATCTAGATCGTGCCGAGCGTGCAGTTTTAATTGCCGAGTGTGCTGCAGAATGCTAACATCGGAAGTTAATCTATTCTGGTCGAGCTCATTCGTATGCTATAAATACTTCTAAACTCCTGGTAGCGACTACTCAGCAGGATGTGGTCATCAGGAAAGACGACACTGGCATTCTACGGAATGGAGCGTGGAGTGTTAGATCCTCTAATCGGGCAGGGAGGTTAGAAAATTAAAAAAAGAGAAATGGATAGGCTTAAGTTAGATACGGTGGGCATTAGTGAAGTTCGGTGGCCAGAAGAGTACAGGATTACAAATACAAAATCAGTTGGGGTATTACCGCAGTAGGTCTAATAATGAAAAAGAAAACATGAATGCGGGTAAACCACTTACGACCAACTCAGTGATCGCATTATCTTACTCAAGATAGATACGAAGCCAACATCGACCACAATAGTATAGGTTTATACGCGAAATAGCTATGCAGTTGACTGAGCCCTGTAGAAGGGCCTTGATGGACAGCCAATCAGCTGAGCTGTAGCCGTCTACACTGGGTGACGTCACACGTCGGACTTCTGTCTACACAGTCCGGATTTTACGTACACAAACATATTTTCCTTGGAGGTTTTGTAAGCGCGTCACTTTTGCGGTTTAAACTTCTGCGATTCAGTTGGAAACTTCACTTGTAGGTATAAACTGGAATAAACCAAAACTATTATTTTTAATCGAATAATCATTATCCTCTGTGCAGACAATTTGAAGTACGTCTGCAAAGACCACACCTTCGATGGGACGTTAAACGCTAATCTTCCTTCCGTGAAGTACAGATACATTTAGGACGTGCTCAGAGAATGGAGGAGTTTAAAAGTATTTTGTTATTTAACAGATTACATTAGACGTACTTTTCGTTCCACTCGATCCAAACTTAGGAGATGCTGAAACTTCCTTTCAGATTAAAATTGTGTGCCGGAACCGGGACTCGAACCTGGGACCTTTGCCTTTCGCGGGCAAGCGCACTACCGACTTTGCTATCCCTACACGACTCACGATGCCGCCTCACAACTTTACTTCCGCCAGTACCTCGCCTCCTACTTTCCAGACTTCACAGAAGCTCTCCTGCGAACCATGCAAGACTAGCACTCCTGGAAGAAAGGATATGGTGGAGACATGGCTTAGCCTCAGCCTACTACACTTACAATGATCACGTTACTGCATAAGAATACTACTGAAGTCAAACTGAATGCAATACTCACATTTGTAAACATCATATACAATAACACACATGAATCACTTCTGCTAATAAATACATCAATGGAGTAGAAGGAGATGGCAAAATAATAATAATTAGAATTGGCATAGGGAAGAGGAGATTAGCAGGGAGAGGGGTGAGGAGGAAAGAAAAATGTATCTGAAAGAAGCGATAGCAACGCGTGGCCGGATGGAGCTAGTCGGAAACCAATAAATGTAATTACACACTGTAACGATACTGCTGGCCCCCTCATCTCAATGTTATCGTACGATACCGTCTGCCTGGTCATCTCATCTCAATGTCATCCTACGATACCGTCTGCGTCGGATCCGGAATCGTGTGGTTCATTAATGATAACGAAATAGCCAGCCTAGGAATCAGTGTAGGACAGTGTCTCGGTGATACTGTGATCAAAACAAGTGATAATTAATGAAATCTAAGAGATTTGTTTAGATGCTTTCCAGACAGTTCTATAAACAATAGTATTGTCATTGTTATCGTACATTATTTCAATAAATAGACAGACGAAGGGTACAAACTTTGGAAAACATAAAGACATTAAAATAAATAGCATTGTATATATGTTAGGCTCATAAACAAGTTGTGTTGGCCAGCTAATTGTGTAATTAATGATGTACTCGAGATTTGAATATTGTATTTCTTTGTATATATTGACTCACTTGAGATTTTGATCCTATTTTGAGAATTTCCAAGATAATTGATAGCTCAATATATGTTAGGAACATATGTGATGTACTCGTTAACAAATTAATTGATATTTAACATCGCACCTTGTTGTTAACAGAAAGATCGGAAATTTCGTCTTAAAAATACATGTGCCATCTAAAATTATTGTATGCATAGTTTTCATTTTATATTGTGATTATTTTTGTGTACATGAAATGTTTTACTTGTGTGTTTCGTAATTGTAAATTAGTATATTCTATCGTTATGAACAATGATTAATGTAACGTCATTATTGTCAAGGTTATATATTTGCCTCACCGCCTTGCGTGGGGGAGTTCGAGTTTTAGTCGTTTTTCATGTGCTCTGGAAGATATGTCGCTCTGTGTTTTGAAATGGAAGTTCTACCGTTCTGATGCTTTGCATTGTTTTCAATTTGTTACGTTTTGGTGGAGGAGAAGTTTTGATTCAAATTAAAGAAGAAGTGATAAATTGTACCTACGAGTTTTTATTTCTACCACGACGCCCCAGGAGAATAATGTTGCAGTGAGCAGAACCCCTCATACATCATAATGTTAAAAAGATGAGTATTATGTTTGAAAGTGGTAGAATGAACTGTAATTACTTACATAGCATACAAATGTTTTAACACGTACGGAGAAGCGTTCTCGACGGCGAGTGTTCATCAGAGACGAGTGTATCGTCAGGCGTGCCCCAGGGGAGTGTGATAGGACCGCTATTATTTTCTATCTTTATAAATGATCTGATGGACAGAGTAACTTGTAATTTGCGGCTGTTTCCTGATGATGCTGTAGTGTATGGGAGGGTGTCTGACTAACAGCATACAGGATGACTTAGACAAAAATTCTAGTTGGTGCGAAGAATAGCAGCTAGCTCTCAATGTAGAAAAATGTAAGGTGATACGCATGAGTAGAAAAAACAATCCTATAATGTTCGAATACAGCATTAGTAGTGAGCTTCTTGATGCTGTCGCGTCGTTCAAGTATCTAGGCGTAACATTGCAGAGCGATGTGAAATGGAACGAGCATGTAAGGATAGTTGTGAGTAAGGCAGACAGCCGACTTCGGTTTATTGGGAGAATTTTGGGAAGATGTACTTCACCTGTAAAGGAGACCGCGTATAAAACGCTTGAGTATTGCTCAAGTGTTTGGGACCCACAGCAGATCGGTTTGAAGGAAGACATAGAGGCGGTTCAGAGGCGAGCAGCTAGATTTGTTACCGTTAGGTTTGACCAATGCGCGAGTGTCACGGAAATGCTCCGGCAACTCAATTGGGGATCGCTGGAAGAAAGACGACGTTCTTTTCGTGAATTTCTGTTAAGTAAATTTAGAGGGCCGGAATTTGAAGCTGAGTGTAGTACGATCTTGCTGCCGCCTACTTACATTTCGCGTAAAGATCACAAAGACAAGATGAGAGAAATTAGGGCTCGTACGGAGGCATATAGCATTCTTTCTTTCCTCGTTAAATTTGGGAGTGGAATAGGAAAGGAAATGCCTGGTAGTGGTACAGTGTACCCTCCGCCACGCACCTTACGGTGAATTGCGGAGTATGTATGTAGATGTAGAAGCTGCTATCCCCATGGTCCGTGAGGTGTTCCGTTGCGCCTGCGTGAGACGATGTCGGCAGCGCTGGTCGCACCACGGCTTTGCGGTTCGGCCTACGCTGCAGGCGCTGGCCATGGCGGAAAGTCGTCGTGTGTGCCAAGCATCTGCCAGCTGTGTCAAACGACGTCTGTCGCCCTTCAGCTGCGTTATTTACCGCAATTTCCACATCTGCTATTTCCGACACACCACTCTAACTTCACTGTTTGGCAGAGGCAGTTTCTTTTACTACCACAGTATCACTCCAACTATGCAGGATTGTTTATTGATGTCCAATATTTCCAGCTCCTTGGGGCATGGGTGTGTGTGTGTGTGTGTGTGTTGTTCTTAGGTTAGTTTACCTTAGTTCAAGTAGTTTGCAAGCTATGGACTGATGACCACGCCGTTTGGTCCGATAGATTTACAAACATTTGAATTTTGAATATTTCCAGCAGTGTCATCAATAAACATTTGGCTACGGATGCCTGTTTAGTACGAAACAATCAGATTCAGTTCCCCTTTACACCTCTACTGAAATAAGTTTTATTTTCCAAATGTCTTTTTCCACTAAAATAATCATGTCAGTTTTGATCCTTTACACATACTTATATTTTTATATAAATGTTAATAACTTTCATAAATATGTACTTGTAATTAACTTCCCTGTGAAGTATCGATTTCCTGTGATAACATCTTTGTAAATCGTAACATATTTGAAAACATGTATACTACAGACAGTTGTCACCTAAGAAGCCGAAAGCCGGTTTGTGACGAATAAATAAGTTTTGCAGAACATCAGGAAGCTGTTACTTTTTTATATTATCATGTTCTGTCAAGCACCGGCGGAAAAATCAATTAATTTTAAACAAATAAAAAATATCATGCAACAAAAATACTATGTATTTGAGTTCTTAATAGAGTGAACTGTTTGAAATCAGTTGAGGCTAAATAAGAAACCTAACGTGTAATTTCCAGATATAGAATGCACTGATGATGCCCTAAAATAGACGAGGCGAAACGCATATGGAAAAAATAAAAGAACCGCAGCAATAAAACGGCTGTTTCATTTCAGAATACAAAATTACCTCGGCAAAGGTTAGCAATCTTGTGAGGTGCTCTTAGGGTTACCAACTCAAAATTATCAAAAGTAGAACATTGCTTCACAGAAAACCTGACTTAAAAAATAGCCTGACAATTTACTTTAGAATCAAATTCTTTAATATTTTAAACATTTGGGTAATAAACATGCTCTACTCTCAATAGAACCAAAAAGGAATATATTGCAAATATGCTAGATCATTAAACAACAGTATTTAAGGCTTACAAATATAGTAGAGTCACGTGGGAAGTTATTTTCAGCATTTTTAATTAGTGTTTCTTTTTTGAATGTACTGCTCAGAGAAGAGGTAAATTATTTTTTTTTAGAATATAGTTGTAGAATTCCTCAGACGTCACGTCCTTGAAATTGTACTTGACAAGTAAAATTCTTTGTACTGAATCCATCATCCTCTCTTTTGTCCAATGAGCAGCTACGGGAGAAAAAAATCAGGAATAGCAAAGAAAAATTGGCAAATTTTTAAAATTTCAGAAAATGTTACGCTATTTTGACACTGTTGGTCTAGCTGAGAGTTTTCGTTCTGCACTGTAGATTCGACACAATTCTCGATATTACACAATTAATCAAACAGTTCTTTATCGTTTATGTTCACACCTATGTTTTGTAAATACTGCAGCCGTGAAAGAATGTCCTCAAAACAAACGTCTTTTAAGTCTTTGAGTTTAAGCCATTTGAAGCACATGAATTCTATCATTGACTGCATCCACTTTTTCAAGGTATTCGGCACAAGTTTCATAGAAACTACATATATTGTCCATGTACACCTTACAGTCTTTTTCCGAACTTTGTAAGTCAAGGACCTTTGTTTGAATGCCACTGTTTTCGTAATCAAATTGGGAAAAAATTTTCAATGCACCATGATTTCTAGATCAGTCCCCGGCCAAAATATACACTTTGTCATTCAAAGTTTTGACAGAAACATCTACACTGTGAGGTGCAACTACATTCTTAATAATGGCTTCTGGTTTTGTTCTACCGCACTATAAATTTTGTCTAACCTCAGATTTTGGAAATAATTTTTTCCTTGAATTTGCTTTTATAATCCATAGAAATCTACGAATGATGGTGGATAACAAGTGTGTTATGCCAGTGTGGCTCGAACGTTACTAACTACAGGCGTGAGTGTTATACTCACAAAATCGATCATTGAGCCGGAAACTGGCCAGGAGAAGAAATTACAACTTTATTACCAAAAATGGAAAAACTTGTGGAATCTGACCTCGGGGAAGATCAGTTTGGATTTAGGGAAAATATAGGAAATCGGTAGCCAATACTCACATTACGACTTATCTTAGAAGATAGGCTAAAGAAGGGCTAACCTATGTTTCTGGCGTTTGTACATTTGGAGAAAGCTTTTGACAAGCTCTGAAGGAAGCAGGGGTCAAATATGGGAAGCGAAGAGTTGTATTCAACCTATACCAAAACCATACAGCGGTTATTAGAGTCGAAGGGCAAAAAAGTGACGCAGAGGTTGGGAAGGGAGTAAGACAGGGTTGTAGCCTTTCCCAATGTTGTTCAATCTGTGCATTGAGCAAGCAGTGAAGAAATGGAAGGAGAAATTTGAAGAGGGCATGAAAGTGCAGGGAGAAGAAATAAAAATATTGCGGTTTGCCGATGACATAGTTATTCTGTCAGAGACAGGAAAAGACCTGGAAGAGCTATTAAACGGAATGGACAGTATGTTGAAAGGAAGATATAAGATGAACATTAACAAGAGTGAGACGAAGGTAATAGAATGGAATGTCTGAAAATCAGGCTATGCTGAAGGAATTAGAGTAGGTAATGAGACGATAAGAGTAGTAGATGAATTTTGTTATTTGGGTAGCAAGATAACTTCTGATGGCCGAAGTAAAGAAGATACAAAATGCAGAATGGCTATGAGAAGAAAAGCGTTTCTAAAGAAGCGAAACTTGTTAACGTCCAATATTAATTTAAATGTTAGGAAGTCCTTTCTGAAGGCATTGGTCTGGAGTGTAGCATTGTATGGGAGTGAAACGTGGACGATAAGGAGTTCAAACAAAAATATTATAGAAGCTTTAGAAATATGGTGCTACAGACGAATGTTGAAGATTAGATGGGTAAATCACGTGACTAATGAGGAGGCCCTTAACCGAATAGGGGAGACAAGGAGATTCTGGCATATCCTGACTAAGAGAAGGGATAGATTGGTGGGACACATTCTGAGACATCAAGGAATCGTCCAGTTAGCATTAGAAGGAAGTGTGTGGGGTAAAAATCGTAGAGGGAGACCGAGGGACGAATACAGTAAGCAGATTGAAAAGGATGTAGGTTGCCGAACATATTCACCGATGAAGAGACTTGTACAGGACAGGGTAGCGTGGAGAGCCGTATCAAACCAGTCTGCGGACTGGAGACCACAACAACAACAACAACAACAACAACACAGCACCAAAAAGCCAGATATTTTCTGAAAAACCAAAATTCCAGCCTGACATAGGGGGCGGGGGGACCCAAAAGAAACCGGATTTTTGTCATACAATTTTTTTTGATGAACCTTTTTACCAAATTACTTCAGCGAAATTACTTCAAAATACTCTCCATTACATGCGATGCACTTGTCAAGTCTCTTTTTCCACTGTTGGGAAAAACGACAATCGATTATTTTTAATCGAGAATGACGACGTCATCCAGAGATAGTTACAAAGTCAGCATCACGTGACGTATGGTGGCGCCCTCTATAAATGCGAGAGCCCCTCGGCCCACAGTGGCAGTAGCCGGAAGACCCTTGAAGATGTCTCCCGCAGTTGCAGACGAAACGTCGGGAGGTAGTTTTACATCTGGACGTTTGTAACTCTTCACGTTTGATATTGTCCAGTGCCCTTTGCGAAGCTGTTTTCATCTCCTTCACATAATCATAACGCTCCCCATCGCTTTTTAGCGTTTTTTTTTTTCATTCGTGGAAAATGGAAAAAGTCGCACGGGGCAAATACGGAGCGTGGGGAACGACAAACCACCTCTGAGATGCCAAGTAGTGTGTGCTGGAGCGTTGTCGTGATGCAGAAACCGTCACCTGATCTCCAAAGTCCCGGGCGTTTCCTCCTCGCATCCTCTCGCAGACGGCTTAAAACATCCGAGTAGGAGTGCTGGTTAACAGTCTGGCCAGGGGGAACGCATTCCCGATGCACAATTCCACGAACATCTGAAAATACAATGATCATCGTCTTAACATTTGACCTCACTTGCCTCGCTCCGTATTCACCGGACCTTGCCCCGTGCGTTTTTTTCCTGTTCCCACAAACGTAAAAAAAAAATTGCTAAAAGGGGAGCGTTATGAGGATGTGAAGGCGGTAAAAACAGCTTCGCAAAGGGCACTGGACAATATCAAACTTGAAGAGTTACAAACATGCTTCTGACAGTGGGCAAGAGAGACCTGAAAAGTGCATCGCATGTAATGGAGAGTATTTTGAAAACGACTGAAGTAATTTTGTAAAAATGTTCATAAATTTGTTATGACAAAAATCCAGTTTATCTTTGTGGTGTCGCACAAGTACAAAGTGCGCGCCACTTACTTTCGCCGCGCGTCGCCATGCACACACGGCGCGGCGTTCTTACGACGACAGCCACGAGCGCCCTCTGCTGCAACTCCACTCGTGGCCACCACTGAACTGCATCGTTCACTTGGGAATCAGATAGGCACCAGTGCAGACTTGGCTATCGGATAGGCACTAGGCAGGCCTCAACTATGTATCAGCGTTCTGCAGTACTGAGCTATGTAAAAGTTAAATATTGTATAAATTCTGTGCAATATATATCTCGTTCTAATTTACTCTAGTGTTTCCAGTTTCTGCTCTCCCGCTGGCTGCTCCCCTCCGTACTGCACAAGCGTGCTTCCTTATTTCCTGTGTCGGTCTCTTTCTACTCGGCCACCGACACCTACGACGGAAACGAGACACAAAAGCGGCGACGAGGCTGGGACACAAAAGTTTTGGGTCCCCCCTCGTACAAAAGAACATAAAAGGCCGGACATGTCAGGGAAAACAGGACGGTTGGTAACCCTGGTTGGTGTGTACAGTTGGCAGCCGCGCACTAATGTACAGAGAAGACGCATCCTTTGGCGGACTGGGCTCCGTGTTGTGTTGGCAGTGGCTCTCTGTACTGAGGTACGGGCCGAGGCGAGGTCAGGGCCTGGCATTGAGGCGGAGTGGAGCACCGCTATTCTGGGCTCAGCGACAGTGACGGCTGCACGGTCTCTAACGATGCAAGCACACCACTTAACACTGTCTGCCGGACGGGATTCCAACCAGGCACCTCTGCCATTCAGTGGCAAGCGCCCTGCCGAAACACCCTCTAGACCACAGTGTAACATAGCAGTCGCGACACTCACTGGTGTAAAACCTGTTACCGCCC
Source organism: Locusta migratoria (assembly GCA_026315105.1). Classification (NCBI taxonomy): domain Eukaryota; kingdom Metazoa; phylum Arthropoda; class Insecta; order Orthoptera; family Acrididae; genus Locusta; species Locusta migratoria. The sequence goes on along the minus strand of CM048754.1, from coordinate 69,158,871 downwards.
GACAGCTAAGACGACAATAGCGCTCCAAGCGGCGAGCAAGGAAGCCGCCTGTTAACGTCATGTATATACCGTATAAATAACACTTTATTCTCGCACCCTGTTCTACATAATTCACGATACTACTGTTTTATTTTAGATGGAAAGGTTTTAGTCTGATATCAGATGATGCACGAATAAATAGTAGCGGAACTAAAGCAGATGATGAAAGCTAGAACCTCCTCACGCAGAAACATGTGCCTTCGAATATTTTTGCATCTTTCAAAATGTTCAAATGTTTGTAAAGCTTAAGGGACTTAACTGCAAGGTCATCAGTCCCTAAACGTACAAACGACTTATGAACTGCTTAAAACTAAGGACGGCACAAATATCCATGCCCGAGGGGGGATTCGAACCCCCGACCGTAGTGGCCGTGCAGACCGTGACTGGAGCGCCTCAGTCCCCTCGGCCACCGCGGCCGGCTTTGCAGCTTTCCCGATTGAAACGGAAGTAAGCGAAGCCTAAAAAGCGTACCGTGTAGCTACAAAGTAAACGCGTATGACACACACTTTCTTTTCCTTTCGTTTTTTAGTTTTTAGGACAACTGTTAGCATAACTACGACTTTCGCCTTTCTTATTGTTCTGTGTCAAACGAGATGCTTCCAGCTAACAGTTGGAATACGTAGAAAACTTATTTGAACGTTTACGAACTGTCCTGCTTTTACGTCCGCATTTCTGAAAAAAAAAAAAAAAAAAAAAAAAGAGGTAGAGTATGACCAATGACGCCCAGACTTGAGTTTGGTGTAAATATTTTCTACAAATATTGTGTATTTGCCTATCTCCATAGATGGTTTTCACCTTATTTCAGAACTTTCAATATTATACTAAAGTGTAATGTTTCAGAGTTTTGTAGCATATTCTTCAGAATGTTACTTTATATCTTAGGCCTATCACACGCTTTTTTCTGTTCCTTCGGACATCCAGACTGCAGTACATAGTTGTCTATATGCTCTATGAGTCATTTTCTTCTCCTAAAAAGATTAAACAACCACTATTACATATAAATATATGCAATTTTCAGGTGAATCGTAACGGAAACTTTTCAGCAAAATGCATACCTCTCAGTGTCCTTAGGAAATTGACAAATCAGGTATATATTTCTGGCTGTTGCTACATTTCATTGCGCTACAAGCATCCTCCGTTCCGGAAATCGTCACGAAAACGAATATCCGCTACGAGAAACCCGACGTACAACGCACGAAATACCGCCAGCTCAGTAGTGTTCCCTGCTGGCCGCTTGGTGCGCTGCTGTCGCGGTGGGTAACAATAATTCGGTCGAGTGTCGTGACTGGTGTGTCAGACTGTGCCCTAGGCTGCGGCTAAGCCATGTCTCCAATACATCCTTCCTGACGCTACTGATGCTCCGACAAACTTGGCAGAAGAACCTGTTTTACACAAAGTACGCGAAGGAACTTGCCCACCTTCTTGCAGCGGTGTACCATAGGTCTCTAGAAGAGGTCTTCCCCGTTTTCAAGAAGGGACGTCGAACAGTTGTGCGGAACTATAGGCCTATATCTCTAACCTCGGTCAGTTGTAGAATTTCGGAACACGTATTATGTTGGAGTATGATGACTTTTCTGGAGACTAGAAATCTGCTCTGTAGGAATCAGCATGGGTTTCGAAAAAGGCGAACGTGTGAAACCCAGCTCGCGCTATTCGTCCACGAGACTCAGAGGGCCATAGACACGAATTCTCAAGTAGATGCTGTTTCTTTTTTTTTTTTTTTTTTTTTTTTTTTTTTTTTTTGACTTCCGCAAGTCGTTTGATACAGTTTCCAACAGACGTTTAATGGACAAAGTAAGAGGATGTGGTCTATCAGACCAATTGTGTGATTGTATTGGGGAGTTCCTAGATAACAGAATATAGCATGTCATTCTCAATTGAGAGAAATCTTCCGAAGTAAGAGTGATGTCAAGTGTGCCACAGGGGAATGTCGCGGGTCCGTTGCTATTCGCTGTATATATAAATGACCTTGTGGTTAACATCGGAAGTTCACTGAGGGTTTTGCGGGTGATGCTGTAGTCTATAGAGAGGTTGTAACAATGGAGCAATGTACTGAAATGCAGGAGGATCTGCGTCGAATTGACGCATGGTGCAGGGAATGGCAATTGAATCTCAATGTACACAAGTGTAATGTGCTGCGAATACATATAAAGAAACATGCTGTATCATTTAGCTACACTATAGCAGGTCAGCATCTGGAAGCAGGTGATTCCATAAATTTTCTTGAGTAGGCATTGGGAATGATTTAAAATGGACAGACTATATAAAATAATAGCGGTCCTATCACTCCCCTGGGGCACGCCTGACGATAGCCTAGCCTCTCGTCAACACTCTCCATCGAGCACAACGAATCGGTTCTGTTACGCAAGAAGTCTTGGAGCCACTAACATACGTAGAAACGTATTCCATATGGTCAGCCACTAATTAGTAGTGTGCAGTGCGTCACCGTGAAAAACATGTTTCGGATATCAACAAATATCCAATCTGCCTGTTGCCCTTCATTCATGGCTCGCAAGATCCCTGATATGAGTTCAAACATGTAGGTATTATCTCGGCGGTCCAATTTACTAGCTCTTGATTGGTTGTCAGGCCCATTCACCTAATTTTAGGTCACTTAAGTGTCTGTTTTAGCAACATTTATTCGTAAACTATTATTGGAGCCACTCATTCGGCAGTGGATATATCAGATGATGAAAGTTCCTGGCAGATTAAAATTGTGTGCCAGAACCTGGACTCGAACCTGGGACATTTGCCTTTCGCGGGCGGAAGTAAAGTTGTGGGGCGTGACCGTGAGTCGTGTCGGGATAGCTCAGAGGTAAAGCGCTTGCCCGCGAAAGGCAAAGGTCCCAGGTTCTAGTCCTGGTTTTGACACACAATTTTAATCTGCCAGGAATTTATCGTATCAGCGCACACTCCGCTGCAGAGTGAAAGTTTCATTCTGTATTTCAGATGATGTTTATATATAGGTCATTTAGTGTACTAGCCTACTTTGTGAGATGCCAGTGACGGCCGGCCGCGGCGGCCGAGGGGCCTGAGGCTCTTCAGTCACGGTCTGCACGGCCACTACGGTCGGGGGTTCGAATCCCCCCTCGGGCATGGATATTTGTGCCGTCCTTAGGATTAGCTAATTCATAAGTAGTTTGTAAGTTTAGGGACTGATAACCCCGTAGTTAAGTCCCATAAGCTATACAAACAAACATCAAATATTTTTGCAAAGTACAGTATATAAGTTGACAGGGTTTACAAAGGAACAAACAATTTTATACGTCAGGAAATCTGAAAGTCTGTAGTGAATTTATGTACCAAATCGTATTTACTGACGGGCCATCCTCCTCCTTTGGCGGCTATTTTTTTTTTTCCCCCTGATATGGTCCCCCTTTTTCAATAAATTGCAGCAGTCAAAAAGCACGTGGTCAATAATTTGGACAGCTCTGTTACATGTGCACGTTCCGTCTTCAATTATTTTGAACCGCTGATAGTAGGCTTTCAGTTTCCCATGATCAGTTAACATAGCTGTAAAATTCGGAGATATTGGAAGTTTAATCAGTAGACGTTGTCGGATCGTAGGAAAATACGGTTTAGTGCTTCCCCCGTTTTTTGTTCTGTGCCACTCAATGTCCCATTTGTTCTTAAACTCTTCTCGAAGTTTCTTCTTTACGGCACTTGTAGGTATTTTGTTGTAGCGTATTGATTGTCCTGATGGAGCTGCTCTTTTAGTACGGTTGCTAGCCGGTTCATTTCCCCATATCCCTCGATGTGCCTTAACCCATTCGAAATGCACCAGCCAGTTGTGTATCTGCAACCTTCTGATTTTATATCTTATTTCTTCAATGAACAAGTAGTGGTTCTTCGGATTTCGCAGAGTCCAAAGTAATCCTGCTGTCGGTGTGAATTACTGCAGTTGTATCAGTATTCGAGAAGATTATTTATGAACTCAAGAGCATTGAGGATGGCAAATTGTTCCGCTTGATTGTGTGAGCATTCATTAGACAGTTCTAGCTGTATCTGGTAAATAAGCTTCTTATTAACAAATATTGCTATCCCCGAACCCACTCCGTCGTCTGACTTGCTTCCATCTGTGTATACTTCAACAGCGTAGCTTTTGCTGGCGTCCTTCTCAGTTATCCTTGTAAAGTCTGCAGGGTGTGCCCAGCTTCTGTACTCTAGGGCGATGTCGATTGTCTGTTTGGCGTCTTTGGTTTTGACCAGATTATAATATTTGGATATTTCCTGTATTTTAAGTGTTATGGGAATGGGACCTGATAAAACACAAAGTGCTTCGCTGGGTCGAAGGGTGGATAATGAAGTACTGTACATTAACATACACTTTGTAGTTGCCCTACGGTATTCTTGGGTTGTAGTTTTGAAAGATGGAAAACTGGTAGAAGCCGACCTCGGGGAAGAACAGTTTGGGTTCAGGAGAAATGTAGGAACTCGGGAGGCAATACTCACTTTACGGCTTATCCTAGAAGATAGATTAAGAAAAGGCAAACCTACATTTCTAGCTATTGTAGATTTGGAGAAAGCTTTTGACAATGTTGATTGGAATAAACTCTTTCAAGTTCTGAAGCAAGCAGGAGTAAAATATAGGGAGCGTAAGGTTATTTACAACTTGTACAAAAACCAGAGAGCGGTTATCAGAGTTGAAGGGCATGAAAGGGATGCAGTGGTTGGAAAGGGAGTAAAACAGGATTGTAGTCTTTCTCCATCGTTATTCAATTTGTACATTGAGCAAGTTATAAAGGAAAGCAAGGAGAAATTTGGTGAAGGAATTGAAGTTCAGGGTGAAGAATTAAAAACATTGCGTTTTGCCGGCGACATACTAATTCTGTCAGATACAGCAAAGGACCTGGAATAGCAATTGAACGGAATGGACAGTGTGCTGAAAGGTGCATATAAGATGAACATTAACAAGAGCAAAAGTAGGGTAATGGAATGCAGTGTAAGAAAATCAGGTGATGCTGAAGGAATTAGATTGGGAAACGAAACAATAAAGGAGGTAGATGAGTTTAGTTACTTGCGCAGTAAAATAACAAATGATGGTCGCAGTACAAAGGATATAAAATGCAGAATGGCAATGGGTAGGAAAGCGTTTTTGAAAAAGAGAAATTTGTTAATATCGAATATTGATTTAAGCCTAAGAAAGTCCTTTCTGAAGGCATTTGTATGGAGTGTTGCCTTGTATGGGAGTGAGACATGGACGATAAACAGTGCAGATAGGAAGAGGATAGAGGCTTTTGAAATATGGTGCTACAGAAGAATGCTGAAGATTAGGTGGGTGGATCGCGTAACTAATGAGGAGGTACTGAACAGAATTGGGGAGAAAAGAACTTTCTGGCATACCTTGACTAAAAGAAGGGATAGATTGGTAGGACACATTCTTAGACATCAAGGGATTGTGAATTTAGCGTTGGAGGGAAGTGTGTGGGGTAAAAACCGCAGAGGAAGACCAAGAGATGGATAAGCAGATTCAGACAGATGTAGGTTGCCGTTCTTATGTGGAGATGAAGAGGCTTGCTCAGGATAGGGTATTGTGGAGAGCTGCATCAAACCAGTCTCCGGACTGAAGACCACAACAATAAGAAGTGTTATGGGAATGGGACCTGATAAAACACAAAGTGCTTCGCTGGGTCGAAGGGTGGATAATGAAGTACAGTACATTAACATACACTTTGTAGTTGCCCCACGGTATTCTTGGGTTGTAGTTTTGTGATAACGGGCACCAGCAACCATACTGGTCTCGCAAGCTGCGGTAGACGTCACGATATCCGCTTCGCTGCCGAGGGAAAAACCATCGTACTGTCGGCCATGTTTTTTGGTATCGACTGGCAGTGCTGCGCGGCGTCGCGTGGTCGACCGCAGCGTGGCGTGCCGGCCTACATACGGCCCTGGTCAAGGCCGGCCTGAAGACGCCGCGCGTGCTGCGGGTCGAAACGCCGTCTGCCGCACCTGGCTGCTGCCCCACGCGTGTGCACGGGGTTCCGTCTGGATATCTGATTAGTCGCTTCGCAACTACTCCTATTATACACGAGAAACGTACTGGCAGTTGCGAATATCATCTACATCTACAACTACATGGGATACTCTGCAAGTCACATTTAAGTGCCTGGCAGACGGTTTATCGAACCACCTTTGTACTATCCATCTACCATTCCATTCTCGAATAGCGCGTGGGAAGAAAGAACACCTGAATCTCTCCGTTCGAGCTCTCATTTCTCGTATTTTATTCTGATAATTATTTCTACCTATGTCACTGGGAGTCAACAACATTTTTTCGCATTCGGAGGAGAATGTTGGCGATTGTAGTTTCGTAAGTAGACCAAGCCGCAGCGATAAGCGCCGTTGTTGTAATGATTCCCATCCCAGATCCTGTAGCCGGCCGCGGTGGCCGAGGGGACTGATGCGCTTCAGTCACCGTCTCCACGGCCACTACGGTCGGGGGTTCGAATCCCCCCTCGGGCATGGATATTTGTGCCGTCCTTGGGATAAGCTAGTTGATAAGTAGTTTGTAAGTTTAGGGACTAATAACCCCATACTTAAGTCCCATAAGCTTAACAAACATTTGATCCTGTATCATTTCCGTGACGCTGTTACCCCGATACATGACAATACGAAACGAGCTGCCCTTTTTGGACTCTTTCGATGTCTTCCGTCAAAGCCACTTGATAAGGATCCCACACTGGGCAGCAATACTCCAAAAATGGACGGACAAGTAGTGTATATCAGTCATCATCAGCTTTATGATTATAATGGTGTCATATCGAAAATTTGTGCCGGAACGGGGCTCGAACCGCGTCGTCATTACGCTACCCGAGCACGCCCTCGGACCGACACAGAATCCCATATGCCACATACTGCGTACTGCCCACGAGTGTTTCTACAATGTGTGATGTATTTCTCGCATAGGGAAAGGCGTTTTACTATATTTGTCGCAAGCCTTGCTGTGGCTTATTTAAAGCCGCGCGGTAGAGTTCAGCGTTTCGGTCGATCACCGTCGGAGGTTCGAGTCCTCCCTTGGGCATCAGTGTGTGTGTGTGTGTGTGTGTGTGTGTGTGTGTGTGTGTGTGTGTGTGTGTGTGTGTGTTGTCCTTAGTATAAGTAATTCGTAAGTTTAACGAGCGACGACAAGAGTATTTTAGTCCCATAGAGTTACAAACATTTGAACATTTGCCTAATTAAATCCGAATATCGGGTTTCGGAGCGTTGCTTGGTAATTTTTTCTCTGTTACATAGTGGTATTGTTATATAAATATTTTGCAAAATACCGACACTAAAACTGCAACCGTTAAACGAAATGAACCATAAATGTATCTAGTTCATTGTCTCAGTAAATATTTTTAACCCAAAATTTCCTGATAATTTCGAAGTGCACAGGTTGACTACAAATGCAGAAACTGTTTCAGTTCGTTAGTGTAGCCGAAGAAACCTGTATCTAACATTTATTGTAGAGCCCCAGCAGCGACGGCGCTACTCTCTGCGTTTTCAAGGCTAACATTTATGTTCTGTGCCCCGAAAAACCTAATTATTATAATAATAATTATTATTATTATATGAACCAACCGTAGCGCTAATGTTTTCTACTGTGAACTTGTACCGCTCTAATATTAACGGCACCTTGCGAAACAAATTTCATCTAAATTTAATCTAAATCGTTAGAGCCGTTTCCGAGACGTGATATGAACTGCTCGTTGAAAGATATAAGATGTGCAATGTTAGTGTTTATGTCTAGAACTACGCAGATATCCTTGAGATAGGCATGCATGTCTCAAAGACAATTGGTTAGTAATACCGATAGACACGAACACTCCTCTTCGCGTATAAATAAATTCATGCACTCTTCTATAATCAGTTCATTGCAACCATATTAAACAACATGATCTAGTATGCTTAGACGAAAGATATATTTTTAGCTCCTGATAGTGATATTTGGAACACACACTAGTAAACTGAACATGAGTACAAAGTGTATCGAAGCTACAGCACTAAAACCGAGACACGAAATTCAGCAAGGAGCAGGAAAAAAGACTAACAAATGGCCTAATTTCAGTATCTCCTTTTACGGTATTCCTAGCATGGCTGAGAGTAGCGCAGCGTTAGCCCACCAGTGCAGGACTTTTTACTTCAAGCTATAAAACCTAGCACGATTAATGTATAGTGCGTATGTACTGACAAAAATATTGAAAAACTCTTCCTTAAAATTATTATGCACTGCTGGCAACAGAAAGTTCATTGCTCGTCAGCTATATAGTGCTTCCATGATGTACCCGATGCAGTAAATGTCACTATTATGCCTCTAATCTTTCCAGAAAGTGACTCATAATGCAACAGGAGTATGTGATTGACGACTTTTACATGACAAAGGAGGAATACTAAAGTAAACAAACGTACATGTTAGGAGTAACTCAATGCAGCTAACTTTGGAACTGATTCAGTAGCACTCTACAATTAATAATTTCTAAGACGAGCTACTTCTATGTGTAACACTATGTATAGGAGCAGCTACAAATCAATTCTGGTAAAATTTTGATCAGTTTGAGAAATAATCGAAAAAATAAATCGTGTAGCTGATCAGCTACACTATATACACTCCTGGCCATTAAAATTGCTTCACCACGAAGATGTGCTACAGATACGAAATTTAACTGACAGGAAGAAGAAGCTGTGCAAATGATTAGCTTTTCAGAGCATTCACACAAGGTTGGCGCCGGTGGCGACACCTACAGCGTGCTGATATGAGGAAAGTTTCCAACCGAATTCTCATACACAAACACCAGTTGATTGGCGTTGCCTGGTGAAACGTTGTTGAGATGCCTCATGTAAGGAGGAGAAATGCGTACCGTCACGTTTCCGAGCTTGATAAAGGTCAGATTTTAGCCTATCGCGATTGCGGTTTATCGTATCGCGACATTGCTGCTCGCGTTGGTCGCGATCGAATGACTGTTAGCAGAATATGAAATCGGTGGGTTCAGCAGGGCAATACGGAACGCCGTGCTGGATCGCAACGGCCTCGTATGACTAGCAGTCGAGGTGACAGGCATCTTATCCGCATGGCTGTAACGGATCGTGCACCCACGTCTAGATCCCTGAGTGAACAGATGGGGACGTTTGCGAGACAACAACCATCTGCACTAACAGTTCGACGACGTTTGCAGCAGCATGGGCTATCAGCTCAGAGACCATGGCTGCGGTTACCCTTGTTGCTGAATCACAGACAGGAGCGCCTGCGATGGTGTACGCAACGACTAACATGGGTGCACCAATGGCAAAACGTCATTTTTTCGGATAAATACAGGTTCACATCATCATGATGGTCGCATCGGTGTTAGGCGACATCGTGGTGAACGCACATTGGAAGCCTGTATTCGTCATCGCCATACTGGCGTATCACCCGACATGATGGTATGAGGTGCCACTGGTTACACGTCTCGGTCACCTCTTGTTCACATCGACGACACTTTGGCCGTTTCATTTAAGATGTGTTACGACCCCTTCATTCGATCCCTGCGAAACCCTACATTTCAGCAGGATAATGCACGACCACATGTTGCAGGTACTGTACGGGCCTTTCTGGATACGGAAAATGTTCGACTGCTGCCCTGGCCAGCACATTCTCCAGATTTCTCACCAACTGAAAACGTCTGGCCAATGGTGGCCGAGCAACTGGCTCGTCACAATACGCCAGTCACTACTCTTGATGAACTGTGGAATCGTCTTGAAGCTACATGGGCATCTGGACCTTTACACGCCATCCAAGCTCTGTTTGACTCAATGCCCAGGCGTATCAAGGCCGTTATTACGGTCAGAGGTGGTTGTTCTGGGTACTGATTTCTCAGGATCTATGCACCCAAATCGCGTGAAAATGCAATCACATGTCAGTTGTAGTATAATATGAATACCCGTTTATTATCTGCATTTCTTCTTCGTGTAGCAATTTTATGGCTAGTGGTGTATTAAACAGTTAACCTCGCGTGTTGCATTGTTTGCGTATGCACGTCCACCATTGTTGCGTTCGGAGGAATACAACAACAGACGTGCCGCTAGCAGTCAGCTCTGTTTGCTCGTCCCCTTGTTTGCTCGACACAAATTCGCGTGTGTGTTTGGGTTGTTCCAGTATTAATTGAGCACACGTGCAGCTTTAATCACAGCGCTCGCAGTATTGACACAAAAACTGTTGCGCGGACTTTATTCTACACGTGTCACAAAACTGCAGGCTGGAAAAGTAGTCAAATATTTGTGCAGCTCTGTTTGCGGAGCGATCGCTTGTTGCAGGGGAAATGTCAGCTGGAATAATAATAGTCCGGGAGCCACGCCAACTGGTGGAAAAGCTGGTGGGCGTTAAGGCATAACGCACACTGTTCAGATCGAGTGCTGTTTTATTATCGTTTCACAAGTAACTGGACCAAAAGGAAGGTAGTAGGATTACGGTTTAACGTTACGTCGACGCCCTGGTCATCAGAGACGGAGCTCACGCTCGGATAGCTTTTTTTATCGTTCTTTTTTATCGATGCAAATAAGATTATTAAATTACGTGGTTATGGTATATCGCCCCAAATTTGCGACTGGATAGGGGATTTCCCGTCAGAGAGGACACAGTTCGTAGTAATGGATGCTAAGGCATCGACTAAAACAGAGGTGATATCCGGCGTTCCACAGGGTAGTGTTATTGGTCCTCTGCTGTTCCGTATTTACATAAACGATTTAGGGGATAATCTAAGTAGCTCTCTTAGGTTGTTTGTAGATGACGCTGTCATTTACTGTCTAGTGAAATCATCTGAAGATAAAAACCAACTACAGAACGATCTAAATAAGATATCATTATAGTGTAAAAATTGGCAATTGACACTAAATAATGAGAAGTGTGAAGTCGTCCACATGAGTACGAAAAGAAATCCGTTAAACTTTGTTTACAAGATAAATGAATCAAAAGTAAAGGCCGGAAACTCCAGAAAATACCTAGGAATTACTAATACTTCAGACCTAAACTGGAAAGAACACGTAGATAATGTCGTGGGAAAGGCGAACCACAGACTGTGTTTTATTGGCAGAACCCTTAAAAGATGGAACAGAACTACTAAAGAAACTGCATACATTACGCTTGTCCGTCCATTTTGGGTAGTATTGCTGCCCAGTATGGGATCCTTATCAGGTGAGTTTGACGGAGGACATCGAAAGAGTCCAGAGGAGGGCAGTTCGTTTCGTATTGTAACGATACAGGGAGACAGCGTCACGGAAATGATACAGGATCTGGGATGGGAATCATTACAACAACGGCGCTTATCGCTGCGGCGTGGGCTACTTACGAAACTCCAGTCGCCAACATTCTCCTTCGAATGTGAATATATATTGTTGACTGCCACTTACATAGGTAGAAATGACCATCAGAATGGAATACGGGAAATCAGAGCTCGAACGGAGAGATTCAGGTGTTCTTTCTTCCCACGCGCTATTCGAGAATGGAATGGGAGGTAAATAGTATAATGGTGGTTCGATGAACCCTCTGCCAGACACTTGAATGTAATTTTCAGAGTATCCCATGTAGATGTAGATTAACTAGTTGACCCGTGCGAATAATTCGCACTCTGTCCTGATTCGTCACAGATAGATAAGATAGTAATGGAGAAAAGTTAGATGCAACTACATATGTATAAAAGATAATAAACTTTGAATAGTTGTAACAAATATTGGTCTCACTCTAAGAGAATTTATTTAATTAAATACAATATGATTAATTGTGAATCATATAAAAATCAGATATTGAGTTTTTCATGTTTATTTTATTTCTTAAAAATTTATTTTATTTTACAAAACTTATTTGAAAACAATGTGAGTAGTTATAACTTGAATATTGTTTACTTTTGGCTGTATGCGTCCTTAGCACAAACATAAATATCACTGAATGAGCGAACTCGTGAAAAAGCCTCGTATAACTGTTCATGAACATGAACATTAACAAGAGTAACACGAAGGCAATGAAATGCAATGTCAGAAAATCATGCGATGCTGAAGGAATTAGATTAGGTAATGAAACAATAAAAGTCGTAGATGAATTTTGTTATTTGGGTAGCGAGATAACTTCTGATGGCCGAAGTAAAGAAGATATAAAATGCAGAATGGCTATGGGAAGAGAAGCGTTTCTGAAGAAGCGAAACTTGTTCACATCCAATATCCAATATTAATTTAAATTTTGGAATGTCCTTTCTGGAGTGTAGCATTGTATGGGAGTGAAACGTGGACGATAAGGAGTTCAGATAAAAAGATGATAGAAGCTTTTGAAATGTGGTGCTACAGGCGAATGATGAAGATTAGATGGGTAGATCACATAACTAATGAGGAGGTGCTTAATCGAATCTGGGAGAAAGGGAGTTTCTGGCATACCCTAAGAGAAGGGATAGATTGGTTGGACACATTCTGGGACATCAAGAAATTAACATTAGAAGGAAGCGTGTGGGGTAAAAATCGTAGAGGGCGACCGAGGGACGAATATACTAAGCAGAGTCAAAGGGATGTAGGTTGCCGAACGTATTCTCAGATGAAGAGACTTGGACAGGACAGGGCAGCGTGGAGAGCTGCATCAAACCAGTCTGCGGACTGAAGACCACAACAACAACAACAATATGTTATGATCAGAAACATGAAATAAGTGTCAATATAAACAATGTCTGATGCCTGCTACTGCCCAGTAACGGAGCGAGGTATTCTCACGGGCCACCTAGTATTTATTTCTTGATGTGATTACAGTATTTCGATGATGAGAACTGTAAGAAAATTGCCTGTTGGAGGTCGTCAAAAAATCTCAAAATTGAGAATGCGTAATGATATGCTGTAGTAATAATAATTTTGTTATTGAATGTTGCAGCAAATCACAACTAATGGGTCGCAACAACACTTTCGCAGTGTAAGTTAAAATTTTGAATAAATAAAAATTGATATTAATATTAATTAACTTAAAACAGTCACTGTGGTAATTAATTAAGCTTGGCCCTACCTGACTTAGCATTGACTACAGCCTCCAACTAGCACCTCTTACGATTCACGAACAGCACAACTTCACTAATAAATGTGTGTCAGAATTCATGTAGTGGTGATTGCAATGATAATAGCTCAGTATTGTGAAACTCCGTGGTGCAATGAGCTTCACGAATACTACAGTCAAAGTTCTCAATAATTTTGATAATATTGTTTAAAGCATTCAACTTCCTTATAAAACTTTACGTGAACTATTTTTGATTAATTGGTTCCAGGGTCTGGGTAGCGTACGCGTGTAACTGGCTGAGCAGAGTTTGGCATTTAACGTATTTTATAAAAATTACTTTCGTCAAGTCTGGTTAATCAACTATAATACTTTGACTGCTGTTAGCCTGGTTACTTTCTATATAAATGAAAGCAACCTTACTTTACGTGCAAACTATCTTGCAAGTTAATAGCTTTGGCATAATAATTGATTGCAAAACTTAGAACAGCACTACACATAAATTACTAGTCTCTGTAGATGTAACACGTTTAGAAATTCTTTAACTCGTCTAGCAATTTCTTTATAACTGATCGTAATTACTTTTAAAAAGTGATTGAACTTGTTAGTCAATGTACAGGCTTGCCTAATCAACATAATCTAATAATGGTGATATTGGGGTGACTACAACTACTTACAAAATTAAGACTGGTTTCAAAACAAGTCATATATAATTGAACCAAAATTCTGAATGGGTTGACACTAGATATACATGCATAAAAAATAAAATGTTATAGTAGTACTCATCTGTTTTCGTCGTCTTCGTCGTGAAGTCCATACACGACATATATGATTACAATAGGCACTCTTACTGCTGGTTCAAAAATATTTTTATCGACAACCCTTTGTTCAGCTCATCTGGCTGACATCTCCATGCATTGATATCACCTCGATACACCTTCTAAACTCCGTAATAACAGCAATGATCACACTCGGTGACAATAGACTTGATAACCAAACAATTACTTTTCTTGCACATATAAAAAAAAAAAAACATTACTCTGATCACTTTCGGGTATAAATAAACTTATTTCGCACTTCTTTCAATACATTTAAACAGTACGCCTCTCAGGCTTATTGCAATTGCATTAAACTCGCGCCACACTGCGCCTACCGTGCCTCTGCACCATCAACAAAACATTTATGTGTTTACTTTGGCGAGTCCGCTCCGCGACTGCTTCAGCAGCGCGACACTCACAGCTACTACTTTCTGTGCCAAAGACAGTCTTTACAACAGGTTCAACATTTTCTCTGGCGCATTGCCAACTTACAGCATAAGAATGTCCATGCATTCATGCGGGTTTACACATACAGTATATGTTTACACTAAATGATTCAATATAGAAAATGACGTTACATAAGAAATATATCTAGCATAACAAGAAATGAAAATACGTGAAATGAACAAATTCAAGACAATATATATAGATTATGTTAAATCAAACTGTAAGATACAGCGACAGGTGTACTCTTACAGAACGGGAGCTGTAGCCACTTGTGACGGAACAGACGGCAGCAGAAGAGTAGACTTAATAAATGATCGCTCGACCAGCGAAGCGATCCAGTGCTGTCACAACATGTCAGAGCAGGGCAGTGGCGTGGCGCTGACCCACTTCTGAGGAAGTCGCGAGGGCGAGCTGCAGAAACGCAGGGGGAGGGGGTGCTGCCAGAAATACAGGCGGGGTGGCGTGCTGTGGCCATACGTGGCCGCAGTGCTGCCAACTTGTTCTCCATCATGTCCCTACACGACATCTGAAAAATCCCTACTCTTATCTGCAAAGTCCCTATGGAAGTGAAAATTTAAAATAAAAAAATAAGGTGACAGCGTTTTGGGCAGTAGGATTTGATGTTTATTGACATTATCGTACCATTAAGCTAAATATTCAGAGTACCAGGTGGGAAGCTTGCTGCTGTCACTCTCTGCGCCAGTGCGGCAGACTGAAACTGAGAGTATATATATATATATATATATATATATATATATATATATATATATATATATATATATATATATACACCGCTGGATTGTTGTATATTATGGGGGGCGGGGCAGCCTCCCTCAAAACGATGAATGTAAGCCGGCCGTGGTGGCCGAGGGGACTGAGGCGCTCCAGTCACGGTCCGCACGGCCACTACGGTCGGGATTTCGAATCCCCCCTCGGGCATGGATATTTGGGTCGTCCTTAGTATTAGTTACCTCATAAGTAGTTTGTAAGTTTAGGGACTGATGACCCCGTAGTTAAGTCCCATAAGCTATACAAACATTTGAACATGTTGATGAATGTAAAGAAAAAAAAGCACGCTGTTGAGATACGATGACACGAAATTTTCACTCCCCGCCCCAGAAACAATATGCCACATTCGAGACTCCAAGAATCGCAAGAGATGAGAATGGCAAGTAAAACTGATGCATCCGCTGCGTAATCGACTGCTGGATGGTATCTGTACCCCAAACGTTCAATTATAATTGCCACGCGTGGCTGTCTGTTTTGTCGACGACCCTAATTATTTCGTGCGTAAACTGCAACTGAAGGAGTCGAACTCAACAGTACCTTTTGTTTCAGTCATAACAAATCGCGCTTGATAATTTCTTTTTCGATTTACCTCCAAGCGCTGTGTACGATCTTCGTCTGTATCATTGACTACGATCACTGCAAGCGTACTTTCAGTTTTTCTCAAATTCTGATATAATACGCGGTCAAACGGAACAAAAGGTATATATAGTCCATTTCAAGGGTTTCTGTAAGTAACATTAAGGAAAGGCAAACATACATTTTTGCTTTTTTAGATTTGGAGAAGGCTTTTGACAATGTTGATTGGAATATACTCTTTCAGTTATTGAAATCAGCAGGAGTAAAATATAGAGAGCGTAAGATTATTTACAACTTGTACAAAAACCAGACAGCAGTTGTCAGAGTTGAAAGGGATACAGTAGTTGGGAAGGAAGTAAGACAGGGTTGTAGCCTTTCTCCAATGATATTCAATTTGTACACTGAGCAAGCTATAAAGGAAAGCAAGGAGAAATTTGGAGAAGGAATTAAAGTTTAGGGTGAAGAATTAAAAACATTGCGTTTTGCCGACGACATAGTAATTCTGTCAGAGACTCAGCAAAGGACCTGGAGGAGCAATTGAACGGAATGGACAGTGTGTTCAAAGGACCATATAAGATGAACGTTAACACGAGTAAAACAAGGGTAATGGAGTGCAGTCTAAGAAAATCAGGTGATGCTTAAGATATTAGATTAGGTAACGAAACAATAAAGGTGGTAGATGAGTACTGTTACTAGGGCAGCAAAATAACAAATGATGGTCACAGTGCAGATGATATAAAATGCAGAATGACAATGGGAAGAAAAGCATTTTTGAAAAATGAAATTTGCAGACATCGAATATTATTGTGAGGGTAAGGAAGTCTTTTCTGAAGGAATTAGTGTGGAGTGTTACCTAGTACGGGAGTGAAACATGGACGATAAACAATGGGGATAGGAAGAGGATAGAGGCTTTTGAAATGTGGTGTTACAGAAGAATGCTGACGATTACGTGGGTGGATCGCGTAAATAATGAGGAGGTACTGATCAGAATTAGGGAGAAAATGAATTTGTGGCATACCTTGACTAAAAGAAGGGATAGATTGGTAGGACACATTCTGAGACATCGAAGAATCGTGAATTTAGCTTTGGAGGGAAATGTGTGGGGTAAAAATCGCAGAACGAGACCAAAAGATGGATGCAGTAAGCAGATTGGAATGTATGTGGGTCGCCGTTCATATGAGGAGATGAAGAGGTTTACTCAGTATAGAGTAGGGTGGACAGCTCTATCAAACCATTCTCCGGACTGAAGACCACAACAACAACAAAAGTTAAAAGTTTGAAGAAATCTATATGTGATGAATGCTTGCGTTAGGTACGTGTGCAATATACAGGTGTACGATCATATCAGTCCTTCGTATACCCAGCTGAGTGGATGGGCCAATATAAGTGGCGCGATTTGCAAACGCTGTGCTTACTTCATCGATTTCTCAGCCACCAGGGGCACAATACTTATCTTCTCACATTAAAAAATTGTCATCATTCCACAACCGCAATACCAGATCGGATACGTCTAATATCTCGGCTGTACCTTCACACCACACCAAATCTTTCTTCGTGTTGTTCTCCATCTCAGCCATAAGACTATGGAACTCACTGACATGTGACCTACGTATTACACTAACCACTCGACATTAAAGATGAAACTCAAAATTCACATATTAACGACGGCATAGCCTCCATCGTTACACTGCTCTCAGTTCTTTCTCTCCATCATAGCTTTGAATCTTACCATTCTATTTCTCTTCCTCTAACCAGTCTACCTCTTATACATCTCTCTCACCACATTCTATCGTCTTATGTCTCTGCATGATCTGAACAACTCGCAATCGTAAGAACATAACGTGTGGCTCGGTTGCACAGTGGTAGAGTGCGAGACTACAAATCCAAAGGTCGCAGGTTCGATCCCTTACTGGTCCGTGGATATATCGAGTAGCACCGTGTTTCGGAACCCACGTTAAACTGTAGGCCCCCCTATAACTAGCTGGGTAAGTCAGTTCGAAGGTCGGAGGAAGGCAACGGCATACCACCTCCAAACAGGACCATGCCTAGTAAAGCACTGTGGTGTTCAAAACAATCGCCGGGCGCCGTGGCTCAGCGCGCCCGGTCAGGGGACTGAACGCCCTCTGTAATAATTAAGCTGAGCCAAGAACACTCCGAACATCAACGAACAAATACGATCAGCGTCCGCAATGAACAGAACCAACAAGAGAAAAAAAAAAAAAAAAAAAAAAAATCTGCGGATTGTTGACTGCTTTACCTGAAGCCTCCATTGTTACCCTGCTCTCAATTCTTTCTCTCCATCATAGCTTTGAATCTTAGCATTCTATTTCTCTTCCTCTAACTAATCTACCTCTTCTAAATCTCACATTATATCGTCTTATGTCTCTGCTTGATGTGAATAACTGACAATCGGTAAGAACATAATAAGGTAATTCCTAAATGAATATGAAACATGCTTACTGTCCTTTGCAAAGTCATTATTGTTATTGTCATTATTATTGTTATTATTATCATTTTGGATTACTATGAATTATTTTTGTACTATTGTTACAATTATATAATAATAACAGTCTGTATTTATTTTTAACTTCAATACTTGTCTTACACATGATATATCTGTAATGTGCTACACAAATTGCTCATTTTGAGTAAGGAGGCCCTAATCTTGTCTGTTAAAATTAATGCGTAATAAATAAATAAATGTTTACGGGATATTCAGTCGGTACTTGGAGAAACAAAGACATGTTAAAAACTAAAATACTTAGTATTTTTATTCTACATTATTTTTTATTTGTTTATGGACAGCTTTCGGCTTCTTAGGCCATCGTCAGGTAACTTGGTACTGAACAGATAGTCCACGCGTAACATTTAGGTTACGTATATAAACCTGGTTTTATAAAGATATGTGAATGTGTGAATTTATGAATCTATACTACAGAACAAGTGTACTATAAAACAAATAGATTTAAATGAATACATCTTAGGCTAAAATTCTATTAAAATATGTTTTCGATACTAATAGTCCATATCCCTTTTTTTCCCCTTGTCATTATTCCCCCCCCCCCCCCCCCCCACACACACACACTCTACAGTGTTTCTCTGAGATTTACAGTTTGCTTGTACTATTACCTATCATTCCCTGGACATTTGTAATACTTGTAACCTTAAGTGATGTAAGATGTACTCATTACGACCCCATTTGACTTTATATTATGCACGTTCTGTGGTACTGATACTTAGTCATAACAAATCCAAATTTTGTTTGTACCATCACCTATCTGACAATACTTTCTCATACAACCCTACAGTTTTAATATTTTATTACTATTCTAGCCTAAGATGTATTAATTTAAAATCCATTTGTTTTATAGAACACTTGTTCTGTAATATCGATTCATAGCTATAAGAAATCCACAGATTCACATATGTGTGAAAAACAATCTTTGTACACGTAACCTCAAGTTACGTGTGGACTATCTTTTCAGTACTACGTTATCTGACGATGACCCAAGAAGTCGAAAGCTGTTAATAGCAAACAAGTAAATACGTAGTATTTTTGTTCCACAGTCTTTTTGAGTTTTTAACTAAATAAATACATATTTTCGTCTCGAATTCATCTCTCTGAAACTCAGTTGTGAAAGAAGCCACAGAAATTCGATAAGCGGTGAATTTAACATGCGCAGGTAACGGCTTCAGCTTGTGTAACTTACGGAATCCGCCACTTTCTATAATGAACTGAGGTCGCCACAGAGCGACTCGCAGCGATAAATCGATATCCCGGCGCGGATCGACCGCTCAGCGGCAGACATAATTCATGCAAATGCAGAATTAACAGCGCGGCCGACCGGCCTCTGGACTCTTCGTTCTGAGGATGGCTGCGCGCTGCGGAGCCGAAACGTTGCGACAACTGGAAGACGTGCATCGGCCCGCCCGAAAGTTAATGCGATTAGAAAACAGGAAAGAGCGCGTCTGTTAGTGACTTGACAGGTGCGCCGTAAAACGTGTAAGATTTTATGCGGTGTGTCGTCTTTACACCTAGTAAGAGCTGCACGCCCAACAGAAAGAAAAGCAGACAGTTCACTGACTGTCTTGGTAAGGTGGGAGTTAACAGCCGTCATGTATTTGCTAAAATGCATCTCTAACCATGAGGTGTTCATTAAATCCTTAAAATCGACTTGTTTCGGTCCAGTACCATCATACATACATGCACATACAGGGTGTTTCACTAAGTGTGTTTGCCTCTGTAACTTATAAAATAATAGGTGACGGGAAATTTTAATGCGGTAGGTCAACACAAGAAATGTTACACTTTATGCGGAGCTATGAACATAGTATATTGTATCATTTTCCAAAGAGTTAAAGCACAATGATATAATTTTTTAAATGGAACAATAGTTTTTTTCTATCGTGCATTGGATCCGTTGAAACCAGCTGCGTCCAAATCAATTTAAACTACGTTCCTATCACTGTTAGTTTGGGAGCTACAACCCTTCAAAGTTGGGGCAGATACCACACGCTGTACACAATACATGGCTGTGTGGTGGGTGGGAAGTTGATTTACATGAGATGTTCAAATGTGTCTCCATGTTCCTCAATGCATAATTCAATGCGCCGTCGAAAGGATCTGCGGACGAGATGTAACATCGCCGGTGTGACGGAGCGACATGCGTCCTCGATGCGCCGTTTTAGATCATCTGGGGATGTGGGCTCAGTGACATAAACACGATCATTTAGATATCCCCACAAAAAGAAATCTACTGGTGTTAAATCGGGCGACCTTGCGGGCCATGAATGAGGACCATGGCGCCCCAACCATCTTCCTGCAAACCTGTCGTTTAGTTCTTCCACAACATCACGCGCAGAATGGGCTGGGTGACCATCGTGCTGCATCCACATATGGACTCTCGTGTGTAGACACACATGTTCAAGGAGACCACCCAAACTATCGGCTATAAAAGCACGATATAACTCACCTGGGACGTAGTGTGGACCGATGATTTCATCCTCAAGGATTCCACACCACACGTTAATAGACCACCTACGTTGACGGTCGACAGGTCGTACCCACCGAGGATTGTCTGCGGCCCAGTAGTGCATGTTATGGCGATTCACTGCACCATAATTTGTGAACGTGGACTCATCAGAGAACATAACACTTTGTAAAGACTCCAGCGTGAAATTACGCATGGCCCACTTACAGAATGTCACTCTTGCACGGAAATCGTTGCCATGCAGCTCCTGTGTCAGTGATAGACGATACGGGTGAAACCTGTGGCCGTGTACTATACGCCATACAGATGTGAGACTGACACCAGCGACTGCAGCAACGGCTCGTAAGCTGACATGAGGATCGTGGTGTAGTGCAGCTAAAACAAACACCTCCGTCTCCTCACTTCTTGCAGGTCTTCGTCTGTTACTGCGGCGCATTACGGAGCTGTCTGTTTCCCGAAGTCGTTGTTCAGCACGTAAGAACGTAATGGCTGCCGGGGCTCTTCGCCTAGGATATCTAACGGCAAACGCCGTGGCTGCTTCAGTGGCATCATGTCGGCACTCGCCGAGCATCATCGACATGTCAACGTACTCGTTGTTCGTGTATACCATCGTCATCCGATGTCAGTAACTGTGGTATATTGAGCCCCGGTCGTTCGTGTGGCTCCAACTGTCGGGTATACGGCCGTGTGCGGCGATAGTCGGCAGTCTAACAGCGCATCGAGGAAGCTTCTCGCTCCGTGAGAGGGGTAATTCTTTTTGTTTTGTTCATTATGGTCTTGGCAAAGTTTTCAGTAAAAAAAAAAAAAAAAAAAATAGGAACAGTTAAAAAGGAAAGTCGCAAAATTCGAACCAAGTTCCTTTTTCAATGTGTTTCTAAATATACTCAACA
This sequence comes from Locusta migratoria, assembly GCA_026315105.1. Classification (NCBI taxonomy): domain Eukaryota; kingdom Metazoa; phylum Arthropoda; class Insecta; order Orthoptera; family Acrididae; genus Locusta; species Locusta migratoria. The sequence continues at coordinate 69,137,351 of CM048754.1, read as the reverse complement.
CTATAAGTTGAGAACCGTTCATCTGACTGCCTCGCACATTTTCCACATTTTATCACCGTTGTTTAAACCTTCCCCGAACTTCCACAAATGTGACACGAACATTATCCTGGATATGTGTGTGTGATTTGCACACTCTAGAGCCAATACTTAGATATCTGATGATGCCATTATAAAGATGCTGGGTCTAAAATACGTATGATTTAAATTAATATCGTTTATATTAAGAGGTAAGTGATACGAAGTTCACTGGGTCGTCATAGATAAAAAGCTATTACAACAGGTTGATCAACAGCATTAAGTAAAATAAACAGAAAGAGTCAATTTCACTAAAATACGGAGTGCGCTCCTTATTATCCACAGTCCATTCTCGTATTTTATGTTTGTTTGACTGCTAGGATAATCCGGTATGACCTTTGTAATTTTAGTGAAATTGGCTCCTGCTGTTTTGAGCCACAGTTATTTTATTTAATGCAGTTGACTAACCTGCTTGAATACCTTTTTAACTATGATGACGGTCCTGGATCGAAACTATTCGATTTTTAAGGATTTAATAAACTGCTGATGGTTAAAGATGCTCATAATTAAAGTTCACTAACTAGCTACTAAGTAATTATCAATTCAAATATAGACTGAGAAACCCTGAGACAGTTTTTCGTCTCGAATATGTCCAAGACATTAAAGATAAACGTGAAGCAACGAATTAAAATTTGTGGTGCGGCCGGGAATCGAACCCGGGCCTCCATGCTTACTAGGCAGACGTCTTACCTTTTTTTTTTTTTTTTTTTTTTTTTTTTTTTTTTTGCTCTTTGGGTAGTTCTTGTTCTTGCGGACGCTGATCGGATTTGTTCTACATGTCCTTTGGCTCAGCTTTTTCATTACAGAGTACGTTCAGCTCTCTGACCGGGCGCGCTGAGCCACAGCGCCTGGCATTTTTTTTGAACTACTTATGAAATAAGGACAGCACAAATATCCATGCCCGAGGGGGGATTCGAACCCCCGTAGTGGCTGTGCAGACCGTGACGACGCGCCTCAGTCTCCTCGGACACCGCGGCTACCGTTAGACCACAGCACTTCTAAGGAATAAGACAGTAGTGAAAATTATCTTTGGAACACAGAAGCTGAATTAAAATTTGTGACGTTTTGGGAAGTCGTACTTAAACTATTCCGAGGGGCCTTATTCTTTAGAGTTGCAGTGGTCTAACGGTAAGACGTCTGCCTAGTAAGCCTGGAGGTCCGAGTTCGATTCCCGCCCGCACCACAAATTTTTATTCATTGCTTCATGTTTATCTTTAATACTAAGTAATTACTGACAAGTGAATCATACTTCTAGCAGGGACCTTTACAACCGAAATTCGTGACGCGTGTGTTTTCTTTGTGTTCCAGGTGAGTGAGTGGCACACTCTACCTCGGTCTGCCTGTCGCTTCCCGGTACGTACGCTCCGGAGTTTTTCTCTGCAGGTAGCTACCCTCAGTACACAACTGAGAAATCCAGTTTTAATTTCTTCGCCTCCTTCACGATAAATCCTTACTTAGTACACAACTAGTAAAAATTCGACTCCATGAAGAATCGAATTCCTATGTACAGATCTACTTCGAAAGTCTGATTTCACTGGTCAACACCGTTTATGTTACAAACAATGTGAATGGTGTTCTTAGCTAAGTTGTGGTTACAGAATTCGAAAATCGTTTTTGCTCATCGGGCAGATTTTTTTTTCCTTTACGGTACCAGCTACTAATTAAAAAAATGAAATTGCTGCTATAGATTACTTTGTATTGATTAATTAATTCACTTTTAATTTCTACTTTGAGGACGTAATTATTCTTAAACACCAAAATGTACACAAGGATTCTCAGTTCCGAGAGTCACACCCACGATACGAACAAGGTCTATGAGTCAAACTCGAAAGAGCTAGTGGACTACGTTTCTATATGTTGGCGAAGAGTGTTTCGTGTGATTTCACACGAATAAAATGTCTCGTACCTATATTATTGTTGTTGTGGTCTTCAGTCCAGAGACCGGTTTCATGCAGCTCTCCACCCTACTCTATCCTGAGCAAGCCTCTTCATCTCCCCATAAGAACGGCAACCTACATCCATTTGAATCTGCTTACTGTATCCATCTCTTGGTCTCCCTCTGAGATTTTTTCCCCACACACTTCCCTCCAATTTACGAATCCTTGACGTCTAAAAATGTGTCCTACCAATCAATCCCTTCTTTTACTCACGGTATGCCAGAAATTCCTATTCTCCCCAATTTTTTCAGTACTTCTTTATTAGTTACGCGATCCATCCCACCTAATCTTCAGCAATCTTCCGTAACACCACATTTCAAAAGCTTCTATCCTCTTCCTGTCCGCACTCCACACATATGCCTTCAGAAAGGACTTACTTCCCAGTAAATTAATATTCGATGTTAACAAATTTCTCTCTTTCAAACACACTTTTCTACCCATTGCCATTCTGCATTTCATATCCTCTGAACTGCGACCATCAGTTGTTATTTTACTGCCCAAGTAAAAAAACGCATCTACCACCTTTATCGTTTCGTTACCTAATCTAATTCCTTCAACAACTCCTGAAACCAAACTGATCTTCCCCAAGGTCGGTTTCTACCAGCTTTTCCATCCTTCTGTAAATAATTCGTGTTAAAATTTTGCAACCATGACTTATTAAACTAATGGTTCTCTGATTTTCACACCTGTCCGCACCTGCTCTCTTTGGAATGGAGATTATTAAATTTTTCTTAGTAAATTTTTCTTAAAGTCTGAGGGTATTTCCCCTGTCTAATACATCTTACGCACCAGGTGAAATAGTCTTGTCATGATGGCTCTCCCAGATACTTCAATAGTTCTGAGGGAATGTCGTCCACTCCAGGGCCTTGTATCGACTTAAGTCTTTCAGTGCTCTGTCAAATTCCTCTCTCAGTATAGTAACAACTATTTCATCTTCACCTACTTCTTCTTCCCTTCCTACAGTATTGTTTTTAAGTCCATTTTCTTTGTAGAGTCCCCCTATATACTCTTTCCACCTTTCAGCTTTCATTTCTTTGCTGAGAACTGGTTTTCCATCGGAGGTATTTACATTCATACAGCTGCTTTTCTTGTCTCCAAACGTCTCTTATTTCCCTGTAGGGGGTATCTATTTTTCCCCTTTTTAAACATTCTTCTACTGACTTGCACTAGCCTTCTAGCCACTCCTGCTTAGCCAGTTTCCACTTCCTGTCAATCTCATTTATTAGTCGTCTGTACTCCATTTGCCTGTTTCATCTACTGCAGTTTTATATGTTCTCCTTTCATCAATTAAATTTAGTATTTCCTGTGATATCCAAGGATTTTTTGTAGGTCATGCCTTTCTCCCTATTTTGTCCACTGCTGTCTTCATCTCTCACTGCTACCCATTCCTCTTCTACTGTTTTATTTCCTCCTGTTTCTGGCAACTGTTGCCTAAAGGTCCCTCCAAAAATCTGTAGAACTTTAGGTTTCTTCATTTTATCCAGGTCCCATTTCCTTATTTGCCTAACTTTCTGCAGTTTTTTTTTTTTTTTTTTTTTTTTTTTTTTTTTTTTTTTTTTCATTTTCATTCTATAGTTCATGACCAATAAGATATTGTCAGAGTCTATATCTGCCGCTGGGTAAGTCTTACAGTTTAAAAACCTAGTATGTCTTACCATTATATTCTCTATCCCAGTGTCTCCTGGTCTCTTTTACGTATACAACCTTCTTTCGTGATTCTTAAACCAGGTGTTTATTATGATTAAATTATGTTACGTGCAAAATTCTATTAGAGGGATTCTTCTTTCATTTCTTTTCCCCACTCCATATTCACATACTATTTTTCCTACCTTTCCTTTTGCTACTACCGAATTGCAGTCTCCCGTCACAATTAAGTTTTCCTCTCCCTTAATTGTCTGAATAACTTCCTTTACTTCGTCATACATTTCTTCGATCTCCTCATCATCAGCAGAGCTAGTTGGCATATAAACCTGTACTACTGTGGCCGGTATTGGCTTCGAATCTATCTTGGCTACGATAATGAGATCACTGTGTTGCTCATAGCAGTTTCCCCGCATTCCTGTTTTCTTATTCATTATCAGACCTACTCCTGCAAAACCCCAACTGATTTTGTATTTATAATCCTATACTCACCTGACCAGAAATTCTATTCCTCGTTCCACCGAATTTCACTAATCCCCACTATATCTAACTTGAGCCTATCCATTTCTCTTTTTAACTTTTCTATCTTCCCTACCTGATTAAGAGATCTAACATTCCACGCTCCGATCCGTAGAATGCCAATGTTGTCTTTCCTGATGATCACATCCTCCTGAGTAGTCCCCGCCCGGAGATCCGAATGGGGGACTATTTTACCTCCGGACTATTTTACATAAGAGGTTGCCATCATCATATGTTTATACAGTAGAGCTGCAAGTTCTCGGGAAAAGTAACGGCTGTAGTTTCCCCTTGCTTTCAGCCGTTCGCAGTAACTGTGTGGCAAAGCCACATTAGCTGATGTGACAAGGCCAGCTCAGTCAATCATCCGGACTGTTGCCCCTGTAACTACTGAAAAGGCTGCTGCCCCTCTTCAGGAACCACACGTTTGTCTGGCCTCTCCACAGATACCCCTCCGCTGTGGTTGCACCTACGGTACGGCTATCTGCATCGTAGAGGCACGCAAGCCACCCCACCTCGGCAATGTCTGTGGTTCCCATAGCAACCCCTTCAATTTTCTCATAAAATTTTCTACATCTTCATGTGATACTCATTGTATTGAATACAAGTCGTGGGTAGACATAATTACATCGAGATGAGTAGGTTCGGAGTGTATCCCGGACATCGTAACATCTTATTTTTGTGTACATAAGAATATAGTTTGGTGTCGTGTCCGTTCTTTCGGTCACGACACCAGTTTATGTATAGCCGTAACGTAATTGTGAGTAGAGTATAGGCTGACAGTACTGGTTAGGTAATGCGGGCCACTTTGTGACGTAATGGGCAGTAATGATTTGGCTGGCCCCCTGGTGGCTGTGAATGGTGACCGCGACCTAGGCAGCCGCCTCTGACGTCAGACAGTGGGTGTGACTGTCACTCCGCCCCCACCTCACATAATAATTCAGCGTGCGCCGCTAGGAGCGCTGTAATCAGCGCTACCTGCTGCCACTGTGTCCTATCAATACCCCGCAGCTACGTACAGTAGCCAGTTCTCGCTGCTGGCCCTGTTATTATAGCGTCGCGTGCTCCTCGCGGATCAATCTCGGGCCCGATAAACAGTTTCGCCCGGCGGTTATTTTATGAGAAAACGCTACGCGCGATACAGCGCTCGCAGCGCCTATTTCGGTCCTCGGCTCCGTTATCGAATCGGCATTATTTACTGCCCGGCCTGGGAACCTAGGTCGCCGTTTGGTTGTTGAGCAGGTTCCCAGGTCGCGGCGTTTTGCTACTCCCAAAATGACGGCATTTGGGGCTCTGGCGCGCTATCTGGGTGAAACGCGTGCGTACTTTCGCATTCCACGTTTTTGCTTATTGTTCAACTAGCGTTACTTGATTCTGGACCGCTTGACGGAAGAAATTAACTCTGTGCTCACTCCTCAGCAGGCTGGCTTTAGACCGGGTAAAAGCTGCACGTCTCAGGTCCTCAGTCTTACCCAGCTCATTGCAGATGGTTTTGAATCACGTATGATCACTGGTGTGGCCTTTGTTGACCTGCCTGCTGTGTACCATACCGTGAACCATAAATTACTCCTGAAAAAAAAAAAAGGATATCTGTAAACACTCTACTCTAACGACCTTAATCGCCAACTTCTTTAGTAACAGGCGATTTTTCGTTGATTAGATTAGATTAGAGTAGTACTTGTTCCATAGATCATAAATACGACACTTCGTAATGATGTGGAACGTGTCAGGTTAATGAAAGGTGTCTTGACGAATTATTACTTTGTACTAAATATTACATGACACAACATTTTTTTCTTTTTTTTCAGATTTACTAATTTATATCTGAGGAGTTGCCATTCAGAAATTCTTTTAATTTCTTTTTAAATGCTAGTTGGCTATCTGTCAGGCTTTTGATGCTGCTTGGTAGGTGACCAAAGACTTTTGTATCAGGATAACTCATCCCTTTCTGTGCCAAAGCTAGATTTAATCTTGAATAGTGAAAATCATTATTTCTCCTAGTGTTGTAGTTATGTACACTGCTATTGCTTTTGAATTCGGTGGGACTGGTAATAACAAATTTAATAAGCGGATATATATATATATATATATATATATATATATATATATATATATGAAGCTAACTGTGAAGATCCCTAGCTCTTTAAGTAAGTGTCTGCGGGATGATCTTGGATGGGCTCCGGCAATTATTCTGATTACACGCTTTTGTGCAATGAATACTTTTTACTCAATGTTGAATTACCGCAGTAAAATGTGCCATACGAAAGCAGAGAATGAAAACAGGCGTAGTAAGCTAATTTACTGAGATGTATGTCACCAAAATTTGCAATTACCCTAATAGCATAAGTAGCTGAACTCAAATGTTTCAGCAGATCTTCAATGTATTTTTCCAGTTCAACCCCTCATCAATGGATACACCTAAAATTTTGAATATTCCACCATTGCTACAGATTTGTGATCGAAGTCTATATTGAATTTCAAGGTTGGCGCAATTAGATGGAGACTACAAATAAGTGGGCTACCACAGGGCAGAGTTCTAGCCCCTAATCTGTTATGAACGACCATCGATCATTCACTAGAAGTTTTCTGTATGCGGATGATCTCGCATTGCCCACCCACGGAAAGAACTTCCATGATATCGGAAATAATCTGTCTGGAGCATTGGAAGAACTAGGACAGTACTACAAAAATAATAATCTAAAGCCCGACCTTAACAAAACGCAAGTCTGTGCTTTCATCTAAAGAGCAGACAGGTCAGCCAACGACTAAATATTTCAAGGAATAGCTCTCAATTTGAACATTCCTTTTCTCCAAACTATCCTGGATTGACACAGTTTGTAGTAATCTATGGTAAGGCATCAACTAAAACAGAGGTGATATCGGGCGTTCCAGAGGGTAGTGTTATTGGTCCTCTGCTGTTCCTTATTTACATAAACGATTTAGGTGAAAATCTAAGTAGCTCTCTTAGGTTGTTTGCAGATGACGCCGTCATTTACCGTCTAGTAAAACCATCTGAAAGTCAAAACCAACTTCAGAACGATCTGAATAAGATATCTATATGATGTAAAAATTGGCAATTGACTCTAAATAATGAGAAGTGTGAAGTCGTCCACATGAGTACGAAAAGAAATCCGTTAAACTTTGTTTACAAGATAAATCAATCAAAAGTGAAGGCCGTAAACTCCACAAAATACCTAGGAATTACTATTACTTCAGACTTAAACTGGAAAGAATACGTAGATAATGTCGTGGGAAAGGCGAACCAGAGACTGCGTTTTATTGGCAGAACCCTTAAAACATGCAACAGAACTAGTACCTTGTCCGTCCTTTTTTAGAGTATTGCTGCCCAGTGTGGTACCCTTATCAGGTGGGTTTGACGGAGGACATCGAAAGAGTCCAAAGATGGGCAGCTCGTTTCGTATTGTCACGATACAGAGGAGACAACGTCACGGAAATGATACAAGATCTGGGATGGGAATCATTACAACAACGGCGCTTATCGCTGCGGCGTGGGTTACTTACGAAACTCCAATCGCCAACATTCTCTCTCCGAATGCGAAAATATATTGTTGACTCCCACTTACATAGGTAGAAAAGATCATTAGAGTAAAATCAGAGCTAGAACGGAGAGATTCAGGTGTTGTTTCTTCCCGCGCGCTATTCGAGAATGGAATGGGAGGTAAACAGTATAAAGGTGCTTCGATGAACCCTTTGCCAGGCACTTGAATGTGATTTGCAGAGTATCCCATGTAGTTGTAGGCCTTAGACCGGACGTTAACGTTTAAAACGCATTGTCATAACACCAAGATGAAAGTACCTGCCAGAAGTGGAATGATACGAAAACTAAGGGGATCTGACAGGGGAGCACAGCCAGCCAGTGTTCGGACTTCAGTTTTCGGCGCTGTGCTGTTCAGCGGGAGAATATGCGCCGCCTGTCTGGCCTAAGTCTGCCACGCTAGGCGAGTGGACACCGCTCTGAAGGAGGCGAGTCGCATAACTGAGGAGCGTTTTCACAAAACTCAACATCTACTAAATTGCAAAAATGAGTTACATTCATATTCGTGTGCTTATAAGTGAGATGCAGCCATTGCACGACACGGATTATTTCGAAACTTACTATTTGCCTGTGTAACCTTGCACACAAAACTGTGAAATTTTGCTAAACTCGACATCTACAGAAATCGAGTTTTCCCAAAACTGAACATATACCTACTGTCAGGTTTAATTCCATGTTGGAATGGGTGCTCCACGACTTCAAGGATGTTCATTTATCAGGTGTAATAACACCTAGAAACCATGTGAGCGTGAAGAAATCTGAAGTCGGAAAGGAACTATTAAGGTTCTTTGATACATCATCAGAAGAAGCCCAAGAGTCGTATGGAAAGGCCCTACAGTGTTGTGATCAAAATGACAATGACGATACTGAAGCGCAGCAACTATATTAACCAATTTATTAAATTATTATTACTTCAGTAGGGTAAAAGAACTCATAATACTACTGTTGTAATGTAATTGATCTGTAGATGTTCAGTTTTGGACAAAATTCATGGTTTGTACATATTTTTTTATCTGCAACTGGAAGGTGATAGAAAAATTGCTTCACCCTTATATAATGTATCTAGACGTTACGGTTGCAATATAATTTTTAAGACATCACCAATGTATACTGTTCAGTTAATTCAAGAAAATGTGTTTCCTGATAACTTTTTTTTATTTTTTTTTTTTTTTTTATTTTATTTGTAGATGTTGAGTTATGTGAAAACGCTCCTCAATTACTGGCTGCCTGAGGTGAACCATAGTGGAGCATCTGTATCATGAGGCAGGTACAGCTCCGCCTGACATTAAGCGTGAAGCAGGAGGACGTAGAGTCCTGACCTCTCGTACTCACCCACTGTTTGGCCATCACCAGTACCAACACGCTTGAGGTCTAGGAAACGTTTTATAAGAGTCTATGTCAACAACAACAACAACTACATCACAAACCAAGCGATAGACAAGTGGAGAAAGAGAGCAGAATTTGCTCCTCTAGGCTGGAGGAAGCCTAAAGAAGAGCGACCTCCCGGTCATAATGACAGTTGGTGTGCCTGGAAGTCCCTCGACAGGTTATCGAACTGGTGTCGGGCGGTGTAAAGTGAGCCTCGAAAAAATGGGGATACATTGGTGGAGCCTCAACCTGTCAGTGTGGCGAGGAGCCGATAATGTCTCATCTGCGCAACTGTCAGCTGTGCCCGTCATCGTGCACTCAGGAGCATTTAAGGCTGGCCAACCTTACTGCCTTGGACGTAGCCCGTTTCTGGTTCAAAATAATTTAAATTAATGACTGTTACTCTGTCTAAATATAAATGTATTTGTAATTCCAGAATGAAACTTTCACTCTGCAGCGGAATGTGCGCTGATATGAAACTTTCTGGCAGATTAAAATTGTGTGCTGAAACCGGGACTCGAACCTGGGACCTTTGCCTTTTGCCAAATATCCCTTAGGTTGTGGCTAAGCCATGTCTCCACCATATCCTTTCTTCCAGGAGTGCTAGTCTTGCATGGTTCGCAGGAGAGCTTCTGTGAAGTTTGGAAAGTAGGAGGCGAGGTACTGGCGGAAGTAAAGTTGTGAGGCGGCATCGTGAGTCGTGTCGGGATAGCACAGTCGGTAGTGCTCTTGCCCGCGAAAGGCAAAGGTCCCAGGTTCGAGTCCCGGTTCCAGCACACAATTTTAATCTGCCAGGAAGTTTCGTATTTATAAGGTGAAGCAGTCAACAATACGAAGATTGGATTGAACAGCACAATGCTTTAATAGGCATGGTTCTCTTTGGAGGTGGTATGCCCTTGCCTTCCTCCGACCTACGAACTGTCTTACCCAGCCAGTTATAGGGGGACTTACAGTTTAACGTGGGTTTCGAACCACGGTGCTACTCGGTAATTTTCACTTGAGCAATACTACTAGAGTTGAAAGAAGAGAAAAGTATGAGATAAAAGTACTACGACCTGGCGGGGATCGAACCCGCGACTTTTGGATTTGTACTCTCGCACTCTACCACTGTGCAACGATAGTTTGACAGAGTGATGGTCTGTAATAACTCTGTACGACCCTCCTCAACTGTCGGCGGTCTCTGTCAGTCAACAGGCGAGGTCGGCCTGTACGGTTTCTGCTGTACGTGTCCAAAAAAAAAAAAAAAAATTCAAATGTTTGTTAAGCTTATGGGACTTAACTACGGGGTTGTCAGTCCCTAAACTTACAAACTACTTATCAACTACCTTATACTAAAGACGGCACAAATATCCATTCCCGAGGGGGGATTCGAACCCCCGACCGTAGTGGCCGTGCTGACCGTGACTGGAGCGCCTCAGTCACCTCGGCCACCGCGGCCGGCGCTGTACGTGTCCCTTCACGTTTGCACTCCAGTATTATATCACAAACAGTGCACCTAAGGATGCTCAGAAGTGTGAAAATGTGAAAATCTCGCTTACAGACTCCTGACACACGTGACACCCCATCAGCTGACCACGTTACAAGTCTGTGAGTCTTTGCCCCATTCTGCTCTCTCACGCTGTCTGATGACCTCTGAGGTCGCTGATACGGAGTACCCTGCAGGACGTGGCCGCTCAATGCGCCTAATATGAACAACGTACGTTTTTGGGGGTGTCCTGATATTTTTGATCGCATATTGTATGTCATCACGCGCACGTGAAAAATAGACTACTCTATTTCAGAAAATATTAATAGGAATTATCAAAGTAAATGGTTTATGGAGAAGGTAATATATCAAATAAAATTTACTACCGCTTGCTTTGTACAAAGTAGACCAAAACCATCGCGGAGCCCAGCCAGTATCTCTTTATCCCTATCAGCTTGTATTGGACCGCGTCAACGTAGCACAGCGTGGAGTCTGTTTAGTTCGTTTAGTATACACCAGGGCGCTCTGGCGTCGCGTGCCGACTCTGGCTGCGTCGCGTTGCGGTCTGGCCTGACCTGGCCACGGTGGCCGACGCGCTCACGGCACGCTGACGTCAACCGAACGTTAAAAGCGGCAACCCAACCGAAAACTCCGCCTGCCCGTCCCTCGACGCAGGGCGCACGTGTAGCTGACCTACTTCTGCACTGTATGTTGTTGTGGTCTTCCGAATGCGAACATATTTTGTTAGCACCCACCTACATGCGGAGACATCATTATCATCATAAAATAAGAGAAATCAGATCGAAAACAAAAAGGTTTAGGTATTCATTTTTTCCGAGCGCTATTAGATAATGGAACGGCAGAGAAATATTGTAAAAGCCATTCGGAGAATTCTCTGACATGCACTTCAACGTGATCTGCGGATAGATGTAGATGTACATCAGTTTCAAAAACCAGACCGCAGTTATTAGACTCGAAGGGCATGAAAGGGAAGCATCAGTTGGGAAGGGAGTAAGACAGGTTGTAGCCTGTCTCCGATGCTATTCAATTTGTACATCGAGCAGGCGGTGAAGGAAAGCAAGGAAAAATTTGGAACAGGGATTAAAGTTCAGGGGGCAGAAATAAAAACATTGCGTTTTGCTGATGACATTGTAATTCTGTCAGAGACAGCAAAGGACCTGGAAGAGAAGTTGAATGGAATGGACATTAACAAGAGCAAAACAAAAATAATGGAATGCGGTCTTAGAAAATCAGGCGATGCTGAAGGAATTAGATTAGGTAACGAAACAATGAAGGTGGTAGATGAGTTTTGTTACTTGGGTAGTAAAATAACATGCGATGGTCGCAGTACAGAGGATACAAAATGCAGAATGGCAATGGGTAGAAAAGCGTTTTTGAAAAACAGAAATTTGTTAACATCGAATATTGATTCAAGTGTAAAGCAGTCTTTTCTGAAGGCATTTGTGTGGAGTGTTGCCTTGTACGGGAGTGAAACATGGACGATAAGCAGTGCGGACAGGAAGAGGATAGAGGCTTTTGAAATGTGGTGCTACAGAAGAATGCTGAAGATTAAGTGGGTAGATCGCATAACTAATGAAGAGGTATTTAACAGAATTGGCGAGAAAAGGAATTTTTGGCACACCCTGACTAAAAGAAGGGATCGCATTGGTAGGACACATTCTTAGACATCGAGGAATCGTAAATTTATCATTGGAGGGAAGTGTGTGCGGTAAAACTCGCAGAGGGTGAAAAAAAAAAGTTCAAATGTTTGTAGCAGTTATGGGACTTAACTACGGGGTCATCAGTCCCTAAACTTACAAACTACTTATGAACTACTTACGAACTAGGACGGAACAAATATCCATGCCCGAGGGGGGATTCGAACCCCCGACCGTAGTGGCCGTGTAGACCGTGACTGGAGCGCCTCAGTCCCCTCGGCCACCGCGGCCGGCCAGAGGGAGACCAAGAGACGTGTATAGTAAGCAGATTCAAGTGGATGTGGGTTGTCGTTCTTATGAGGAGATGAAAAGCCTTGCTCAGGATAGGGTAGGATGGAGAGCTGCATCAAACCAGTCTCCGGACTGAAGACCATAACAACGACATCAGTTTCTGGCGGAGTATCCCCTGCATCATATAAAGTTTAGTGGGAGGGGGGTGCGTTGTCAGCTTTTTAATCAAAGTTGACCTCAGGCTGTGAAGAAACTGCAGCGGCGAGTGAAGGGTCAGTCGACGGGTCAAGTGGAGTTTTCCGAATGAAGACAGAGGCGCCCTGTACTAGCGCAGTCCACCCGAAGTGGCGTCGGCTTCAGTGATTAGGAGCTGCGCTGTCCACCGTGTAAATCATGAACGTGCCAAATTTTGGCGAATATTCTACCTGATGAAGGCATTTTCTGGCCCTGTACACCAGGTTGGATTGCAGCACCCGTAAGTACACCTCCAACCTTATTGTACCACGTACACTATCAAATAATCGTATTAAATAAACTGGTCTACCGACTAACACTTCCAATTTTTTTTTTTATACTGGGTCTGTAATTTTACTTTCTTTCTTACTTTTGCCATGTAAAGAGAAACAGCAACGTAAGAAAGCGGCAACTTTATGTAAAACACATAGTAACCATTTTAAACGAACTCGCCTTCATTAACTGAAATCGTGATTTATTAATGTCGATGCATTTCAAGCCCTGAGGGCTTATCTTCAAGTGCCGCTTAAAGAATTTATATTTTCTCAAAGAATTCTGGGATTGTCGAGACTAAATATTGGTGGTAGTTACTTGGTACTATTTAAATAATAGTTCACAGAATCAAGGATATTGAACAATTAACTCAGTGATTATCAGTGCTGTATAAAAAGTCTGATGTAGCAGGAGATGCACTACTGGCCATTAAAATTGCTACACCACGAAGTTTAACCGACTGGAAGAAGATCTTGTGATATGTAAATGATTAGCTTTTCAGGGCATTCACACAAGGTTGGCGCCGGTAGCGACACCTAAAACGTGCTGATATGAGGAAAGTTTCCAACCGATTTCTCATACACATACAGCAGTTGACCGGCGTAGCCTGGTGAAACGTTGTTGTGATGCCTCGTGAAAGGAGGAGAAATGCGTACAAAATGTTCAAATGTCTGTAAATCTATCGGACCAAACAGCATGGTCATCAGTCCATAGCTTACAAACTACTTAAACCTAGATAAACTAACCTACGGACAAACACACACACCCATGCCCCACCCACACATCCACACTCGAACCTCCACGGCGAGCGAGGTGCTTTAGACCGCTCGGCTACTCCTTAGAAATGCGTACCATCACGTTTCCGAGTTTGATAAAGGTCGGATTGTAGCCTATCGCGATTGCCGTTTATCGTATCGCGACATTGCTGCTCGCGTTGGTCGCGATCCAATAACTTTTAGCAGAATATGGAATCGGGGGTTCAGGAGGGCAATACGGAACGCCGTGCTGGATCCCAACGGCCTCGTATCACTAGCAGTCGAGATGATGTTCAAATGTTTGTATAGTCTATGCGACTTAACTACGGGGTCATCAGTCCCTAAACTTACAAACTACTTATGAACTAACTAATACTAATGACGGCACAAATATCCATGCCCGAGGGGGGATTCGAACCCCGGCCGTAGCAGCATGGACTATCAGCTCGGAGACCGTGGCTGCGATTACCCTTGACGCTGAATCACAGACAGGAGCGCCTGCGATGGTGTACGCAAAGACGAACCTGGATGCACGAATGACAAAAGGTCATTTCTTCGGATGAATCCTGGCTCTGTTTACAGCATCATGATGGTCACATGCCGGCCGCGGTGGCCGAGGGGACTAAGGCGTTCCAGTCACGGTCTGCACGGCCACTACGGTCGGGGGTTCGAATCCCCCCTCGGGCATGGATATTTGTGCCGTCCTAGTTCGTAAGTAGTTCATAAGTAGTTTGTAAGTTTAGGGACTGATGACCCCTTAGTTAAGTCCCATAGACTCTACAAACATTTGAACATTTTTTGATGGTCGCATCCGTGTCTGGCGACATCGCGGTGAACTCACATTGGAAACGTGTATTCGTCACCGCTATACTGGCGTATCACCCGGCGTGATTGTATGAGGTGCCATTGGTTACACGTTTCGGTCACCTCTTCTTCGCATCGACGGCACTTTGAACAGTGGCCGTTACATTTCAGATGTGTTACGGCCCGTGGCTCTACCCTTCATTCGATTCCTGCGAAACCCTACATTTCAGCAGGATAGCGCACGACCGCATGTTGCAGGTCCTGAACGGGCCTTTCTGGATACGGAAAATGTTCGACTGCTGCCCTGGCCAGCACATTCTCCAGATCTCTCACCAACTGAAAACGTCTGGTCAATGGTGGGCGAGCAACTGGCTCGTCACAATACGCCAGTCACTACTCTTGATGAACTGTGGTATCGTGTTGAAGCTGCATGGGCATCTGAACCTGTACACGCCATCCAAGCTCTGTTTGACTCAATGCTCAGGCGTATCAAGGCCGATATTACGGCCAGAGGTGGTTGTTCTGGGTACTGGTTTCTCTGGATCTAAGCACCCAAATTGCGTGAAATTTAATCAGTAAGTGAGTTCAAGTATGATATATTTATTCAATGAATACCCGTTTATCATCTGCATTTCTTTGTGTAGCAATTTTAATGGCCAGTAGTGTACATACATTGCCCCTTTCCGATCCAAACGTGTTTATACACCACTGTAAATCAAGAAGTTAATTGTTCAATATCCTTGATTCTGTGAACTTTAATTAAAAATGTACCATGTGTCTATCACCCATATTTCGTCTTGAGAAGCCCAGAATTGTTTAATGAAATGTAAATTTTTCAAGCGGGACCTAAAGATGATCCCTCAGGTCTTGAAGTGCATCGACATTAATAAATCACGATTCTAGTGGCCAAAGGCGAGGTTGTTTTTATTTTACTAACTAAACAGTCACGTAATAAATACTAAAATCAATTCATAAAATTAACGTATTAACGAAGTTTCAGTTCCTCCATTGTGCCGTTTTATTATCCCCCTTATATCAGTAGGTGTTGTGTACCTTTCTGTATCCAAAAAGAGGAAATTCTTCCAGCGAAAGATAGGCAGTAGATATTAGCACGTTTATATGCGCAGTGTTACGTAATCCAACATAGCGTATTTGGAAGGAGGAGGAAGCAGAAAACTGCTTTACTTTGCACGCGAAGGATGCAAACTTGGCCGCTGAGATTAAAAGTATAAAACATGAAGCGCTTTAAACAGGAGAAAGAGTCTCCCCTAAATAAGCCGTGTTTAACGTAATAAATACACGTTTCAAAACTAAAATAGTCATTCGCAAAGAGGAGCAAGAAATGAGTTCACACCCTCGCAATCTTTTTGATACTTACTCAGTCGATAAATTATGATGATCTGTGTTGGGGATAGAGTGAAATTAGCTGTGTTGCGGCTAAAATGAAAAATTCCAGCCAGTCTGTTTTGAAGCGTTGCCAGTCAGAGGTTTATGAGGCGAAGCGTGATTAAAAACTGGGGATAAATTACTCCTGATCCACGACACAATGTGTATTACTGTTTTAGTCATAAATACGTCAACCGTATGTTTCTTTTATGCGCTGTCTTCAGAGATTTCCAGGTTATAACTCCATTTGAAACTTATTGCGCCGTCTAGCCAATTCTCGCACCAGTCGTCAGTTACATAAAATTGTCGGAACGACGTGTTTTGTGACAAACAGTATCTCATTGTCAAGTTCTACAAGAAACAAGAAAAGAACGTAAAATAGGACTTAAAAATTAAGATATGCGAACACACGGAACAGTTATCCTTTCTAGGATAACTTACCCAAAACTTAAAATGTACCAGTCATTACGGAGCGTCCACCTTTAATATACAGGGCGTTAGAAAAAGGTACGGCCAAACATTCAGGAAACATTCCTCACACACAAAGAAAGAAAATACGTTATGTGGACATGTGTCCGGAAACGCTTACTTTCCATGTTAGAGCTCATTTTATTACTTCTCTTTAAATCGCATTAATCATGGAATGGAAACACACAGCAACAGAACGTACCAGCGTGACTGCAAACACTTTGTTACAGGAAATGTTCAAAATGTTCTCCGTTAGCGAGGATACATGCATCCACCTTGCGTCGCACGGAATCCCTGATGCGCTGATGCAGCCTTGGAGAATTGCGTATTGTATCGCAGCTGTCCACAATACGAGCACGAAGAGTCTCTACATTTGGTACCGGGGTTGCGTAGACAAGAGCTTTCAAATGCCCCCATAAATGAAAATCAAGAGGGTTGAGGTCAGGAGAGCGTGGAGGCCACGGAATTGGTCCGCCTCTACCAATCCATCGGTCACTGAATCTGTTGTTGAGAAGCGTACGAACACGTCGACTGAAATGTGCAGGAGCTCCATCGTGCATCAACCACATGTTGTGTCGTACTTGTAAAGGCACATGTTCTAGCAGCACAGGTAGAGTATCCCGTATGAAACCATGATAACGTGCTCCAGTGAGCGTAGGTGGAAGAACATGAGGCCCAATCAAGATATCACCAACAATTCCTACCGAAACGTGCACAGAAAATCTGTGTTGATGACGTGAATCGAGGAAGTACAGTACATACTAACGAAACAATTGGGTATTTTGACAATTGTCTGCACGAATTATTTCAATTCTCATTTAAAGAGAAATACTAAAATGAGCTCTAACATGGAAATTAAGCGTTTCCGGACACATGTCCACATAACATATTTTCTTTCTTTGTGTGTGAAGAATATTTCCTGAAAGTTTGGCCGTACCTTTTTCTAACGCCCTGTATAAAACAAACGCCGTATATAGCCGGCAGGTGGCTACAATATAAGAGTATTTTCAATGATATACCAAATTGCCGGAGGGATTTTTGGATACTTTTCTATTTGCCCTGTTCTATAGCACCTTTCAGACAGTAACTGTAAATGGATAAACGGGAGTGGTTTTTGAAATCGCCGTGTATTTTCAGCATCGAGTGTAGATAGCAAAACAGAATGTAAATGGTGTATTGGCGGTTGCTGTTTACCGCATCCCATTGTCTGCGCTATCCATTGTGTTCTAGGAACGATAACGCAGTTGAAAAATCTGCCACCGAAATACAGACAGCCAGATAGCGTCTGATTTGTAGCTTTGCGTGCCGTGGACGCTGTTTGCGCTTCTATAGCAAAACACTGATTCAGCCGGAGACTGTTATAAAAGTGAAGCCACTCTATTCCGCTTTCGTACAACCCTAATTCAATGTCACATGCTTCCGTGATCGAGGTAGTTTGACGCATGCGAGCCAGGTGGAGATCATTTCACAGCAGCGGTTCGATTCCCAGCTGTGGCAAAAAACAAGTCCATAATCTGTATTTGGCCAGCAAAGTGTGGATGGAATTCCAAGGAGAGTCGAGTAAAATGTATGAGACCTGCTCACAACCACTGTTAAATAGCGACGATGTTAAAAGCAAAGGAAGTTAGCTCGCCCGTGAACTTCGTGGCTAACAGAACTCACCGTGTAAATTTTATGAGGGGAGCGGGGATACGAGAAAGGAATCACATCAAAAACATAAAAATATAAGCCTCATGCCGAATTTCTTGAAAAGTTGCGAGATCTCTTGGGAAACCAAGTCCGTTATTATAGTTAGTGTTCATGCAACCACGTATTAGACACCTTGTCACAATTTGTTATCTAATTACATATTTATGGAAACATTTTTGTTCCACTTATGGGAAACAGCACTATATATATATATATATATATATATATATATATATATATATATATATATGTCTAGAGTGCAAAAAAGTTTTTTTTCCAGACTAGTTTCGGTCTTATTTAAACCATCTTCAGGGAATTAAGCTCCACAACATCAATGGAACTTAATTTCCTGAAGATGGTTTAAACAAGACCGAAACTAGTCGAACAAAAATTAAAGTTTTTTGCACTCTAGACCGTTCTTTATTTATAAATGTTATCTAGTTAATGATTGATGACTTCGTGTGTCATTTTTGGCCGTTAGACCGCAGCTGGGCCACAAGGGCGACATTCGCGTCGATGATGATGAAATGATGACGAGGACGACACAACACTGAGTCCCCGATTGGAGAGAATGTCCATCCCTACCGGGAATCGAATCCAGGTACCCAGCGTGCCAATCTACTTATTTACCAACATTTATATCAATATTATACAGCTATATTTCTATAATGCATATAGTTTTATTTATTTATTTTAGCGTATGGCACGAATGGAAAACTTGTGCAATCCAACCTAGGGGAAGATCAGTTTGGATTTAGGAGAAATGTAGAAACACGGGAGGCAATACTCACTTCACGAGTTACCTTAGAAGATAGGATAAGGAATGACAAACCTACGTTTTTAGCGTTTGTCGATTTGGAGAAAGCTTTTGACAATGTCGACTGGAATACCTCCTCCAAATTCTGAAGGTAGCAAGGGTAAAATATAGTGAACGAAGAGTTATATTCAACCTATACAAAAAACCAAACAGCGGTTATTAGAGTCGGAGGACAAGAAAGGGACGCAGAGGTTGGGAAGGGAGTAAGACAGGGTTGTAGCCTTTCCCCAATGTTGTTCAATCTGTACATAAAAGTAGTAGATACATTTTGTTATTTGGCTTGCAAGATAAGTTCTGACGGCCGAAGTAAAGAAGATATAAAATGCGCAATGTCTTCGGGAAGAAAAGCATTTCTAAAGAAGCGAAACTTGTTAACATCCAATATTAATTTAAATGTTAGGAAGTCCTTTCTGAAAGCATTTGTGTAGAGTGTAGCATTGTATGGGACTGAAACGTGGACTATAAGGAGTTCAGATAAAAAATGATAGAAGCTTTTGAAATGTGGTGCTACAGACGAATGATGAAAATTAAATGGGTAGATCACGTAACTAACGAGGAGGTGCTGAACAGAAAAAGAGTTTCTGGCATATCCTGACTAAGAGAAAGGATAGATTGGTTGGACACATTCTGAGACATAAAGAAATTGTCAACTTAGCATTCGAAGGAAGCGTGTGGGGTAAAAATCGTAGAGGGAGAACGAGGGACGAATATAGTAAGCAGATTCGAAAGGATGTAGGTTGCCGAACGTATTCTCAGATGAAGAGACTTGCACAGGACAGGGTAGCGTGGAGAGCTGCATCAAACCAGTCTGCGGACTGAAGACCACAACAACAACACAATTACTGATTGATGACTTCGTGTGGCATTTTTGGCCGTTAGACCGCAACTGGGCCACAAGGGCGACATTCGCGTCGATGCTGATGAAATGGTGACGAGGACGACACAACAGCCAGTCCCCGAATGGAGAGAATCTCCAACCCTATCGTCGGGAATCGATCCCAGGTACCCAGCGTGGCAATCTACTTATTTACCAACATTTATAGCGGTTATATCAATATTATACAGCTATATTTCTACAATAAATATAACTTTACTTATTTAGCTATTGGCACGTCTACAGAATCAATTTTACAGATATAGTAAATACAGTTAGTTACAGATTTGTAAGTTGTGTAGGTATACATTCCAATTAGTTGTTTAATATTTGGAAAAAATTATTTTTTTCTGTGAAATATAAAATGTAGGTAATTAGAATAAAGTTAAATTACAATATAAATATACATGAGTAGCCTAATATCAAACCTGGACATCTGACCTAATGGTCGAAATTTAGTTAGCAGTCGATCCTACGGGAAGTTTTTCCGCTCTTTTACGTAAATGTGATAAATCACACGTTAAAGTTGACTGTCCACATCAAAAGCGGACATCTACATAACAGCTTGATATCAAAATCGGACAGTTGTTAAATGAAGCAGTGTGCACCAATGGGAACGCAGTATATGATCACATGACCTCGAAAATTAGACATGGCGACAGTATGTGCAAGGTACTAAGACGTATTAGCCCGTACTTATCAAAAACGGACATCTGAAAGCGTGTTCACATCAAAAGCGGACACCTACACGTTTTGGTTTCAAAAACGGACGTCTGTATTTTCAAACACAATTTGAAGGTGCTTGAGTAATCAAATTGGTATTAGCCACTTCCAGGTATAAATCCTCGAGCATTAAAGCTGATAATGCTCAAATCAGCTAATCAATATATTAGCTCTACGTTTCGGAATAAAAAATGACGTTTATCTCAGTTTCTGGCAAACGACAGATGTCCGTCTTTGATAATAGGCTACTCACATAGTTATTATATTACAGAGCAATGACGGGATAAAGCAGATTAAATACTTACATTAAGTGGTTTAAGCTTGTCATTACAGTCGGATGTCTAATGCCCTTAACCAGTTTGTTGCTTCAGGTGTTGTTGTTGTTATGGTTTTCAGTCAGGAGACTGGTTTGATGCAGCTCTCCACCCTACTCTATCCTGAGCAAGCCTTTTCATCTCCTCATAAGAACGGCAACCCACATCCACTTGAATCTGCTTGCTATACGGGTCTCTTGGTCTCCCTCTGCGATTTTTTCCCCATACACTTCCCTCCAATGCTAAGTAGCATAGATACAAAGATTTTTAGTCTAATATCAGACGAAATGGATGATGTATAAATAAACAATGGTGGAAGTAAAACAGTTGATGAAAGCTAGAACCTCCTCACGCAGAAACATGTGCCTCCGAATATTTTTGGAGCTTTCAAAATGTTCAAATGTTTTTAAAGCTTAAGGGACTTAACTGCAGGGTCATCAGTCCCTAAACTTACAAACTACTTATGAACTAGCTAAAACTAAGGACGGCACAAATATCCATGCCTGAGGGGGGATTCGAACCCCCGACCATAGTAGCCGTGCAGACCGCGACTGGAGCGCCTCAGTCCTCTCGCCCACCGCGGCCGGCCAGGGTTGCCAACTCGTACGATGACTATGGGGCCATACGATAATTTCAGTGCTTGTACGATGTACGATAGTACCTTGTACGATACTGGCCAAATCTACGATAATTTCTTTCCGGCTGTAGATACCATTTAAACCGCGTATATCAGGTACACTTAAGGCAATACGAATTGTCGATAGAATTAAGGTAAGGGAAGTTACATTAAACTCATCATATGACTTGTTACTATAATAAAGACTACTACTTGTCACTACTACTACTACTACTACTACCACTACTACACGTGTGTCTTGGCGCGATTATTTAATAAACTAATGTGTCAGTTTTCGTAATACTTTGGTAATTTGCGAGGAACGTTGTACATCGAAGAAGCGGCATCAGAACAGCGTAATACTTTCTGTTTGTTTAAGAAAAATCTCACAGGATGATATGTGGATGCGTCGATGTAAATATACCACTTTTTATTGTATAAAGTAAAGACACGTTAGTCAAACGTGCGATATATATCGCTGGTACTGATGCGGCTACTTCGATGTACACCGTTCCTTGGAAATTACCATTATTTTTCCTATTTATTGATTTTTTGTTGTTGCTTTTTTTAAACATTTTTTGTCTGATGTACGATAATTCTGAGTGCAAATCTATAATTTTGACTTTGTAGTACGATGTTTTCGCATCTCCAATTTTTCAACACTGAACGTAACGGTGTCGCTATGTTTCCTAAACAGGAACAACGGAGTTGGATCAAGACTGAATGTGCCAGATGTCGTACAGCACGGCAGTGTCGTCAGGGTCTTCAAAAGGAGTGCGGGGAATCGGCATTGCCGTACAGAACAGCGACAGAAATGCCAACTATTCTGCCAACGGCAATTTTCTTTCGTCCTTTTCTTATATTTATTCACAATTTTAACTTAACTTAATCGTAATATAGGAGTTCACTAGGAAGCAGCGTACAGTCTACCCCGTTGTACGCCTTCACAATCGGTTTATCTAACATGAAAGTGAGGCCATTCGTACGCTTTGTACCAGAATCGCAAGGTTCACAGTGTAACCGTGTAATAGGGGCTTCGGAAGCATTCAACTGAAACCACATGGTCTAGCTGTCTGTCGAGTCTGAGAATAACCAACATGCAGGTGAGATTGCAATTAACACTATCGCCATGTATACGCCTCATATGGCGGATAGAACGCTCGTATAGCTGTAATTGGGGTACTTCCAAATAATACCCGACTGCTGCTACTTCAGGATGAAGCTTTATAATAGTTGAATTCGTTGTTAAATATACTACTCATCAAATTTTTACCGTTTCACAAATTTTGGAAGGATTTAGAAATACCTAAAGCCGGCCGCGGTGGCCGAGGGGACTGAGGCGCTCCAGTCACGGTCTGCACAGCCACTACGGTCGGGGGTTCGAATCCCCGCTCGGGCATGGATATTTGGCCGTCCTTAGAATTAGGTAGTTGATAAGTAGTTTGTAAGTTTAGGGACTGATGACGCCGTAGTTAAGTCCCATAAGCTTAAGAAACATTTGAACATTTTGAAATATCTAAAAATGATTAAATATGAGACTGCACAGTTGTACAGTACAGTTGCTACTATGGAAATTACAACACTTTTGTTGTATCTCCTACTGTTTCGACGACATGTGATCAGAAGACAACAACCGCGGTTTCTTATAAGAAAGGGTTTTCACCACTTCAGTGAGCGCATGGACACTTATAAAACAATACGTGCCTCATATTTTGACCACGACGAAAACATACTCGAAGTGTATCGGAATAGGCGAGTGTCTCTTCAAAAATCAAAATGTTTGTATAGTCTATGGGACTTAACTACGGGGTCATCAGTCCCTAAACTTACAAACTACTTATGAACTAACTAAGACTAAGGACGGCACAAATATCCATGCCCGAGGGGGGATTTGAACCCCCGACCATAGTGGCCGTGCAGACCGTGACTGGAGCGCCTCAGTCCCCTCGGCCACCGCGGCTGGCAGTGTCTCTTCAGTAGTGTTAACCTGTCTGACCAAGACATATTCGCCTTTTCAAATTCAATGATAGGAACATTGTTTATACCCTTTAATTTAAAATTCAAACGTTTGTAAAGCTATGGGACCAAACTGCAGTGGTCACCAGTCCCTACAATTGCGAACTACTTAAACTAACTTACACTAAGGACAACACACACATAAACTTATGACCGAGGGAGGACTCGGACCTCCGATGGCGAGAAGAAGCGCACTCCGCAGCAAGGCGCCTTAGAGCTCACGGCTATTCCCGCGCGGGGGTTAGTTTAAGAAAATAAAATAAAATGTGCCTCTAGACGAGTAACTGTTACGTTATATGCACTATATATCTGTTTCTTCCTCTTACAGGTAAGCAGGCTTGCTGATGTATGGAGGGGATCCTGCTCCGGTAAGAATCCTTTATTTGTTTATTTATTTTATCTCGTCCAGGGCTTTGGTTTCACTTTCCGAATTGAATCGCTCATCCTGGAGTAAGATTCGTGTCTCTTTGATGTGGATGCACTACATGCGATGTGAAGTGACTTACAAAAGGAAGGAACATCTTTATTTATTCGTTCACTAACTGAATACCCAATTTCGTCGAGATATTTATTTATTCCAGTCTCAGGTTAACCATCTCTCCTTCCCTTTGTCTGTATGTGTTTTTGTAAGTCATGTATTTCATGGACAACACAGACGTTTGTATCGAGGTATTTTATTACTTGGATGTTATTTTGTCGATAGTTAACACTGCCAGATCAATAAGGCTAGCATTATCTTCGGCACAGCAGCAAAGACAAGATAATTCCCTGCTGGAATAAAATAAAAGGACCCACACTCACGCTCACACTCTCAGCCACGCACAGACGGCAACGCAACATAACCTCCAAGACGGACAGATTAATGCCTCACAAGTGGCTACACGCCGTAAATGTCATACTAGAAGCATGTTGTTCGTCAACAAAATGCAACTTTGATGCACAAAATACGGTATAAATAACAAAAAAATGTTCAAATATTTGTTAAGCTTGTGGGACTTAATTGAGGGGTCATCAGTCCCTAAACTTACAGACTACTTATAAACTAACTTATATTAAAGACAGCGCAAACATCAATGCCCGACAGGAGATTCGAACCTCCGACTGGGAACTGCATCGCGCATCGAAGCATAGCGCCTCAATTCGCTCGGCCACTTCGCAGCGGCTATAAATCATCTTTTAATACGTTGTTGTCCAGGAACAACACTGGGAATAAAAAGGGTTAGACTTAAATTTTCCGATTAAGCTTAAACGAAAAATGTAAAACAAAAGTACCTGAGTAGATATCAATGTTTTCAAAATATGGGCATAAAGTCCCCCCCCCCCTTGGTATTGCAATGGTTAATTCGAACTACTGTTGTGAAGTTCCCGGGAATTTAAAATGGAGGAAATATTACCAGGGAATATTGCCGGCAGTATTCCCAAAATTAATAAATTCCCTAGAATTTATGATTAATTAGCCACATTTCTCAATAAAACTTACTTAATTACTACCTATTTATTATTTAAATAACGTGACGGAAAACGCACATCAGCAGTTAAAGGTTAAGACCTATATTATGGTTTTGATCAATTTAAGTAGCTTTTTCATTTTAATACTTTTTTTAATTTGAGCACTCCTACTACCTATTTTAAAATATAAATGAAATATTTGGATAGGTTTAGGTTTATATGGATCTGTACTTAACCTTCTTGTTTGAAGTAAACACATTTTTCAGTTTTCAATATTTTAAATATCAAGGAATTATCCTTAGAACTACCAAGCATCGGAATGTACGATTCTTACGTTTCCTAATACTGCCAACCTCGAAATAATCAACCTTTAGAAAAACCGAATTTGTAATATTGATATGCCATCTAGTGAGTAACTACTAAATGCTAAAATACTCAGGGGTGTTTGTTTATTCAATTTGTTACGTTTTGTGTCAATGTTAGTGATATTTTAGACTGTAAAGTTTAAAATAAACTGGTGCGAAATTTGTAAACATTAGTCAATCAAAATGGCATATCAGCAAAAATTATGCTAATAAACCAGCCGAGATTTATGATTTACTTGAAAATACTAGTGATTTTATTAACGTAGAACATTGTAAAACATTAATTAAAGCTTCTAAAACTGAAATTGATTGCAATATTTTAGAAAAAAAGATTTCTATAGATCACAATTCATCGCAGGAATTGAGGAGTCTTTGAATTCTGAAAGTGAAACACCTCTAGTCATTCATTTCGAAAGATTAAAAAATGCTAGAGGTGATGACCGGTTGAGAATTACGCCTCCTAATTTTAGGTTTCATTCAGAGAAATATGGGGTTTCAACATGCCGAAAAATTGTAGCCCTAGCGAATATTTTAAATTATTTTTTTCCACCAGACTTAAAAGATGTTCTGCCTAGAATTAAAATGTATGAATTTACTTTGTTAACCTAGTTATAAGATTCTTTCAAAATTAAAATTTTCATAAATTCCCAATTTTTTTGCAATCTTCCCGGGCCAGAGAAATATTCCCGGCAATATTCCCATTTTATAAGTTCCTTCCAACTGGGAATATTCCCGGACCACATCACTGATTCGGACTTATGGTCAGAGTTACAATTGTGCCTTTAACTGGAAATTGTGGTTCGTGGATTATCAGCTGATTACAGACTGTCATAACTTCTGAACGAAAACGTAAGGGGATATATGTTTATTGAGGAAACAGTACGGTGTAACGATACGCAAAGACAGAGGTGTGTCATTTAATTCTCGTTTAAAATCCTGCTGCGTTTCAATATAAAGCAGGTCGTGCTTTGCAATTTTACATGTTAATATAGTTCGTTCAGTTGATTGATGTTACACATTTTGAGCATTTAGAAATAGATAAAAATAGAATTAAGAAAAAAGGAAGAGAATATATGAAGCTACTCACAATAGCTTACATTTCTTGCTAACAATTATAATGACAATAAGTTATAGTTGTTTGCCGGAAAGAATGTAGGCTATGCGGTGAGTAGCTTGGTGTTGCGACATAGAGCTGCTGACCGCCAGACACTGTGTTTACGGTTAGTATTTGCCCTCCATTTGGTTTAGTTACGACATAACTTGAAGTGCTTTCTATTGTGACCATGTTTTTGTTGTTTACAGTATGCAGTCTCGTTTCACTGCTTACAGAATTGTGTGTCTGGCAGCGTCCTATCACTGTTGGCAAATTTCACTATTATCTAACTGTTAGGCATTTGCTACCATTATTAATAGTTTAACTATTTCATTATTTTACGATGCTGTAATATACATTTCAATGTGTTTCATAGCCATTTATCTTAATATTACAGACGTGTCTATGACATCGGGGCTTGGCTTATTACCTACGCGAGTGTTCCGTACTTTATTTTTTAACCCTTTTGGACCTGATTTTTTTTCTGAAGGAATGAAATTATGTTTCATGCTGTAATCCTTTTAAGATATACTTTTAATGATTTTAGAAGCAAGATTTATGCAATTGTATGCATCGATTTTGATACTATAAAAATTGCGTGTACTGACAAACAATATTTTTTTATGGGCTAAAATAATAAATTTTGTAGTACTAACTGTTGAACTAAATAAACTGATCATTCAATAATTACAACGAAAAATAACTACTGCTTGCAGTTATACAGTGGAATTCAAGTAACCCACAACTCCCCTGTTCTTTGACGTTCAAAAACTGCTGCGCAGTGCTACATTCACTTGTTGATATTTTTCTAGTGATCTTCCGCATGCGGCAGTAAGTCTACATGATGAAAAGTTGAATACTCACACATGTATTCACATTGTTTCTACTGAGAAAAAATGTTTGTGATCCACCTCAGACAGCAGAAACGTTATGTACACAATCCCTACGTTTACATGCATCACATCTTCCGGAAGACGAAAACAGAATTTCGTAAACCGTTTTTCACTGTCGTCTTTACATGTTATAGCCTGAATCAGATTTCTAAACCCACTTAATATGACGGATGAAAAACAGCTGATTCAGTTCCTGATTTAAGTCAGCACAATCTCTATTTTTCTTTGCTTCAATACACAGATTCATTGCTCACTCTAATATATATATACTTGTCTTTCACTGCATAAAATGTCACTTCGACTAAGTGAGCAGAAAATTCTTAAGATGAAATCACAATCTGACAACCCAAGAATTTTTCAAAAACGGTTGCGTTTACATGGGTACAAAAATAGATTGTGATACTGAAAGACCGCTTTACAGAAGCGGATTTCCAGAATCGATTTTGGAGTGTTGACGTGACGAACCAAATGCGGATTCGGGAAATCGGTTTACGAAATCGGTTTTGGGAGCCCAAAAAAACGGGGCGAATTATAGCCAGAAGGTCTGAAAGGGTTAATTAATTTTCTATATCTATTTACATTTCTTTAATATTTGATGTGTTGTGTAGCCGCGGCGGATTAGCCACGCGTACTGGGGCGCCGTGCTGCGGTTCGCGCGGCCGTTCGCCGTCGGGGATTCGAGTCCCCCCCTTCGGGCATGGGTATCTGTGTTGTCCTTAGATTAGTTTAAGTTTGAGCAGTTTCTAAGCTACGGACTAATAATCCAGCAGTTGAGTCCAATAGATGTGCAAATATTTGAACGTTTTTTAGTTGTGTATAGTGTATTTCAGTTTATGGTATCATAGTACTGAGTTTCATCATCCATCCATTTTCTTAGTTTAGACTTCTTCGTCCTCATTATCTAAGTTGTCGTTTTCCTCGTCACTTTGTGATGAAGCCTAGTTGTACTCGTCAACCCTGTGCTGTCTATTTTGTCGTTGCGTATAGGCTTGCCGTCCACTCGATCTTGTTATTAGTAGAGACACCTGTTTTTCGCGAAGCGCGAAATTTTTGCTATATTTTACAATTTTTGCGGAAAATCACGAAATCATTGAAATTTACGAAAAATCACGAAATATTGCACGAAATGTTGTGAAATCTCATCACTGATTTAAATGTAGTGGTGGAATTTCGAGATATAATTCACTGTCGATTGTACATCGATTCGATATAATTATATCGTTTCGAGTCCTGCCAACCTCATTTCCTATGCAGCGAAGAAATCCGTTTCCGGCGCTTTATTTGATCTAGTGGTCGTAATCGTTCAAATTCAAATTCAAATGTTTGTATAGCTTATGGGACTTAACTACGGGGTCATCAGTTCCTAAACTTACAAACAACTTATGAACTACTTACGAACTAGGACGGCATAAATATCCATGCCCGAGGGGGGGGGATTCGAACCCCCGACCGTAGTGGCCGTGCAGACCGTGACTGGAGCGCCTCAGTCCCCTCGGTCACCGCGGCCGGCTCGTAATCGTTTCTGATTGATGTTTCTTTCAGTGATTTGTTTTGGTACAGCAGATTATTAACATGGTCGTAACAAATTTTGATCTTGAAAGAGAATTCACATCAGATGGATTTTACGTTTTTCATAAAACAAGCAAAATACGTAGGTCCAAATACAGGTATGTGCGTGCCAAACATTTTTTTGTTGTTATGTGTCTAGATCAGTGTCAAATTTCCATGTTTTCTAAATAAAATAAAAGATCTTACACTGCAATGGGGCTACAAGTGGTATTTGCTTTAGTTTTTATTCGTTAAAAAGTGAAAATAAAATTAGCTAAATTATTGATGAAATTAAATAAAAGTAGCGAAAAATATACCGAAGTAGGTTTTAAAATCCGGCCGCGGTGGCCGAGGGGAGTGAGGCGCTCCAGTCACAGTCTGCACGGCCACTACGGTCGGGGGTTCGAATCCCCCCTCGGGCATGGATATTTGTGCTGTCCTAGTTCGTAAGTAGTTTGTAAGTTTAGGGACTGATGACCCCGTAGTTAAGTCCCATAGACTTTACAAACATTTGAACATTTAGGTTTTAAAAAATGACGAAATTAAGCAAAAATGTTCACCACAAACAGTTGCCTCTAGTCATTAGGTATTCCTGATGTATGGCTCGGGATATGCTTTTCGTTAGTTTGTTGAGTTCGTGTGTTTATGTAGTGTAGTTGTAGGATGTTTCGGGCGTGTGTATACAGTGTGGTGAAGTGTGTACTATTGTAAGCCTGCAGTGGCGCCGTTATGGATTGTAGCTCTCGCCTGTTATCGGAGTAATTGTGGGTGTGACCAGGCCGGGGCCGTTAACACTTGCTGGTGAGGACCCCTGCGGAGTTGGCGCTGCTCTGCTACACGGCCGTCCACCCCGGCAGAAAGTTGTCGGCGATGTTCCGCCAGCGCTGCTGCGTTATTGATGAGCCAATGTGCCGCCACGGCTCCCAGGGGTCCAGGGAACACGTCCACCATCAGCGCCGGCGAACAAGTTACTAGCCGCCAATGACGGGTTGTCTCGTCGTTATTTAACGAGTCGACATCTTAACTGCGGTTTCGGTTCATAGCTGCCAGTAACTTTATTTATTTATTTAATATTCATAGAATATATGACATCAACTGCGATTGGGCAAAGCTGAAAATGTGTACCCAGCCGGGATTCGAACCCAGGTCTCCTGCTTTCTAGGCAGTTGCGCTGACCACTACACCATTGGGGGCACAGTGATCACCGCACCTGCAAGGACTACCTAAGCACGCCTCCCGTCAGATACAAATTCCCAGTGCTGTGGGCAGGGCAGAGCTGGGAATTTGTGTCTGACGGGAGGCGTGCTTAGGTAGTCCTTGCAGGTGCGGTGATCACTGTGCCCCCAGTGGTGTAGTGGTCAGCGCAACTGCCTAGAAAGCAGGAGACCCGGGTTCGAATCCCGGCTGGGTACACATTTTCAGCTTTGCCCAATCGCAGTTGATGTCATATATTCTATGAATATTAAATAATAATAACAGCTGCAGGATCAGAAGTGACATCTGTTCTTTCAGAACAGACGCCACATGTGTGTATATATATATATATATATATATATAATATGCCGGTGACGGGCAATGATCCTATCGTTAGTGGGGAGGGGTGGGCAAAGTTTGAAGCCCTTACTCGTACGGGAATTAGTTCATAACTACGAGTTTGAGTACTGTGGGCAGGGCGAAGCTGGGAATTTGTGTCTGACGGGAGGCGTGCTTAGGTAGTCCTTGCAGGTGCGGTGATCACTGTGTCCCCAGTGGTGTAGGGGTCAGCGCAACTGCCTAGAAAGCGGGAGACCCGGGTTCGAATCCCGGCTGGGTACACATTTTCAGCTTTGCCCAATCGCAGTTGATGTCATATATTCTGTGAATATTAAATAATAAAAACTGCAGGATCAGAAGTGACGTCTGTTCTTTCGGAACATGTTTATATATATATATATATATATATATATATATATATATATATATATATATATATATATATATATATAAATAATTACACAAGGACAATAATATATATACAAATATCAGTAAAAGGTTTTACAAGAGTACATGTGAGTGATCAATGATATATTATGACAGAACACTTGGAATTACGACATGTGTCATGTGAGACAAGCTTTTGCCTACACATCAATGTCCAGATCTTGAATCCACTTCATAGCCTGAGGTGTGGCTTCTATCAAGTCCTCAGCAGAGCCACTATATTTTCTTCTTGGGTACACTCTTATGGTGTGGTCCAGCATCTGCTCAGGTGCTCCACGAGTCCCCACTTATAAAGCACGGCCTTACATCTGGTGTGGCCACTTCTGATGCCATTGAGCCTAGTCCAGAAGTTGAGCCCTTTTAGTTCTTTTGAGGGATCACTTATGAGGTGATGATTACAGACTGAATTCTCCCACCCCTTTTTGCAGTTCTCTTTTAGGGTGAAGGTGACCTCTCCTCTTATATAGCAGTTACTCTATATCGGCTTTCGTGATATCAAACGGAAATTTGGCAAATTTTTTATTACATCCTGCACAGGTAAACAGGTAAACATTGTCCTTCATTTAGTTTTACTATTTTTTCCCATTCTTTAAAAGTAGTAACTATTGTAACGCTACAACACGGACATATGAAAATTTGCACCTGGTCAGGGATTCAAACCCAGGCCCTCCTGCTTGCTGGCCATTCGCGCTAAGCCTCTGCGCCACCACCGCGGCAGAATAGCCGAGCGCACTAAGGCGCCTTGCTGCGGTGCGCATGGCCGTTCGCCGACGGGAGTTCGAGTCCTCCCTAGGTAATGGGTGTTTGAGTTGTCCTTAACATAGTTACTTTCAGTTAGTTAAGCCAAGAGACTGGCGACCAACGTAGTTAAGTCCATTAGATTTAGAAACATTTGATTTTCTTCTGCGGCATCCCCAGTGTTGCCAACCCCATCACATGGATTTCCGCTAAATCTACATTCAAAACCTGCCTGAATCGGCCATAAAAAGTCGTTTAATGAAGGATAGAATATGTACTTGAGCACTTTTATTTGCACGATCTTTCTTCCTTTACACAACTGACTTTGATAAATAAATAAATACACGTGGATTTTGAACGGAATATTTCACTCCATGTGAAAAACAGGTAGCTCAAGGTCATCCCCCTCTTCTACATCGACTTGGTTTAATGTTGAAGGTCCTGGGGTTTCACTGCTAACGCCACTACTCCTTCCGTATCGGGCTTTCCCTGTGGTTTGTCTCTGATTATAAATCAGAGTTAAATGTTTGATCAGCAACTAGGAATTACGGTAGTAATTTAAGGCCGATGATGTATGTGCCTCGCAAATTGTCAGAAATCGTACACTGCGAAAAGAAGAAAGTTCAAAAACAAGGAAAGTTCAGTTATCTCTAATGTTGTTACGACCTGTGTTACAGACGGGGAGCAAAAAGAACTGTTGTCCCATTTAGCTGGTCCTGATGAGTTAAATTGCACAACAGTGATCAGGCCGCTTGCAACAGTGGCCGAAACGTCAGTGAAACATTTGATATATTATTTATTTATTTATTTATTTCTCATTTATAATGAAAAATCAAATATTCAAATGTTTGTATAGCTTATGGGACTTAACTACGGGGTCATCAGTCCCTAAACTTACAAACTACTTATGAACTAACTAGTTCTAAGGACGGCACAAATATCCATGCCCGAGGGGGGATTCGAACCCCCGACCGTAGTGGCCGTGCAGACTGTGACTGGAGCGCCTCAGTCCCCTCGGCCACCGCGGCCGGCCATTTATAATCCTGCTACCTTTTAATATAAAGCAAAACGTACATTTGTAGTTTTACATGTTATTTATTAGTTCATTAATGTTACATAATTTGAGTATTTAAGATAAATAGAGATAAGAAGAAAAATTAAAATAAAAGCAAACAGAAAATACATATATACAAGTGCTTACAGTTGTTGCTTCAATTATAACAAACTAGCTTAAACCCGCGGCTCCGCTCACGTGTTGGTTGATTATGATAGATAATGCGTGAAACGTCAAATAGATTTTTGTAAAGAGATGTATTAAAAGAAATTTCTTTTTTACTGTTTTATTTATTTTTCTTACATTTCCTTATTCGTATTCTTATCCTTACAGAGAAAGAGCTGAAGACATTGTAACACGCATAGACGAAAGATACGGTCTGTGGCATCACATATGTAACCTCCTAGCTGTTGTTGTTGTTGTGGTCTTCAGTCCAGAGACTGGTTTGATGCAGCTCTCCACCCTACTCTATCCTGAGCAAGCCTTTTCATCTCCTCATAAGAACGACAACCCACATCCACTTGAATCTGCTTACTATACGCGTCTCTTGGTCTCCCCCTGCGATTTTTACCCCACACACTTCCCTCCAACGCTAAATTCACAATTCCTTGATGTCTAAGAATGTGTCCTACCAATCTATCCCTTCTTTTAGTCAAGGTATACCAGAAATTTCTTTTCTCCCCAATTCGGTTCAGTACCTCCTCATTAGTTACGCGATCCACCCACCTAATCTTCAGCATTCTTCTGTAGCACCACATTTCAAAAGCCTCTATCCTCTTTCTGTCCACACTGCTTATCGTCCATGTTTCACTCCCATACAAGGCAACACTCCATACAAATGCCTTCAGAAAGGACTTCCTTAGGCTTAAATCAATATTCGATGTTAACAAATTTCTCTTTTTCAAAAACGCCTTTCTACCCATTGCCATTCTGCATTTTATATCATCTGTACTGCGACCATCATTTGTTATTTTACTGCCCAAGTAACAAAACTCATCTACTTCCTTTATTGTTTCGTTAACTAATCTAATTCCTTCAGCATCACCTGATTTTCTTACACTGCACTCCATTACCCTAGTTTTACTCTTGTTAATGTTCATCTTATATGTACCTTTCAGCACACTGTCCATTCCGTTCAATTGCTCTTCCAGGTCCTTTGCTGTATCTGACATAATTACTGTGTCATCGGCAAAACGCAATGTTTTTAATTCTTCACCCTGAACTTTAATTCCTTCTCCAAATTTCTCCTTGCTTTCCTTTATAGCTTGCTCAATGTACAAATTGAACAACATTGGGGAAAGGCTACAACCCTGTCTTACTCCCTTTCCAACCACTGCATCCCTTTCATGCCCTTCAACTCTGACAACCGCAGTCTGGTTTTTGTACAAGTTGTAAATAACCTTACGCTCCCTATATTTTACTCCTGCTTGCTTCAGAACTTTAAAGAGTTTATTCCAATCAACATTGTCAAAAGCCTTCTCCAAATCTACAAAAGCTAGAAATGTTGGTTTGCCTTTTCTTAATCTATCTTCTAGGATAAGCCGTAAAGTGAGTATTGCCTCCCGTGTTCCTACATTTCTCCTGAACCCAAACTGATCTTCCCCGAGGTCGGCTTCTACCAGCTTTTCCATCCTTCTGTATATAATTCGTGTTAATATTTTGCAACCATGACTTATTAAACGGATGGTTCTGTAGTTTTCACACTTGTCTGCACCCACTTTCTTTGGAATGGGGATTATAACATTTTTCTTAAAGTCTGAGGGTACTTCACCTGTCTCATACATCTTACACACAATGTGAAACAATTTTGTCATGGCTGGTTCTCCCAGAGACTTCAGTAGCTCTGACGGGATATCATCTACTCCAGGGGCCTTGTTTCGACTTATATCTTTCAGTGCTCTGTCAAATTCATCTTTCAGTATAGTATCTCCTATTTCATCATCATCTACATCCTCTTCCCTTCCTACAATAGTGTCTCGAAGTTCATTTCCTTTGTAGAGCCCCTCTATATACTCTTTCCACCTTTCAGCTTTCCCTTCTTTGCTGAGAACTGGTTTTCCATCAGTGTCCTTGATATTCATAGAGCTGTTTTTCTTATCGCCAAATGTTTCTTTTATTTTCCGGTAGGCTGTATCTATTTTTCCCCTATTTATACATTCTTCTACATCCTTGCATTTGCCTTCTAGCCATTCCTGCTTAGCCATTTTGCACTTCCTGTCAATCTCATTTCTTAGTCGTCTGTACTCCATTTTGCCTGTTTCATTTACTGCATTTTTATACTTTCTCCTTTCATCGATTAAATTTAGTATCTCCTGTGATATCCAAGGATTCTTTGTAGGTCTTGCCTTCCTACCTATTTTGTCCTCTGCTGCCTTCACTATTTCATCTCTCAATTTTACCCATTCCTCCTCTACTGTTTTATTTTCCCCTGTTTCTGTCAATTGTTGCCTGAAGCTCCCTCTGAAATTCTTAAGAACTTCAGGTTCCTTCAATTTATCTAGGTCCCATCTCCTTATTTTCCTACCTTTTTGTAGTTTCTTCAGTTTCAGCCTACAGTTCATAACTAACAAGTTATGGTGAGAGTCTATATCTGCCCCTGGGTATGTCTTACACTTCAAAACCTGGTTCCGAAATCTATGTCTTACCATTATAAAATCTATCTGGTATCTCCCAGTGTCTCCTGGTCTCTTCCACGTATACAACCTTCTTTTGTGATTCTTAAACCAGGTGTTTGTTATAACTACATTATGTTCCGTGCAAAATTCTACCAGGTGGCTTCCTCTTTCATTCCTTTTGCCCAGACCATATTCACCCACTATCTTCCCTTCCCTTCCTTGTCCTACTACTGAATTCCAGTCTCCCATAACAATTAAATTTTCCTCTCCCTTAATTGTCTGAATAATTTCCTTTAGCTCCTCATATATTTCTTCGATCTCCTCATCATCGGCAGAGCTAGTTGGCATATAAACCTGTACTATTGTTGTCGGTGTTGGCTTCGTATCTATCTTGACAATGATAATGCGATCGCTGTGCTGGTCATAGTAGTTTACCCGCATTCCTATTTTCTAATTCATTATCAATCCTACTCCTGTGATACCCCCAATTGATTTTGTATTTATAATCCTGTACTCACCTGACCAGAAATCCTGTTCATCCTGCCACCGAACTTCACTAATCCCCACTATATCTAACTTCTGCCTGTCCATTTCCCTTTTTAAATTTTCTAATTTTCCTACTCGATTAAGGGATCTAACATTCCACGCTCCGACCCGTAGAATGCCAGTATTGTCTTTCCTGATGATCACATCCTCCTGAGTAGTCCCCGCCCGGAGATCCAAATGGGGGACTATTTTACCTCCGGAATATTTTACCCGAGAGGATGCCATCATCATATTTCCATACAGTAGAGCTGCATGTCCTCGGGAAAAGTAACGGCTGTAGTTTCCCCTTGCTTTCAGCCGCGCGCAGTAGCTGTGTGGCAAAGCCACATTAGCTAATGTTACAAGGCCAGCTCAGTCAATCATCCAGACAGTTGCCCCTGTAACTACTGAAAAGGCTGCTGCCCCTCTTCAGGAACCACACGTTTGTCTGGCCTCTCCACAGATACCCCTCCGCTGTGGTTGCACCTACGGTACGGCTATCTGCATCGTTGAGGCACGCAAGCCACCCCACCTCGGCAATGTCTGTGGTTCCTCGCTATAGAGTCGCAAACGTCATCGCTGGCCTTCAGTCCGAATTTTTTTTTTAATAATTCGACGACCTTCAACCAGCATATCTTCCACACCCTTATAGCTATCGGCATGGAACTGCTGTGGTCTACAACGGGAGACTTCGGACAACAATTACACACAGACCATTCGTTTGCATTCTGTAGTTTTCGCTGCAGAGCGAAATATTAAAACACACACACACAAACACACACACACACACGTAGAATATTATATACATCGATAACTTTCTATCCCAATATACGCCACCCTTTTCATTATCAACCCTCAAGCAACAATGCAACCAATAAAATCATTTTCAAGGAGTAATTATTGTTCCACATTTCGCGTTATATTCTTCAAATTACTAAATATCTATCAGATTGCTATAAAACCGTGCCTAAAACCTTCCTCAGGTATAAATTATTAACTGTACAAATATTTCAATCTCTGCGTCTTGTCGTTCAGACGTGATAAGCGTACACCAAACAGACATTCACATAATATATATATATATATATATATATATATATATATATATATATATATATATATCCGATCGCCATAAAACTGTGCCTAAAGCCTTCCCCGGGTAGACATTAATAACTGTACAAATTTTGAGCTCTTTATGTCTTGTGGTTCTGACGTGATAAACGTACACCGAAGAGACATTCACATTTATAGATATAGATTACAATTCGTGCATTTTACAATAATTAGATGTAGTGGAGAACATAAAAACGTGATTGGTTACATTGTTATAATACACATGTGGAAATTCGATGTATTCTGAAATTTGTTAATTGTATTTATGGGCTAAACAATGAAATAGGAAAGAAAGAAATTATATCTAAAAAAATAAGGGAGTTTTCTGTCCTCGTGGTTAGCTGTAGTATACTCTGCTGGGCGTTGAGTACGTTGTAATGTTTCCTTCAAGCCACTGATCCCACAGCATAGTTTCCATGGTTTTGGTGATATCAGTCTCTTTTCTTTATATTGTTTTTCCTTTCTTGTGTCTCATATCCATATTAATGTAAAGAAGGTCTGGTTTGGGATGATGACAATGGGAGATTGCTCCCCTGTCAATGTTGAGTCTCATCGGTGTCACTTCCTTCATTTGTGAAAATTTCATCTTCTTGTTCTTCTCCATCTGTTTGTTCCCAACTATACCTGTCCACTCTGCAGGGCATATGGGCACGCCTCCTGTAGGGCCTAGTTCTTTTGTGTTCTTCGTACGTCGCATTGGATATCTTGTCTGCTAGTGTGTTGAGTTGTGTCTATTCTTGTTCGTGTCTTATTATGTCATATATCGTATCGTCTGTTGTAAAGTGAAGCTGCTGTGTGTCTCTGGCATGTGTGTATCGTCCGCAGAGGAAGACGATGTGTTCAGGGGAGCCTTCGGTGTTTCGGCAGGGGCAAGTGTTGGTGTCGTCCAGTCCCATTCGGAACAGGTGAGTGGGATACGGACCATGGCCTGTAAGGAAGTGAACCATATATTGACGATGCGGTCCAGTACCCAGAAGAGTTTTATCAACAATGACAACGGCCGCGAAAGCCTTCGTTTACAACGTTTCGAGTCGTGCAACACGTCATGCCGACGCGTGGTATCCCGTGCTTCAGTTGAGCGGTGCCCGTATTGCGTGAGCCGGCAGCCCGCTGACCCAGAGCTGTCGGAGGTCGGCGACCCGCCCTCTCGTGCCCGCAGCCAGTTCCGCGCCCTCCCTCACCCTCTGCCCTCCCTCTCCCTCACCCTCTCACTGACCTGGGACTGGGTTCCGCCCCCTCGGTCCGCTCTTAATCTTGATCTTCCGCAACGCCGCTATTAAAGCCCACGGAGGCCGTACCTCTTTCGGATTGTCGCAGTACAGGGGAAAGTCGCGAAGTTTGGCGGCGCACGCGACGTGGCTGCCGTTGAACACGCCAATAGCGCAGCCACGGCACTGCCCTGTAACACGCCGCAAAATTCCTTTGTCTCCACGCAGCAGTATTCATAAAAAAAAAAAGTTCAAATTTTTGTAAAGATGTGTGACCAAACTTCGGTGATCATCACTCCCTAGCTTTACAAAGTACTTAAATAACTTATGGTAAGGATAAAATACTGACCGACGCCCCAAATTTGCGACTGGATAGGGGATTTCCTGTCAGAGAGGACACAGTTCGTAGTAATCGATGGTAAGGCATCGACAAAAACAGAGGTGATATCGGGCGTTCCACAGGGTAGTGTTATTGGTCTTCTACTGTTCCTTATTTACGTAAAAGATTTAGGGGAAAATCTAAGGAGCTCTCTTATGTTGTTTGCAGATGAAGCCGTCATTTACCGTCTAGTAAAATCATCTGAAGATCAAAACCAACTGCAGAACGATCTGAATAAGATATCAGTATGGTGTAAAAATTGGCAATTGACTCTAAATAATGAAAAGTGTGAAGTCGTCCACAGGAGTACGAAAATAAATCTGTTAAATTTTGTTGACAACATAAATCAATCAAACGTGAATACTGTAAACTGCACAAAATATCTAGAAATTACTATTACTTCAGATTCAAACTGGAAAGAATATGTAGATAAAGTCATGGAAAAGGCGAATCAGAGGCAGTGTTTTATTGGCAGAACTCTTAAGAGATGTAACAGAACTACTAAAGAGTCTGCATACACTACACTTGTCTGTCCATTTTTGGAGTATTGCTGCCCCGTGATGTTTACAAATATATTGTCCTGTTTCTCTTGCGCTGGTGTTTTTATTTTTATTTTATTTTATTTTTTTCTTGAGGTCGGAAACACGCACAAAATAAATCATTTTTTGGTTTTCCGCGTATTGGAGGAAGTACAATACCGGTACCTGTAAGTTCACAGACAAAAGGAAAAAATTCTAACATTACCCTGTAAAGAACTTCCGAAGATATGTCCTATTTTCCAATTGTTCCATAACCTTATAAACACAACAGTGCAAGAGAGGCGAGACATAATAGAAATACATTTATAATTATTTACAAGTGACACTTATGATAAATTTACGAAACACATCTTGCTAGAAGTGAAAACGTATGATACGGAGGTAGTGTTTCATTATTTAAAATGACGAATGCAACATTTACATACTTTACAAAATATTCTATTTTGATGAAGGAAATAGTTGTTTCTGTTCTTTTTTTCATGTAACATTGTATTGTTTCACTTACCCTACATATCGGTACATTCAGTGGCAATGCAAATCATTTACATGTATTTGTACAAGGCTTCTTGATCTTGGTACGCTCGTTCAGGCTGACACATGATTGAACGTTTGCAAAAGCATGCATTAACGAAATTCGATCAAGCATCAAGCTCCCTTGCACAACCTGATGCTTGAATGTATTTATCATACACTCGCTCGGTATCACAGCGGTAGTGTGCTAGACTATGAATCAAAAGGTCAATGGTTCGACCCCCGAATTTCTAGAATTTTTATCTGTTAGGCCGGTATTTCAAGGTAATATTTCTTTGTCAAAAATTTACGTCATAAAAATATGATAGCGTAATGGGAGACTTTGACATATCTCTGTTTTAGTTAAAAAAATTATCATATACAGTGCCTCACAGATTTGTTCATAAAAGTGGTTTATTTTCTGTTCACTGCAATGCGAAATGTAACCGCCTGGAGCGCTAGCATTGCTTTAGCTCATGGACTGCTCTTATTTGAAAACAAACCTCCTTGTTTGGAAACATGACGTCGACGTTTAGTTGGTGTGTGCCGTCTACGATAAAATTAATCAAAATTTATGAAGCAGACGAAGCACTGTATAAGCCCCGATAACCTGAATATTAACACATTAAGGAGACTCGAGAGTTAGGCGTGGGTGTAAAGCCGAGAGTATTAAGATGAAGATTAATGGCCTTATCTGTTGCATAAACCACGAAATTAATAGAAATATATGAATCAGATTTTTATAAGCTCTCCACTTATCAATCTAATAATAATCGATGCCGTTCCTGCTCTATTATAGACAGGTTTTTATAGCTATGCGCTCTTGATTGGCCAGCAAGTTAATCTTTGTCGTATAGCGATCATTTCGTTGCCAACATGAGCACGTTACGTCGCCGCTCCGTAATTAAAATTTAACGCCAGCAGCAAAAAATACTGTAAACTTCTCTTCCGCCGATACAGTCTTTCCACGTGCACGTACTGATTTTTAATGTGTGGAGCCACTTGACTGACTAAATACCGATACGTTGTATCGTCTATTCTCCAGTTATTTATATATGACTTGGCGTCCTCCGCTTGCAGCTCCTGTAACACGAAATGAATTCCACAGTTTCATTCAAGTAACCCCTTCGACCATAGATATTGGTAAACTAGGTAAGACATTACTTTCATCGCACCAACACGTCTACAGATAAACCACTGCTTTGCCAACAGACACAATGATTGTTTCCAGCTTTCCTTATAAATTTGCAAAGCGTTTTGTGTCTAGGGGAGTGACATTAAATTTCACGTGGAAGTATTTTAAGTTTAAAATCGTGTCAGTTATTGAAACCTGTAAAGTTTTTTTTTATGTATGGGTAATGTTTGCTACCACGACACATGTATAGCCGTTCAGCAGTTTGCCCGGTCTACTAGTATTTATGGTCGAAGAGTAAGCCCATCTTTTTTCTTCAAAATGCAGTTTTCGTAGTAGCAATGTCAGCGCATGATAACATGTGTTAACTGTTCGTCACCTTGAAATATGATCAAGAATATGACGTCAGTGTAATACACCTTTTAAGCGTCATGTCAAAGATTTACATCAAAAAATATTTTTATGTCAAAGATTTGATCAAAAATTTGACCGTGTAATACCGGCCTTTATTTTCACTTCTTTCACCCCTGGCAACGTTGTTTAAATGTTAGTGCTGAGTTGCACCGTGGTTCGGAATCCACGTTAACACTTTCGCTGTGCTGACGCTATGCTACATTGAGAGCGGACGGTTATAAGCGTCAGCCGCAGCGAAAGTGTTGAACTATAGGTTCCTATGATTAGGTAAGTCAGTTTGAAGGTCGGAGAAAGGCAACGTCCTACCACCTCAAAACACGAGGTAAAGCACTGTGGTATTCAAACAAATCTTCGGATTGTTCACTGCTCTAGCTTTACACTCGCTATAGTATGCTTGTGCAAGCACACTTGCGCAAAGTTTGCTTGTCAAGCTTGTTGTTACGTGTGTGGTCGGCTCAGTACAGTGCAGCGTTCGTTGCGAATCGCGAAAGCCGCAAGCCTATTGGCCAGACTGCAACTGTGACGTCACGTGACCGCGTAGCGTTTCATTTAACAGTTGGTGTTCTGTGCGCGCGGTTCGAATATGGTGCCGTTCCCGCTTCACCGGTCTTCTCTTCTGCGCAGCCGCGGTATACGTCGACGGCTTCTGACGAAAGGTAGGCCTTCTTACCCCTAAAGAAAGACTATCGTACGATAACTTTAGGCAAACTATTTTTTCGGTGTTAATTAAATTTCTCGTTCTTTAACGGCAAAAACTAGAACTGCTGCGTCGGATTACCTCAGATTTCGGTCGCAAGCGAATCTGATCTAACCAAAAGATTATTATCTGTGCGTCAGTTACTTCCTGTTACCAAAATTGTCTTCTGCCACTCGCATGTTTTTAAGATTTTCCGTGTTTTGGAAAATTCAAAGTATTTCACATTCGAAAAATTTATCCTTTAGCTAAGAAACAGTTTTTACGGAAGCAGATTGCATACGCATAATACGTAACTATTGTGAGCATTTGCAACACATATGTTATGGTCTTCAGTCCGGAGACTGGTTTGATGCAGCTCTCCACCCTATTCTATCCTGAGCAAGCCTTTTCATCTCCTCATAAGAACGGCAACCCACATCCACTTGAATCTGCTTACTATACGCGTCTCTTGGTCTCCCTCTGCGATTTTTACCCCACACACTTCCCTCCAATGCTAAATTTACGATTCCCCGATGTCTAAGAATGTGTCCTACCAAGCGATCCCTTCTTTTAGTCAGGGTATGCCAAAAATTCCTTTTCTCACCAATTCTATTCAGTACCTCTTCATTAGTTATGCGATCTACCCACCTAATCTTCAGCATTCTTCTGTAACACCACATTTCAAAAGCCTCTATCCTCTTCCTGTCCGCACTGCTTATCGTCCATGTTTCACTTCCGTACAAGGCAACACTCCACACAAATGCCTTCAGAAAAGACTTCCTTACACTTAAATTAATATTCGATGATAGCAAATTTCTCTTTTTCAAAAATGCTTTTCTTCCCATTGCCATTCTGCATTTTATATCCTCTGTACTGCGACCATCGCATGTTATTTTACTACCCAAGTAACAAAACTCATCTACCACCTTCATTGTTTCGTTACCTAATCTAATTCCTTCAGCATCGCCCGACTTTCTAAGACCGCATTCCATTATTTTTGTTTTGCTATTGTTAATGTTCATTTTATACGCTCTCTTCAACACCCTGTCCATTCCATTCAACTGCTCTTCCAGGTCCTCCGCTGTCTCTGACAGAATTACAATGTCATCAGCAAAACGCAATGTTTTTATTTCTTCCCCCTGAACTTTAATCCCTATTCCAAATTTTTCCTTACTTTCCTTCACCGCCTGCTCGATATACAAATTGAATAACATTGGAGAAAGGCTACAACCCTGTCTTACTCCCTTCCCAACTGATGCTTCCCTTTCATGCCCTTCGAGTCTAATAACTGCGGTCTGGCTTTTGTACAAGTTGTAAATAACTCTCCTTTCCCTGTATTTTACCCCTGCTGACTTCAGAATTTGAAAGAGTGTATTCCAGTCAACATTGTCAAATGCTTTCTCCAAATCTACAAAAGCTAAAAATGTAGGTTTGCCTTTTCTTAATCTATCTTCTAAGATAAGACGTAAAGTGAGTATTGCCTCCCGGGTTCCTATGTTCCTCCTAAATCCAAACTGATCTTCCCCGAGGTCA
The DNA here is from genome assembly GCA_026315105.1 of Locusta migratoria. Taxonomy (NCBI): domain Eukaryota; kingdom Metazoa; phylum Arthropoda; class Insecta; order Orthoptera; family Acrididae; genus Locusta; species Locusta migratoria. The sequence continues at coordinate 69,094,111 of CM048754.1, read as the reverse complement.
GCTTCTACCAGCTTTTCCATTCTCCTGTAGATAATTCGTGTTAAAATTTTGCAACCATGACTTATCAAACTGATGGTTCTGTAATTTTCACACCTGTCTGCGCCTGATTTCTTTGGAATGGGGATTATTACATTTTTCTTAAAGTCTGAGGGCATTTCGCCTGTCTCGAACATCCTACACACCAGTTCAAATAGTCTTGTCATGGCTGGCTCTCCCAGAGACTTTAGTAGCTCTGAGGGTATGTCATCTACTCCTGGGGCCTTGTTCCGACCTAGGTCTTTCAAGGCTCTGTCAAATTCATCTCTCAGTATAGTATCTCCTATTTCATCTTGATCGACTTCCTCTTCCCTTCCTACAACATCGTCTCTAAGTTCATTTCCTTTGTAGAGCTGCTCTATGTACTCCTTCCACCTTTCAGCTTTCCCTTCTTTGCTGAGAACTGGTTTCCCATCTGAGTTCTTGATATTCGTGGAGGTGCCTTTCTTGTCCCCAAATGTCTCTTTTATTTTCCTGTAGGCAGTATCTACTTTTCCCCTTGCTATACATTCTTCTACAGATTTACATTTGGCTTCTAGCCACTCCTGCTTAGCCATTTTGCACTTCCTGTCAATCTCATTTTTTAGTCGTCTGTACTCCATTTTGCCTGTTTCATTTACTGCATTTTTATATTTTCTCCTTTCATCAATTAACTGTAGTATTTCCTGTGATATCCATGGATTTTTTGTAGGTCTTGCCTTTCTACCTATTTTGTCCTCCGCTGCCTTCACAATTTCGTCTCTCAGTGCTACCCATTCCTCTTCTACTGTTTTATTTCCCCCTGTTTCTGTCAATTGTTGCCTAAATCTCCCTCTGAAATTCTCCAGAACTTCACTTTCCTTCAATCTATCTAAGTCCCATCTCCTTATTTTCCTACCTTTCTGCAGTTTTTTCAGCTTCAGCCTACAGTTCATGACTAACAAGTTATGGTCAGAGTCTATATCTGCCCCTGGGTATGTCCTGCAGTTTATAACCTGGTTCCGGTACCTATGTCGTACCATTATAAAATCTATCTGATACCTTCCGGTGTCTCCTGGTCTCTTCCACGTATACAACCTTCTTTTGTGATTCTTAAACCACGTGTTTGTTACGATTAAATCATGTTCCGTGCAAAATTCTACCAGGCGATTTCCTCTTTCATTCCTTCTTCCCAATCCATATTCACCTACTATTTTTCCTTCTCTTCCTTTTCCTACTACCGAATTCCAGTCTCCCATGATAATTAAGTTTTCCTCTCCCTTAACTGTCTGAAAAATTTCCTTTAGCTCCTCATATATTTCTTCGATTTCCTCATCATCGGCAGAGCTAGTTGGCATATAAACCTGTACTACTGTTGTCGATGTTGGCTGTGTATCTATCTTGACAATGATAATGCGATCACTGTGCTGCTCATAGTAGTTTACCCGCATTCCTATTTTCTTATTCATTATCAGTCCTACTCCTGTGATACCCCCAACTGATTTTGTATTTATAATCCTGTACTCACCTGACCAGAAATCCTGTTCATCCTGCCACCGAACTTCACTAATCCCCACTATATCTAACTTCAACCTATCCATTTCCCTTTTTAAATTTTCTAATTTTCCTACCCGATTAAGGGATTTAACATTCCACGCTCCGACCCGTAGAATGCCAGTATTGTCTTTCCTGATGACAACATCCTCCTGAGTAGTCCCCGCCCGGAGATCCGAATGGGGGACTATTTTACCTCCGGAATATTTTACCCGAGAGGATACCATCATCATATGTTCATACAGTAGAGCTGCATGTCCTCGGGAAAAGTAACGGCTGTAGTTTCCCCTTGCTTTCAGCCGTCCGCAGTAGCTGTGTGGCAAAGCCACACTAGCTGATATTACAAGACCAGCTCAGTCAATCATCCAGACTGTTGCCCCTGTAACTACTGAAAAGGCTGCTGCCCCTCTTCAGGAACCACACGTTTGTCTGGCCTCTCCACAGATACCCCTCCGCTGTGGTTGCACCTACGGTACGGCTATCTGCATCGTTGAGGCACGCAAGCCACCCCACCTCGGCAATGTCTGTGGTTCATGGGGGTGGGCAACACATATAACCTACGCATATTTGGCCTCTTTATAAATGATGTACCTTGGTTATTTTATTTCGTCTTGACAGAACTTACATGAATGGCTCGTAAATATTGCATTCATTATATATTGCTAACTACCATCTTTATGTCATGTCGTATTGTGTACACTCGTTTTAAATTACACGTATTCTCCTTCTAGAGAATTAAAAACAGCGGTAGGTAACAGGAGTTTGCGTGCTCTTCAGAAATATAGTTTCCCGCAGTTGTATTAGTATTCAGTTATTACCTTTCGCGGTAAAACTTTATAAATTGTTTGTTACGTAATGTCAGAACTTTGTTATCCCGTATTCATCCGTAATGTAGTTCAAAAGAATCTTTCAGACTAACTCGTATTTAACGTTCCTTCAGTTACTTTTATTCGAGACCACTAGTGTTGTTTTACCAAGCTTTAATATATTTCTACGTTTATAAAGTACCTTAGACAGTTATACTAATTTCTAAAGAGTTAGATATTCTGGCTGGATGATTATCACAGAAACGGCATTCGTTGATTGTGCATTATCTACAGTATCGTAGTTTCATTGATTTATAATTCATTCCTAGCTTTAGTCATCGCAATCAGTTTCTCGTCTGCAGATTTCGTTTAACTATTACTTTGCCTACATGTTTCCATGCAAAGAAATCACAGTGAGAGAACACATTGTCATGTTCACAGTATTTTAGGCAAGCGCGCCTTAGAATAATCCCTCCCGCACGTTGTGTTAGAACTGTTGTTCGTATCGCAGTTTAACTCACCTGGCGAGCGATTGGTAAGCCTAGCACGAGCCGACGACACCCGAAGCTGACCGAAGCTTGGTTTTTAACTCGTTCGAATTGGGCCGCGCAGGCGAATCGCTGCTACTTTGTTTAGGTTGTAAGCATACGCCGCGAAGCAAGGGGAATGCTGCAAAACTGACTCGACGTTCGTTACCGAGGGTGTCCGAACTGCACCGAAGGCAACCGAAGTTTAGCTGCATCCGGAGCAATGGCTCAAAAACTGACGCAGTGATAAAATTCTCGCTTCTTTACATCGGACTAAAATTAGTAAATAACATGTGTTCCTCGCTGTTGAATAATACATATTTCGGTAATTTGCAAGCCTTTGTGCACGGCGCTGTTATATATCGAACGTCGTAGTATCGCAGCATAGCAGACAATCAGGTGTCACTTTATAGCGACCAATAAGATTGCGTGTTTCGCGTGAAGTATATTTGACGTAATATTTACGAGAGTAATTAATGCATTAATTAAACACTTTATAAGCACTAAATAATATAATTTTAATATGATACACACTGTTGCGAATGGAAACCTTTTGGCGTACGTTTAATATAGCGCACATTTCATAATGAATACCGAATGTTCGATATAGTGTTTCTAAACCGGAGAGTCGAGCGCTACGCGCCCTCGCGTACTAAAAAGAAATTTCTTGTTTAACCTATACCAAAACTTCTTAAGGCTACGCTACATATCACTTATAAGTCAAAGTTATGTTAGGTATAGGTTAAACAATAAGTTGTTGTTTTATTAGTACGTGAGGGCGGAGAGCGCCCGAATCTCCGGTTCAGAAACACTATATCGAACTGGCTTTCGATACTACGACGATATATCGACGGGAACACCGCCATGCACAAAGGCTTGCAAATTACCCATATTTCATTTGATATATGTTTATTTCGCACCCAGAACCGTACTTTAATGCAAAAGGAAAATTTTTGTGCAGATGCACAACTGGCTAATAGAGACTGGCGCCCATAATGTTTTTTATGCATCGCTACGATTCCACTTACGAATTGTATGCCGAAGAATGACAACAGTATAGGTCTGTATGAAACTGAATTTTTCGTAGTTTAATATCATCGTCAGTGTTGCAGTTGTATATGTGAAATAAGACGTTCCTTAGCCCTTGGCAACCGTTCAGTAGCGATATTTAAATTCTGATTTGGTCACTTTTTGTGTTTGAGCATTTCGTGCAAATCGTGAACTTGATTTGGTAAAGGGTCCAGGGTTTATGTTGGCAACAGATGAACAATGAAGTGTAGAATTGCGTTAATATTTTTCACGAGCTACAGAGTAAATGTTATTGCTGCTTGTTTCACTCGCAGAAAATTTAATACTGTACCTGCTCTATGGTCGACAGGTTCTTGTATGTACCCTTGTCCGTTCAGAAACAAATAATTTTCGTTATAATTGCAGTAGTCACGAAAAAACATTTATTTGTCATCTGAGTTGCCATCATTACCATTGGTGCCAACATAACAACTGCAGCCCGGCGAGAAGCGTCATACAATTTAACCCTTGATTTAAATTAACTTCCAGATGATGTAGACACTTGAACCGTTCAGCAACATAGCTCAGAACTGGATCACTATTATATGAGATTCTAACAAGCTTTATTTGTCTGGTGTGTGGCAAAGGGTACTTTTTCTGCTTTTGTACAAATTTTCAGTTAATTTTAAATTATCTTCCTGATGAGCTAGAGACTTCAAACATTCAGTATGTCCCAGAACTGGATGACGATGCAATATTAACTCGCTTTCTTACTTAACGTGTAGTGGAGGGCACTTTGAACGTCACTAGTATTTTCCTTTCCATTCCAGTCACGAATATTTTGCGGTAATAACAATACTGGCGGACGTCCGTAAGAGCTGCAATCTCTCCAATTTTTTACCTTCGCAGTCTTTTCGCGAGCTACGTAGGAGGAAGCAACAGATATTAGTTGACCCAGTTACAGGGAAACTGACATAAACCTGAAATTTACCACATGCCAAGTAATTTCATCAAAATGCTTCCAATCGATAGAAAAGTTTGAGAAACAGAAAAATAAAACGCAGAAAATAATCACGATGTATAAAAATTAATGTGCGTATGTTTGTTCTCTAATCCATTCATTCGGTTGTAATTAAACTTTGGTTCATGAAGCAAAAACAAAAGAAGCAGAGTCATAGCTGATGAGATATTACGCCATAAACAAATACGTGCCATGGCGCGAAAATACGCAGAATCATACTTATCGACTATTGGACAATTGGAGCACATAGAGACCTGGAAGTAACCTCAATTTGTAATTTAAGCCATTACGAAAAATTTTCTCGCTAACTCCTCCGACAAATTAATGAAAGTAATAAAATTTTATACTTTGAAATAAAAGCCGTCATGGTTGCACCATATTTTATTACTCTTCAGTGACGCATTTTCCCCATCATCATTAAGTAAATATTGTTGATATACATACCGTGAAAACTGACGCATTAGGTATGACGTTTTAATGTAATTCTTCGCCAATACTAACTATTCGCAACATACTACGCATAGAATATCGACATACATCTTTAAATGTGCCGACAAATTTATATTACTGTATGACACACACTTAAGAAGAGTAAAAGTTTACCATTCGTTCGCGGCGTAGTGCCGTGTGTTCAGAAGTTGTCAGCGCCGCAGCCGACCACTCGTAGTACAGACGGCGATAGCAAGTCAGGTATTAGCGCATAACAGCCTTAATTTATTCGTAATAGTTTTTTTTTCTTTTTTGCGCTGAGCATGACGTAAATAATTAATGATGTTCCTGCTCTATGGTTGACAGGTTATGAATGTACCTTTGTTCTCTCAGCAAATTGACTGTAATCGAACCGGAACAATTCATAACAAAACAATGCCGTTAATGTGAAAACATTGACACGAGATGGTGCAAATTGAGCTCAATATAAATCAGCGAATTTCATTGGCTGCCGTACACTGTCACCTGATTGGTTGGTCACATACAGTGGCTGTAGCCAACATCTGAACTCAACACTACGCCAGGACTCGAATTAAAAGCCTTAAGCCCTCAAGGAGTTATGATGTCATAAACATTCATAAACTGAAACCTGCAGTTCCAGACTTGCCAGTTTTTAAAATTACTACTTTCCTAGAGAAGTTATTCGCATCTCATTTCGCATATGAATTAAAAATTAACACCACGGGTGAATTCTAATACAACATTGTATAAATATTTCAAATCAAACTGTCAACGGTTTCGGAGATTTGCGTTTAGGAACATTCACGTTTTCTGTTACTTTGGTTTTGGTAGCAAATCTTGAAAAGTTTTTGACGCCTTAATTATTTAAAATTTTGACCCAATGTGGCTTTCTATTACGGGCATTGCAACGTATTCCGGGTTCTGCCAGTTATTTAAATAAAAATTTCGTAACCATTTTTAAACGGAGTTAAACGCATAAAATAATTTCTCCCAGTGTTATAGAGGTCACTGATATATAACAGATAGTACTAGAAAGCATGCAGTAGATGACAGTAAGGAGTCTAGAGAGCAGTTCATGTCATTTGCAGTGGAGTCATGCATCGATTACCTACCACACAAATATGCTCCTGTGACAGCACAGCAAAAGGCAATTATTTCACGACCACAGTTAAAGATGTAAAAGACGAGAACTAGTCTCTCGACTTATTTGAAAAAAAAAAAAAAAAAAAAAAAAAAAAAAAAAAAAAAAAATGTATTCGCATATATGAAGCAACAAGATATATTGTCATGCAGTGTGATATGGTACACGGGATGATATAATCGAAATGGCATTTCTAATCTCTCATAATGGACACTACATGCCATTGAAGTTAAGAATACACACATCTCCACCTAGGGGATAAGTCGGAAGGAAGCGAGAATTGTCAAGATTTTTTAACTTTACCTCTGCATAAATAGTCTGAAAATGACATTGAAAGGCGTGGCAGAGGGTTCATCGGATCGCATTTATGATAGTTTTCTATCGTTCAATTCTCTGATAGCGGCCGGGAAAAAGAAACATCGGAAATTTTCCGTTTTCGATCCTATTTCTCTTATTTTATTATCACGCTCATGCCCTCCTACAAAGGTTGGGGGCTGATAAAATATGTTCGCATTCGGAAGAAAAAGTTGGTGAAAGATATTTTGCAAAGGAACCTAGTCGCACAACTTGTGCATTATTTCCGTGGTCCTCTCTCTATGCATCACGATAATACAAAAGTCGGCCGCTTTTCCTGTCTGTCCTATGTAATAACAGGGACAGTTGTTACATGTTATCTTGTAAATGCCAGAACTGGAAAAAAGGATTTACAAAGGTGTTCAGAGTATGGACAAGGTTTTCATTTAAATTGTTGTTAGTAGAAAAAGTTACTTTGCAATCATACTTCTTCGTCAATAGACGTTGTAATCTGTATGATACGTTGCCTAAAAACAGAATAGAAATGTCAGTTTTATCAAGGTGCGATTTGCTACTGAGTAATGTTAAAAGTTGTTGGGAGGTCTTTTTATCAACGATGCGTTGCACTACGTCTGTATTGATGGATATGGATTTTATTGTGTTAATTTCTTTTTCTAAGTTAGCGGGTGACAGGGGAGTTGCGAAAGCACGATTTATAGCGGAATGAAAAAACGCTGATTTATGTGATCGTGGGTGTCCAGAATGAGCTGGAGTAATCATATCAGAATGTGTTGGCTTGCGGTAAATATCGAAGGTAATACAGACGTTTACTATTGCTAATTGTTAGATCGAGAAAGTTGAGATCGGCATGTTCATTTTGAACTTCTTTAGTGAAATTAATGGTTCCATGAAAGTTGTTAAATACAGTAAATAACTGGTCTAATTCGCGGTCATTGCCGTCAAACACGATAATTATGTCATCCACATACCGAGCATAAAATCTTATTCTGTTGTGCAAATTTGAGATAGAAGCGAAAACAGCATTTTCAGGAGAATTGGTAAATTTGTCTGCTATGTACCAGAAAGAGGACTACCCATTACCAAACCAAATGATTGCTCATAAACTTTGACACTGAAGGTGAAGTAATTGTATTTAAGTGTGACTTGTAATAAAATCAGTTTCATGCAACTGGTCGGCTGAAATTTTGTTGACTTTTGGATCGTGTTCCACCGTTGCTGAACTGCAGCCATGTTTAAAATTTTAATTTAGATTTGAAAATGCCTTCATAGCTGCGTACCAATGACAACTTTAACGATAACTGGATTTGGTAGTACCCTACACCACTTTACATGTCAAGGCGGGTTGGGAGATTACACGGTACAGTAAACTAAAACAAATTGAACTGCTTTATGCGCGCATTGCTTTAAGCGCGCTAGACTCTGGATAAAATGCGACCCCCACGCTTGCAATGCTCTGGTGTTGTTAAGGAATGTCAGGCTGTTGCAGGAACTGAGTTGTGCCCACACTGGATCGCCAGCAGGCGTTCCTGGCCAGGTCAGCTGCCTCTGCTTCTGCACACTAAGCGGCAGCATGTATTCCCGAGAGAGTCGACAAGTATCGATCGAGGCTGGGATCGATGTTACGTCGGGCCGCAGAGAACGCGGGCAGCTAACGCTGACATTGGGCCGGAAGAATGAGAAAGAGCACATGCTCCGGAGAAGATTCCCAAAGCAGAAGAACGTTCTCAATTACGTATGAATAAAAACTTCGAGGTATACGCTCTGAGCAGAAAGTTCGTTCTCGCTACCTCCCCTCCTTCTTGAGTAAGTTCTCCGTGTGTCATGTCCAGCACAGAACAGCTGTTCAATCGTGTATTTCTTTAACTTAGCCCAATCACAGTCTATCACAGACAGTCGCGAAACACTCTAGGAAAAAAAAAAAAAAATTGCAGCTGAAGCGATACTAGTGCTCCAAGCGGCCAGTAGGGAATAACTGTGGAACGGCATGATGCAAACGGAGAAGTTGCCGTTTTTAATGGTGTTACTTTCATATTTCCTGGTCACTGAACGTTGCTGTGAACTTTCTAATACAAATACGAAAACACCATTAAAGTAATATCACTGCTTCTGTTAATGGCAGTCTATTACTTAACAAACTGTCAGTGCAGTGTAAATCATACAGTGCACTATAGCCGGGTCATATTAATATCGTCTGAAACCTTTCGAAAGCAAAACTGAATTGCCATCTGATGTGCTGAAGTATATAAAAGGAACTGATTATGATTCTGTTCGCGTGCTCGATGCGTACTGACATGTTGCACGAGTTTCGTTTTAGCGAATTTCGGACATTGTAAAGTTTTGAAAAGTACACACGATTTTCACATTGTAGGGGACTGGATTCTACATCGTCGTTTAAACCATCTTTTCACCTCGTCCTTGCGTCTGTGCCTTTCGTGTACCTATCATAATTTTTTAGCTACTTGGCAGGTATCAAACTGAATATCTTCAAGAATATGACGTGCTAACATTAATATCTTATATATGGACACATTTATTTGTAGCTACGTATTCACTTTATCAAACTAATAGGTAACCAACAAAATATGTTAGTATACAGGGGTATCATTCTTGTGAAGCTGAGATACGAACTTAACTATAGCTAACAACAGTAAACGAACACCTGTTATTCATAACATTATTCTCTTACTTCTGAGCGTCATTTGCAAATGAGAGATTTCCCAGTTACATTTTTGACAGTTGCTACAATTTATAGCACCACAAAAGCTCGTAAATACGAAGTTATTTTGAAAATGCTGCTTCAGTCCAAATACACATTCATTACTCAATCGCTTCGCGGTGTGATTTTACGACCCGGCCGCTTGGCAGCGCTGCAGTCGCAAAGTTGCAGAAAATAACTGTCAGTTTCGCGACTCTTTATGTTCGACTGTTGCCCAATCAGGTAAATTGTTAAGTGTACAAATACGGAGTAGGCATCCACGTTTTAAGTCCCAATCGGGTTAGGGTCCCACAAGGGGCAACAGTACTCCAGGAGAGGACGCACAAGTGTGATGTAGGCAGTCTCTTTGGTGGAGCTGGTTCATCTTCGAAGCGTTCTGCCAATGAAACGTAACCTGTGGTTCGCCTTCCCCACAATATTTTCTGTGTGTTCTCTCCAGTCAAAGTTGTTCGTAATTGTAGCTCCTAGGTATTTGGTAGAATCTACGACCTTAAGGGTTGACTGATTTATCGCGTAATTGAAGTTCAGCGGATTTCTTTTAGTGGTCATGTGTATTACTTCACACTTTTCTTTATTTAGTGTCAATTGCCAATTTTCCCACCATGCAGAAATTTTGTCTAAATCGCTTTGCAGTTGCTTTTGATCCTCTATTGACTTCACTAACTTATAAACGACAGCATCATCCGCGAACAGTCTAAGGAAGCTACTCAAATTGTCTCCTAAATCGATTATAAACACGAGGAAGAGTAGGGGACCTATAACGCTTCCCTGTGGAACGCCAGATATCACTTCTGTTTTACTCGATGCTTACCGTCAATTACAACGAACTGCGTCCTTTCTGATAGTATCTTGTATTGCAGAAATATTTATTTTGTGATACAGATTGTGAATGCCTGGGATGCACTTTGTTTGGAATTAACATCATAAGGCCTTATTAATAGACCCTATTTAAAAACGTACAATATTATTTTCCAAAATAGTGAGGATTTTCCGCCGTATGCAAGACACCTGATTATAATTACTTTTTCCAAACATGTTTCAGCACATTTTCTTCTATCATCAGTGGGGTGATTTATTTTTGTTCTGAAAAATTATAGTTAATTAGATAGTCTTTTCAGCTACATGTAAAATGTTTTTGTAGGTTAATTCGTTGTGAATTTTGCTTATGTTATCAGACGATATAACTATTTCAGTTTAGTGAAATTAGGCCTACATATACGAATATCACATTTTTTACATACCTTTTACATTAGGCTACGTAAAACTCACTAAGTAGCCTACTTATTTGTTGATGTGGTAATAGTATTTACAAACGTTTATCTGCAAACATAACAAACAGTTTAAATTTTCTTACTTTCTAATTTTCGGTTCGAGAAAAACGTGTTATTTCTGTTTAATACTTACGATTCTTTTCCTTCTCTTTAGATTCTGTTTATTGCTGTTTCTTTTGTAATGTGGATATTATTTGTTTTCCACGTTTTGTTCGTGGAATGCATTACCGCAGTAGTAATATTCGGCGTATGGATACGGAAAAGGTATGAAAAACATGTGATACTCGTATATCTAGGCCTAATTTCAGTAAACTGAAATAGTTATATCTCTGATAACCTAAGCAAAATTCGAAAGGAATGAACCTACAAAAACATTTTAGATGTACCTGAAAAGACTATTGTACAGTAACTATAATTTTTTCAGAACAAAAATAAATCACCCCACTGATGATAGAAGAAAATGTGCCGAAACATGTTTGGGAAAAGTAATTAAAATCAGGTGTCTTGCATACGGAGAAAAATCCTCACCATTTATCCAAGCAATCACGGAAGAAAGAAGAGCAGCAACATCAAAAGATGATTATTATTTTGTTATTTAGATGTTTACAACTGTAAAAATACACTCCTAACAATCGGGTAAAACACTCAGCTGAATCCATTTGTGTTTATTTGTATGTAGGTAATGAAAACATTCCTCTACCATCACTCTCGTGACTATATAAAAATTTGGAAGTGTGACACGATTATTGTGAAGGAAGTGTCTCGACAGCAAAATGTTTTTATTTGAATTAACTTTTTTTGTTCCTCTCGTGTTTCTTCAGACTAGCCTACGTGTAAGGTAACTTATTTTTGCCTTCTAAGTAACTCAAATTTAGTCATTTTTATTATAAACCACAGTAAAACGTAACCTTAATAGGAGTTACTCAGCACGAACTATGCTAGAGAGCTCACTTCAGAAAACGGAGAATGTTTTCCGGCCGTGAGAAATTTCTCTAGTTTTATTCATACGAAATCGGAGAATTTTCTCTGCTGTGAGCAACTTCCCCACCATTTTACTCACGTCGAGAACATACTCGGTTGAAGTATATTATCCGACTACCTTTATTCATGCGAACCTGAGTATGTTCTCTGGAATTCAGAGTACAAATTAGATACTCTGTTTTATTCATACGGCCCATTCTCTCTCTCTCTCTCTCTCTCATCACCGTGTGTTCTGTTATTGTAAACTACTCGTCAGTGCCGTATTTTCACGTAGTTTCGTTGTACGCACCAAATATAAAATCTATAAGGGACAATACCAAAGTTAAGTGCAATAACACAATTACAAAAAGAGTTTAATAGATAGGAAAGCAAAAAATAACACACTTGAAGTTGCAATTTCTACCTAGATTAGATTAGTTGTTCATTCCATAGATCCATATGGAAGTGATCATCGTGAATGTGAATCATGCGAGATGATATAATAATACTAATAGTATCAATACATAGATATTTTGGTTCATTTCTAAAATTCGGCAATGGAGTTGAGGGAGTTGGCCACTAATAAGTCTTTCAAGCTCTTCTAAAACTGATCTTTATTTGTAGCTAAAAAATTTTATGAATGCTGGTAAATTATTGAAAATGGATATCCCTGAGTAGTGGATCCGTTTTTGAACTAAAGTAATTGCTTTTAAGTTCTTGTGTAGATCGTTATTGCTCCTAGTTTTGTATGTATGCACTGAGCTTTTTGTTGAAAAAAGGATATGTTATTTATGACAACTTTCGTTAAAGAATAAATATACTGAGAGGCGGTAGTTACGATATCCATTTCTTTGAAGAGGCGTCTGCAGTATGTTGGTGAATTTACTCCACAAATAACACGCATTACACAGTTTTGGACTCTGAAAACATTTGCTTGAATTAAAGATTTACCCCAAAATATTATACCATATGACATTATGGAACAAAAGTAAGTAAAGTATGCAACCTTTTTTATTTTATATTGACTACGTGTGATAACACTCGAATTGCAAATAGAGATTTGTTATTGCGTTTCTGCAGTTTTGTAGTGTGCTCCTCCCAACTGCATTTACCATCAAGTTGTAATCCCAGGCGTAAGTTATTTCAAGTAGTTTGTTATCTAGGGACTGATGACCATAGCAGTTTGATACCAGTGGCGTAACTAGGATTTGGCTTTGGGGGGGGGGGGGGAATAGATCTGCTTGACGAGCAAAATTTTAGGCGTTTCCAGACAGACTACCATCTACCACTCCCGTTGAAGAAACTAATTCACTCCCATCCAATGAAAGATTATGGTAAAACAAACCAAGTTTTCAATCTTTACCTTTACCAGATTGCTGTTATACGATTTCTTTCCTTTTTTTTTCTTTTTTTTTTTAGGGGGGGGGGGAATTCTATCCACCTTATCCCCCCATAGTTACGGCACTGTTTGGTACAATAAGTTTACAAACTTTTTGACACTGGCCGCGGCGGAGCGGCCGAGCGCAATGAGGGGCTATGCTACGGTGCGCGATGCAGTTACCCGTCGGGGGTTCGAATCCCCCCTCGGGCATGGCTGTTTGTGCCGTCTTTAGTAATAGCTAGTTCATAAGTAGTTTGTAAGTTTAGGAACTGATAGCCCCGTAGATAAGTCCTATAAGCTCTACAAACATTTGTTCCCTGTGAAATACATATCAAATTGCCAGGGCTGACCTATATTGGAATGGCACCCCAGCAAAGAACGGGAATGGGAACAATCCCGCCTTGTTCCTCAGGCCGAGGTGGTATAAATATCAACAAATAATACAGTTCCTTATGTTTAATACCTTTTGTATAACGAAACAATGTCGTCTCAAGGAAATGTATTATTTTATGATACGTTAATTAGGTCTATAATTATGCGAGACGGTGTCATTTGGAGTTTTTCCTGCCACTACGCTGCAACGGCCGCCTGGTTGCGGGCTAGTATTTGAGTTGCACAGATTAGACTCGCGAGATACGCCCTAACTGGCGTGGCTGCAGTATCGGCCTCCCAGTAACTTTGCCGCTTAATGTCCCAATAAAAAGGCCAATTGTCTCCTGCGAAATACCGCGAGCGGCGGACAAACTTTGTGGGGGGACCGAGCAGAGAGCGGGACCGAAGATCAAAGGGCGCCGCGGCCGAATTTAAAAGCGCTGGCAGCGCAAAGTGTCGCAGGCTGCAGAAACCCAGCGAATGAGGAGTCACACTGCTGAACGACTGAGAGCGCAGTCAGCACACGCAAAGCCGCAACGTCACTCAACTCTCCGCTTCTGTACTTGCGAGCAGCATTCGGCAACCAGAGGCGAGCCTGCGGGTAGTTTCTGAATAATGAACGGCTACTGTAACTAGTGCGGAGTGCGTATTATTAATGATGGCTGTGGTTGAAGTCCTTCACTGTTCCTAATATAGGGTTGAGGAAAAAAAAAAAAAAAGAAAAAAAAAAAAAAAAAAAAAAAAAAAAAAGAAAAGAAAACAAAAGAAAAGAAACTGCTTCCAGTCACATTAAAGATCGTATTATTTGTTTACGAGACGATGGGTTTCGGGCTTGTGCCCATCTTCAGGTGCTTAAGACATTCAGAATTTTGCACGTGTAGCATGTTGGTAGAGTATAAATTAATGTTGTATCCTAATCGTGATTGTCAATGTGACGCACTTTTACACATTTTTGCGAACACACTATCCTTTGTTAAGGATGTTAACAGAGGAAAGTGTGTTCCCAAAATTCCCTTCTGTCAACAGTTATGCTATTATTATTATTATTATTATTATTCTGGTTTTACAATGTCAGTACATTTTTCTAGCACCTATATTAGATTACATTAAATTACTAATTATTGCTCAACACTTTTCTCTGTCCTCTCGTAAGTCCTCAGGAATGTCGTTCTTCCTCACTGCTGACTGAACTTCCTGCATCCATGTGGTAGGTGGTCGTCCCTTTTTTCTTCTTCCGTTCGTTGTCTAGTCGAGTATGCATTTTGGAAGCCTTTCTTGTCCCATTCTTCTCACGTGTCCACACCATTTTAGATGTTTGTGCTCGATGAATTCAATAATTGAGTTTTTACATTTCATCTTTTCGCTGATTACTTAATTCCTTATTCTTTCTCTTCTTGATATTCTTCCTGAACGTCTCCATAAATCCATTTCTGTAGCTAATAATTTTGATTTCAGTTGCCATTTTGTTGTCCACACTTCTGAACCATATATAATAATTCTCCAAACTATTGTTTTATTTTGTTACCTGTAGTTACGTGTTTGTTCCAGAGAATTCCATTCAACAAAGAAATTGTCATCCTTCCTGTTTCCCATCATTTGTAATTTTCACTCCTAAATATTTATATCCCTTCGTAGTTGTTATTGTTCCCATCCCTTTTTCTAATATTAAGTCTTTATTTATTCCACTAATTACCATGTGTTTCGTTTTATTCATGTTGACATTTAGACCTGATTTTTTATTTTCCTGAATCAGCTTCCTGGTCATATACTCTATGTCCTCACAGTCATGGGCTATAATCAGTTGGTCATCCGCAAATTCCAATTAGTATAGTGTTCTATTTATTGCTGTTCCCATAGTTTGACATTTTTTCTTCCAATTTCTTCCAATTCTGTAAGGTTACCTCTGTATATCCTTGACGTAAGCCTTTTGTAACTTTTAGTGAAGATGACAGAAATTTAACAAATTTTTATAAAAATTTCGAATGCTTTTATTATTGTTGGATTAATTCTTACTGACAGTAAAGCTTTCCATAGATTGGGTAAAGGCGCACTATCAAAGGCTTTTTCTATATATAAGAATACCAAAAGTATAGGTTGTGCCCAACCTCTTTTTTTTATTTTTTTTTATTTTATTTTTTTTTTTTTTTTAGAATGAAACTTTCACTCTGCAGCGGAGTGTGCGCTGATATGAAACTTCCTGGCAGAGTAAAATTGTGTGCCGGAACCGGGACTCGAACCTGGGACCTTTGCCTTTCGCGGGCAAGCGCACTACCGACTGTGCTATCCCGACACGACTCCCGTTGCCGCCTCACAACTTTACTTCCGCCAGTACCTCGCCTCCTACTTTCCAATCTTCACAGAAGTTCTCCTGCGACCATGCAGGACTAGCACTCCTGGAAGAAAGGATATGGTGGAGACATGGCTTAGCCACAGCCTAAGGGATGTTTCCAGAATGAAACTTTCACCCTGCAGCGGAGTGTGCGCTGATATGAAACTTCCTGGCAGATTAAAATTGTGTGCCGGAACCGGGACTCGAACCTGGGACCTTTGCTTTTCGCGGGCAATGTGTCGTGGTACTGGCGGAAGTAAAATTGTGAGGCGGCAAGGGGAGTCGTGTCGGGATAGCGCAGTCGGTAGTGCGCTTGCCCGCGAAAGGCAAAGGTCCCAGGTTCGAGTCCCGGTTCCGGCACACAATTTTAATCTGCCAGGAAGTTTCTAATTAGTTTTAATTATATGTTGTAGGCAAAAAAATATGATAAAATGTTGACCTTCCAGCTCTAAAACCTGCTTGTTCTTCAGCCTCCTTTTCTTTGTATTCTTGTTCTATGAAGTACTTAATAGTTATTCCATATAATCTACTGAAGGTATTGGTCACTGTTATTCCCGTATAATTTTTACAATCAACAGTAATGACAGTGCGTATTATTGAGAGAGGAGGGCTGGCCTGTGTTGATAGATACAGCGCGGCGTGGCTTTGTGGGATGCGGTGTATTAAGCGGCGGCCAGAGCTGAGTGGATTGCGGTAGACTGGGTGACTGGGTTAATTCCCGCACCGCAGCCTCCGGCTAGCGGCTGATGCTTCCTGCAGGGGGTCAGGGGGCGTCTGCCCACGGTGCCGCAAATTTCCTCTGCAGGAAGTGGCGTAGTGAGGGCCAACACACTCTGCCTCTGCTGCAGGCCGACCCAGGCTGCTGGCCGCGTCTCGCCAGAACAGGCTATCTGTCTGACTGATTCCTCGAAGTCGCCTTAAATACAATGCGGATATCACGTGAAATATACCAGGAGTGAAATACGGTCCGTTTGAACACAAGTTCACAACGAAAGGTTATTACAAAAACGTAAATTTATTTTCAGAAAGTACATACAGTAAACTCTCGATTATCCGAGAGTGGATTAACCGCTTTCCGGATTATCCGCGGCCTCCTCTCTCTCTATATATATACACACAGTGATCAAAAAGTCAGTATAAATTTGGAAACTTAATAAATCACGGAATAATGTAGATAGGTAAAAATTGACACACATCGTTCGTATCACACGGGATGTATTAGAACCACAAAAAAAGTTCAAAAAATGTCCGACAGATGGCGCTTCATTTGATCAGAAAAGCAATAATTAGCATAACAAATTAAGACAAATATGTTGTTCTTTACAGGGAATGCTCAATATGTTCACCGTCATTCCTCAACAATAGCTGTAGTCGAGGAATAATGTTGTGAACGGCACTGTAAAGCATGTCAGGAGTTATGGTGAGGCATTACCGTCGGATGTTGTCTTTCAGCATCCATAGAGATGTCGGTCGATGACGATACACTTGCAACTTCAGGTAACCCCAAAGCCAATAATCGCACGGACTGAGGTGGAGCGCCATCCTGCATAACAATCGTACGTTCCAGCAGGTGTTTATCAGCCAGGCTGGGGATGATGCAATTCTGTAACATATCGGCGTACCTCTCACGCGTCACGGTAGCAGTTACTGACTTTTTCTGTCCAGCGCCATCTGTCGGACATTTTATGGAACTTTGTTTTTTGGTTATAATAAAATTTATAGTGAAATTTCCTATCTTGAAGCCCATTCTTTCTAATACCTTCATTCCCCCGACGTGGCATGAACTGAATGAACAAATAATCGAACACCTGTATAAATCTCCGTCGGAATCGGAAGACAAAAAAAGAATTGCTTCGTCATAAGTTTGTTATTGTTTATAAGATACGGAACAGAGTCAAAGATGATCTATAAACCAAGTCGTACCTATTACGGCCTTCTAGGTGTATCCCGCACATGTTTGGTTGATAGTAATACACAGAATCGTTATTCACCGAGCTGCTTCAAAACTTGGGCGTGGCAGGGAGACCGCGTCATATTTTTAATTCATTTTCAGGCGCTTCTGGTGCGATTTCAACAGTGAAACTTTGGGAACTCATTGTCCATAAGTTAACAATTAAAATATAAATCGAAAACTGACATTTTTCGTCAATTTACTCAACGTCCGCCCGTAAGAGTGTATTTGACGCGATTTGTTTATTACATGACAGTGGCAGTTTGTTTCAATGAGATGATGTTTTGGGTGTTGTAATATTTGGAAAACGGAAATTCATATAATGATGTTGTAAGGAACATTTCTCGGGAGTCTGCAGATCCTATGAAAAGTCTGGAGAATCAAGAAGAATCCCGACAATGTGGCAACCATAGGTGCACGTCACATACTCAGCCACTGGCCTGTCACTGTGTAGACGGTGCCATGACCCCCATCTCTGCTGGAGCGTTCACAACGACCTTCGTGGTCCACATCTACATGGGATACTCTGCAAATCACATTTAGGTGTCTCGCAGAGGGTTCATCGAACCACCCTTATACCATTCCATTCTCGAATAGCGCGCGGGAAGAAAGAACACCACGAATCTCTCCGTTCGAGCTCTGATTCCTCGTATTTTATTCTTATGATCTTTTCTACCTATGTTAGTGGGAGTCAACAATATATTTTCGCATTCGGAGGAGAATGTTGGCGGCTGTAGTTTCGTAAGCAACCCACGCCGCAGCGATAAGCACCGTTGTTGTAATGATTCCCGTCCCAGATCCTGTATCATTTCCGTAACGCTGTCTCTCATGTATCGTGACAGTACGAAACGAGCTGCCCTTCTTTGGACTCTTTCGATGTCCTCCATCAAACCCACCTGATAAGGATCCCACACTGGGTAGCAATACTCCAAAAAAGGACGGACAAGCTTAGTGTATGCAATTTCTTTAGTAGTTCTTTTGCATATTTTAAGGGTTCTGCCAATAAAACGCAGTCGGTGATTCACCTTTCCCACGACATCATCTATATCTTCTTTTCAGTTTAAGTCTGAACTAATAGTAATTCCTAGGTATATTGTGAAGTTTACGGCGTTCAATTTTGATTGATTTATGTTGTAAACAAAGTTTAACGGATTTCTTTCCATACTCATGTGGACGATTTTACACTTCTCATTATTTCGAGTCAATTGCCAATTTTTACACCATCGTGATATCTTATTTAGATCGTCCTGCAGTTGGTTTTGATCTTCAGACAATTTTACTAGACGCTAAATGACGGCATCATCTGGAAACAACCTAAGAACGCTACTTAGGTTTTCTCCCAAATAGTTTATGTAAATAAGGAACAGTAGAGGGCCAATTACACTACCCTGTGAAACGCCCGATATCACCTCTGTTTTAGTCGATGCCTTACCACCGATTACTACGAACTGTGTCCTCTCTGACAGAAAATCCCCTATCCAAACGCAAATTCGGGGCGATATACCAAAACCACGCAATTTGATTAAAAGCCGTTTGTGAGGTACGACCTTCTTCCTACCCTGTCGCCCCTTGAGCTTGAGCCCCCAGATTGGCTGTCCCCAAGGTCTCTCCACAGGCCTGTGTTTTGTGCCCCGATCCCCGTTGAGGCTGACATGGCTGTTGGCCAGCTCACCGCGGCCGTCGTTTTCGCTGCCAGGAAAACTTCCCGCTGTTACCCTGTCTCGCTCCGGCCTATAAGGCTGTGCCTCGGTGGACACCGGAGATCGATGCGGCCATCCGGGAACGTCGGCAGCCTCTTCAGTGGCTCCGTAGAGCTCCTGGTTGCTTTCAAAAGTCTCCGGACCCGAGATTGGCGACTGATCCGGCAGAGTAAGCAGGACTGTTGGCAGACAGCTGCGTTCCCGCGCCTGGCTCTACGCACGGATTCCTTCGGGGCGTGTCCCTTTAACCCTTTCGCGAGCTATGGGGGATGTCAACGACCTATATAAACAACACAGATTGGCTAAGGTGCTGCCATACTTCAAGCAAATTGAAAGCTCAGCCGCCATGTTTTACAACGTCACGTAGGCGTAACCAGTCGTCTGCTATAGCTCTGAATCATGTCACTTTTACTTTGTGCAGTGACTTAACAAACCATTCTCTATCTGCTTATTGTTATTTTTATGGCCAAGCTAATATGGGTAAAGGATAAACAACAAGATAGACAACAAGTGTGTGGTAGACAAATCGGAAAGTTTAATTACAAATGTCACATACACTGGATCGGGTAAACATCGTCTCATTCATACAAAAACATGACTTTTCACTGTCCTATAAACATTATTAATTTCGTGTACATTTTCCTAACCTGCTTACCTCTTTCCTCCGCAGATTTGCCTTTACATAAATGATGTATTCTACAACTAAAGTAATGTTTTAGTAACAATTTTATTAGGCTGCAGTAATGAGATTCCTCCCAAAATTCCGAGGATATCATTAAGTGCTCGTAGTTGGTAAATAAAGTAGGTCAGTTTCCCAATATTCTAAATACATTTATATAGGCCTACATTCGCAAAAGAAACGTTTTTCTACAAGACCTTTAGTGGTATTGAACAGACTGTCTTTTATACCTTATAATCCCATTAATCCTGCTTTACTCTTATTTTTAGTAACAAGTACAAATTCCAAGCAATCTAAACACTCAAGTTTTTTACTCACTTGCCTAATGATGCTTCCAGAAATACATTCAACTACTTTTTTGGAATATAATGTCAGCATTTCGTATTCTGGTTCATAATCATGATCACACTGAATAGGCCTACTGTTCTCTGACTTAAATCATGATTTGCAATAGGTAATAAAAGAGTTTCCATGTCTTCAGCTTGGCTACAGGACACATCTTCTAATGAAGCTGATTCACCTATTAGGCAGAAGCCGCTTTGTATCATTTGTTGCTTACATGATTTTCCTCAAAATGCGATGACAGATGTAACTGTATGCAGTAGGTTTCCAATTATCACTCCTCATATTGCCTAACCATCGTTTTGTAAGTTCTTCATTTTCCAAACGAAAACTAAAAAATATAATTACACTTTACTTTAGTTACAGTTAAACACATACACAGACCAGAGGACTGTTGTATGCAGAAATGTGTTAAGAACAAAAAGACGAATAAACGAAATGTTAGAAACGAAAACATACAAATAGTACCAGAGAATACGATACTCCAACAGTCTCATTACTGTGATTCGTACACTTATATGGTGCGTATACTCTCGGCATTATTTCAGCTTAATAAATAACCTTTGAAGCTTACTACGATACATAAAATGTGAAACGAAAACACGTATATAGCATCGATCTAACTTTCGTATTCGGCGCACTAGAAGTTGAAAAAAATGGCACCACAGTTCCTGGTTGCTGCCACAAGGAGCGCTGTTCACCCAGAGACAGCCTCTCTGTGTAGTTTATATAGCACGTTGGGGGATATACTTCCCACTAACGCTATTGCTTTACTGGATTCATGGGAATGCGTGTTACCGCTTGCGTACACCCCTGAGCCCTAGTGGTAGTCCGCTGAACTAGCTCTGGTTTCCGTTTGTTGTTAAATACCGCTTTTAGGGCAGTGGGATGTACATTTATCACCATATAACTGTCGATATTGGAAGGGGCTTGGGAAATACACATACCAACAGTGTCAATTGTGGTCTTTCGGAAGCATATATACCACCAATTTAGGAGTACCTCAAACTTTGTGGGAAAAAAGTCTTACCAACTCTGTATGTGCCTTAAATTTTGTGGTAATACCACAGTCTAACATATACAGTCGCGACACTAGCGCTGATTTTTGTTATACTAGGCGACTGCAGCGCTCCTTGCGGACGTAAAGCCACGTTGTTCTGCACAGACCATAAATAATGGTCTGTGTTGCTCTGCATCGTATACGAGACGTGTGTTTGTTGTGTGTTTTGGTGTACGAAATGGTTTTTACGAAGGGAAGCGTCTGTAGTGCAATAAATTGCAGCAACAACAACAACAAGAATACGTCCCATCTATCATTCTTTAGGTTTCCTACAGAGCCTGAGAGGTATGTGACATCAAGATTCGGTAATGCTTATTTACAATTATCTTGAGAGCAACAGACACATATTGAAAATTATTTCTTTTTAGGATCAAGAAATGGCTTATAAATAGCAGACAAGATCTTTTGGATAAAGTTTCCGCGTATTTACATGATAATGTGAAGTTCTGCTTGCTACACTTCGATGCAAACCACTTCATGAATGATGAACAGAAGAAGCTGGTGTGGAATGCTGTGCCTACATTGTTCGATGTTCCAAACAAACCATCGAAACTGGGAATAAAGAGGAAACTACCGCAAAGACGCGATAATATAAAGGCGGAAGAAATTAAACTGTGTTATGAAAAAATTATTACGACTGTGGTTGCTGCTACATCACAGCTAGAAACATTTTTGTCTGGGCATTCGAAAGTAATTCACTATTGAGGCAAATTTATAAGAAAAGTATGAAAAAGAAGTGTTCATTGTTACCGTTATTAATGTTTGAAAGGTTAAATGTTTTCTGTTTTATCTAATGGAAACCAAGGTCTAACATATAAACCTATTTATCGGAAACCACTGAGCCGTCTTATTTTACAGATGGTTGTCGCCCCGCCCCCTCCCACTCCTCCCTCATCTACGAACCATATAATGCCAGACTGTGATAATGACTTAGGACTATTCATTTAATTTCACATTTAGACTGTCGTGTAATCGACGTAATATTATCTTAAAATATCACACAAATGAAATAACCTCGTAGAAAAATTATATTAGATGAAAATTTCATAGCCAGTGGGTGTTCTCATAACTAAAAAGCAGGGGAAAATCATTGTTTCGCACCTTTTAACACCGGGAAGGCCAATTACATTCTTTTCGTGTGCGAAATACTGTGTTTACCAGCAAAGTAAGGTGCAATGTCTGAAGAATTTCGTCATAAATATGTTGCAGTTAGCGTTAGTTTATTCACGAGTTTTTACGAAATTTACATTTGTTGATATTCAACTGACCCTTAGAAGTTCTATTACAGGGTTGTCTGCACAAAATACTATGTTTATCTATCACTACCGGCAAGGTAAGCTGCAAGCAATTTCTAAAGAATTATTTCGTAACATATTGCACAATTGCAGTTTGTGCCCGATCACGAGTTTTTGTTCGGTTTACGTTTCTTTTAAACTCAGTCATGTGTCAAGATACTTAAATAAAGCTTGGAATGCAAGAATATATACAATATTTAGCAAATCACACAGAAATGTAATTACAAGCGGGCATTATTAATGTGTCGTATAGAGCGTTAAGGGACAGCCGGCTTTACGACCGCTTGGAGCGCTAGTGTCGCTCCAAATGTCAGACGGCAACAGCTTTCACAGCAGTGAGTGTCGCGACTGTATTTATTAGACTGTGGTAATACTCTGTAGCAGGTGTAGTAAAACTTCTACAAAAGCCAGATTCTGTTTGACGCAGTATGTCTACTATAGTCGGGAGATATTGTGACGATTATTTGAACATTTGGTTGAGAAATAAATATTAGTTGTAAAGTTTAAACATGAAATGCAAATATTTTTGAAATAAGAAAAAAAAAACATAACTTTGTGTTTATTTTTATTTTATTTTTTTATTTTTGTTATTTTTAACATGTAACAGGTTACAGCTCACAAAAAGGAAATGGAAAATCCATTTATCACCAAAGTGGACAACTCACAAAGACGCTGTGGTGGTATACGTGCAGCCTTAGTTTTAGACGTAAATGACAAAGAGAATATAGTAAAAATTAAAATATAATAAATGTAGCACACTTCTAATACAAAAAAAAAGCTTCCCTGAATTGCCATAAAAATGCGCCTGCGAAAGGGTTAAAAACCATGACGCCGTTTAGCCGGCAGAAACTAAATGGACGAATATCAGGATTGGAGTCGTAACGATAGGCGCAGGGTTCTGTTCACAATTAGCTTACTATAATTTTACTAGGCATAACGGAGAGCAGCGACCTTAAAACAATGGTTAAAATTAAAACAGTCCAGATGGCAGGATTGTTAGTTTTATTTCATGACTGGTTTCGGTGAACGTAGACCATCTTCATATGACTAGCAGTACGGTGGCAGGTGGACACGCCGAGCCGCGGAAACGTGGGGCTGCCTGATGCTAGTCACATCAAGGTGCTCTACGTTCACCGAACCCGGTCATGAAATAAATGTAACATTCCTGCCATCTGAACTGTTTTAATGTAAATAAGATTTTGTGTTCAGCCCATCATCTTTCCCTCATCTACAGAGAACGCGAAACTACGGAAATCGTACTTATAGAAATCTTCCCATTCCATTCTTACGTGGTGTGTAGTACAGCAACCGTGTTAAGTTGAATTCTTGGATAAAACAACGTCTTTATTGCAAATATTTTTTTATTAAGTGACGCGTTTCGCCCGGTTAGGGCATCTTCAGATATCTGACAAAGAAGAAAAATGAAACAGAACTTACAATATTGACATGACAATATTTCGAGTCGCGGTGGAGTAGCCGAGCGGTCTAAAGCGTCTCGCTGTGGAGCGCGCTGTTGCTCGCCGTGGAGATTCGAGTCTTCCCTGGGGCATGGGTGTGTGTGTTGTCCTTAGGTTAGTTTACCTAGGTTTCAGTAGTTTGTAAGCTACGGACTGATGACCACGCAGTTTGATCCGACACATTTCAAACATTTGAACAATATTTCGAAAATATTTAGCTACAAACCAATCTGAAACTGGTAATAAGGAATTGTGATAATGTACGGTTCTAATGTTTCATCTACTCTGTGGTAGAGGGTGTTTGGATTAAAATGCGGTCACAGGGTATCTTTCAGACGAAAATAATATGTAAACTATCGATCTGCGGTAACATTGACCGTTGAAAACAGATTTATACAATTATTGCAATATCCATTCAGTTAAACAATGATTCAATCACTGAGCTGTTCATAGTGGCGCGTCATCGGAAAGAACAATAATGATATGTATGTATAGCACCACTGTTTTAGCTTTGGAACTTAAAAATGGGACATCTCGAAAGAGCACAGATAATCGGGTCCCCTGGAAACACTGGCCCAGACTCCAGACTATAATGTTCCAGCCTGGCTATTAATTTTTGAGATTAACAAATTTACAGAAGGAAGTGGTTTGAAGTTAGAAGCTATGAAAGATCCCAATCAGTAAATTACGGGGAAAATTATTACATGCATTTAAATGAAATGGTAAGCTAATTAACGGTGGAGTGTTGTGCAGGCAGAACATTACAAAAAGAATCGACGAGCAGTTACCTTTAACAATAGATCCATCGGTGGATGAAATTTGGCTGTAAATGAAATTTTAATAATATGATAACCACTCGCCGAACAGTGGATGGCAGTTCGTCAATATTAAACTACGACTCGTGTAGCAAACAGTAAAGTAAGATAAGTGACATGATATAAATCGGACAGGAATATTACGTAAGTTAAACACATCGGACTTCTAAAAATTTACAAGAAAATCGACTGCAGGTTCTATTGCCAGTAAATGATAATGTTATGGAATAATTTTTGAAACAAGACTGGCAGGCTACACG
The DNA here is from genome assembly GCA_026315105.1 of Locusta migratoria. Lineage (NCBI taxonomy): Eukaryota > Metazoa > Arthropoda > Insecta > Orthoptera > Acrididae > Locusta > Locusta migratoria. The sequence continues at coordinate 69,068,707 of CM048754.1, read as the reverse complement.
AAATATCACCATTCAATATTAACTAAAAACTATGCCATCCATTGTTGCGGTGATTCAACAAGGCTGAAAAAGACATTATGGGCGGAGGGAGGATAGGGCAAAATTATTAATAAAAATTCATAAGTGCGAATTTAAGTGAGAGGTGGGGGTTTATTTATAAATTTAAGATACGCGCGAATTTAAGTGAGAGGTGGAGGTTTATTTATAAATTTAAGATACGCGCACATCACATATATTTACCTGAATGTACATAATAGCGGCCACATAAAAATAATAAAGTACAGCTCCAGTCTGCAAGATGCTATCGCTACGAAGTACAAAGCAAGAGTGTCTTCTTTCTTACAAAAAAATTGAAAGTGTTGTCCTAAATTTTCTTTCTCTGACTTTCATAGATAATTATTTTAACATGCCGAAATAATATAAAAATACAAAACTTTCTCTGATAATATCGGGGAAAGGAAAACGTGTCATTATAAGGCGCTTAGCGAGACGCAGGAGCGGTCGGATGTGGGGGAGCGGTACTTGATGACGTCTGCGCTACCTCGTGCACAGTGGTGGCTGCCGGGCGACGCCATACCAGAAGTAGGGAGGGGTGAGGCAGGCGGCGTAATCACCCGGATGCTGCCGCTGCTGCTGCATTATGGATGCGACAAGTCGAGGCGCCGGCGACTCCTCCGCCGTTTTGTTTGCATAACCTGCCGTGGCTCTGGAGACGCCGTGTCTGGGGAACTTCCACCCGCCGTGGCGGCTGGCAGGCCACGTGCCGGCAGAGAGCTGGCAAGGGATGTCACAGCGTTCATGAGACGCACCGTACACTCAGAAATCCCAGAGAATACTTATTTTCCACGTCATAAAACGAACGCCGTGGCATGGGTAACGGGCATGACGGTACACTGCATGTATCATGATGCAGACACTTACCACTGAAACTTCCTAGCAGATTAAAATTGTGTGTCGGACCCGGGACTCGAACCTGCGACCTTTGCCTTTCGCGGGCAAGCGCTCTACCGACTGAGCTATCCCGACACGACCAACGATGCCGCCTCACAACTTCTGCCAGTACCTCGCCTCCTACTTTCCAAACTTCACAGAAGCTCTCCTGCGAACCATGCGGCGAGGTTCAAATCAAATGTTTGTAGAGCTTATGCGACTTAACTACGGGGTCATCAGTCCCTAAAGTTACAAACTACTTACGAACTAGCTAACTCTAAGGACGGCACAAATATCCATGGCCGAGGGGGGATTCGAACCCCCGACCGTAGGAGGCGAGGTACTCGCGGAAGTAAAGTTCTGAGTCTTGTCGGGATAGCACACTCGGTAGTGCACTTGCCCGCGAAAGGCAAAGGTCCCAGGTTCGAGTCCCGGTTCCGGCACACAATTTTAATCTGCCAGGAAGTTTCATATCAGCGCACACTCCGCTGCAGAGTGAAAGTTTCATTCAAGCAAGACTAGCTCCTGGAAGAAAGGATATGATAGAGCCACAGCCTAAGGAATGTTTCCCGAATGAAACTTTCACTCTGCAGCGTGCTGATATGAAACTTCCTGGCAGGTAAAAATTGTGTGCCGCAACCGGAAGTCGAACCTGGGAGCTTTGCCTTTCGCGGGCAAGCCCTCTACCAATATGCCGACACGACTCATGATGCCGCCTCACAACTTTACTTCCGCCAGAACCTTGCCTCCTGCGGTCGGGGGTTCGAATCCCCCCTCGGCCATGGATATTTGTGCCGTCCTTAGAGTTAGCTAGTTCGTAAGTAGTTTGTAAGTTTAGGGACTGATGACCCGGTAGTTAAGCCCCATAAGCTATACAAATATTTGATTTGAACCTCGCCTCCTACTTTCCAAACTTCACAGACGTTCTCCTGCGAATCTTGCAAGACTAGCACTCCTCGAAGAAAGGATATGGCGGAGACATGACTTACCCACAGCCTAAGGGATGTTTCCAGAATGAAACTTTCACTCTGCAGCGGTGTTTGGAAAGTAGGAGGCGAGGTACTGGTGGAAGTAAAGTTGTGAGGCGGCAACGTGGGTCGTAGAGCGCTTGCCCGCGAAAGCTTCGAGTCCCGGTTCCGGCACGCAATTTAAATATGACAGGAAGTTTCATATCAGCGCACACTCGGCTGCAGAGTGTAAGTTTCATTCTACTTACATACTGGAATAATATATATATATATATATATATATATATATATATATATATATATATATATATATATATATATATATATCAATTGCTGTTCGTTAGTCTCAGTAACACTCGAGAACGACTGAACCGATTTGGCTAAGCTTAGTCTTGAAATATTCGTGTAAGTCTAGGGAGGGTTTAAACGGTGATAATATATGGAAAAGTTGTACGGAAAAGAGGAAAATCGGGAAAAACTGACACAGCTTTTTCTAGTTAACTATCAATACCGTTCGTCCAATTGCGATAATATTTTGTACATTTCATGTTGAAAGCAAGATGAAAGTCTGCATCAAATATAAAATTTGGAAAAGCCGTCCGGAAAGTTAGGAATAAAAATAAATTGCCTCATGGTTGTAAGAGAATCACTTGAGTACGGCTTGACAAGACGAGGTTTGTAAGAAATTTTTTTTTTGGTAAAATCTATCGGAAAATTGGGAAATTTGAAAAAAAACTGAAATGTGTTTTTGATTGAGAGGAGACGGAGATGGGTATCTCCTTTGTTGTTTTGTTCATTATGGTATTGGAAAAGTTTTCACTATAAAAATAGAGACAGTTAAAAAGGAAAGTTGCAAAATTCGAACCAAGTTCCTTTTTCATCATGTTTCTAAATGTACTCAACGCTATAAGATGAGAACCGTTCATCCGATTGCGGTAAAATTTCGATCATTTGACGTTCAACGAAAGATGAACGTTCTTATGAACAATCTGTCATAGAATGAACTAGTTTTAGGCCGAAAAAGAATTAGCATCAAACTGAAACGATACTCTCTTCTTTTGCAGGTAAGCAGATATGCTGGTGCCTAGCGGAGATGCCTGTAAGTGGTAAGATCGACTCTCGTTGGTTCTTCTAGTTGTTTATCTAAATGCGTAGACAAGATAAGCTTCCTCAGAGACTGGCGAAAGCCTCTGATTATGTCTTGTATGGGAAATGATCTATGTGTCATATTTTTCTGTTGTATGACCGAATATAGATGAAAGAACAGATAGCCAGTCCAATATTCAGTCAAACACGTACGTGAAACAGCTCTAGAACCATATCGGCACAGTTAATTGGTCTTCTTCCCTCGGCGGGATTCTCAGGGTATTTGGCTGTTTCAACAGCTCCAAAAATGTTCAAATGTTTGTTAAGCTTAAGGGACTTAACTACGGGGTCATCAGTCCCTAAACTTACAAACTACTTATGAACAACTTTTTACTAAAGACGGCACTAAGGTCCATGCCACGAGGGGGGATTCGAATCCCCGACCGTAGCGGCAATAGCTCCAGCGTTAAAATTTTACTGCCTATTAATTTTTCCTGATTCGTGCACAAATTAAGAACTTCACTAGTGGCCGCGGCGGAGTGGTCGAGCGTATTGAGGCGATATGCTCCGATGTGGGAGGCCGTTCCCTGTCGGGAGTTCGAATCCTCCATCGGGCGTGGATGTTTGTCTTTAGTATAAGTTAGTTTATAAGTAGTTCCTAAGTTTAGGGACTGGTGGCCCCGCAGTTAAGTTCCATAAGCTTAAAAAACATTTGAACATTTTTGATTTTGTAAACGGAACGCCAGGATGGTGTTGATATTGCCTGACAGCTATACCCATGATACCATTAACTAACATTGCAGGATGGAGGCGATGTAATTGGCGCAAGAAAATGACGACTATTTGCAGAAAATGCTGATCTGAAGTTGATGACTTACAAGGAGATGGTCTGAGATATGGGTCACCGATTTCGATCAAATTTTTCGTGGACGTTCTGTATTGAATAGAAAAGGAAATATGTTTCGGCTGTTTGAGAGAAAGTCAGTAATTTAAAAAAATAATCGAGATCAGATTTGTTGATGGAAAAATAGTGATTTCAATGCTATACATCGAAAGATCGTCTAAAGATAAGCATTTTTACTAATATATACGGGATCAGTTGTTAATTACGTTCGAGTAAGAACCGTTTCTGTGTATTCATGCTATAGCTTGGGCACCGGAAACATGAGCGTCGTCTTTGGTCGAGCGGTCCAGGGCTTGGAATGTCCAACCGTGGATCCAGGTCCGAACCTCCATCATGGCAACTTTTTGGTAGATTTTTTTCGATGAATTTGATAATATTCTCATATTTATATTCACGGAACGTATGACATTAACTGCAGGATAAAAAGTGGCATCTGTTCATGAAAACGTAAAAACTTTAGTAACTTCTGACGATATATATATATATATATATATATATATATATATATATATATATATATATATATATATATATAAATGAATGTTTGTATGTCCTCTATGTGTTCATAAACCATTCATTCGATTCCAATGAAACTTTGGTGAACTGTTCACCGTACGCCCACGAAGATTCCTGACCCAAAAACAAAAGAGCACGCCACATAGCTGAGGAGATATGACGTCATAAATAATGAGAGGCCACCGCGTCAAAATACCCAGGTTTATGCGTCAATTATTCGAAAATGGGAGTAGTTAGGGACCTGCAACAAAGTTTGCATGTAATTTCGAACGTTTATGAAGCGTTTGGTAACCGACCCCCCCCCCCCCCAACACACTCACTCACACACACACACACACACACAAAATGATGAAACGAAGAGAAGTCTACCCGCTCACAACAGTTTCACTGTAGATGCCGTAACACTGTCGCATCAGGCATGAACTTGTATCAAATAAAGTTAGCATCACAGATTAGCATGTGACTATTTATTTTTGTCTGCAAATCTCCCTTAATTCTCTTGCAACCTAAATTAAGCAATCTGTTTTCTTAACATATATCTATATAAAAGCGAAAGGAGACTCACTCACTGACTAAACACGAAATCTCAAAAACTGCTTCACCTATGAAGCTGAAATTCGGCAGGAAGGTAATTTATAGATAGAAAACTTCAGATAACAAAGTTTTTTTAATGACAGGTGCATGGTGGAGCATACTTCTCCTACAAACACACGAAATATACCGTTTCATTCAGATCTTCACGAAATTTAGTACGTTTGACCTTCAAACCAAGAGGAAGGTGACCGTCTATTTCAAGTTTCATACGGTGCATGGGGGAGGGTACTTTGCAACATAAAAATGGATCCCTAAATGCTTAGGTCGCGCCATAACTTGAGAACGGCTCAACCGATTTCACAGATCCTTTTTTGTTGTTTCCGTTATTGTCAGAACAAGGGCTGCATGAAATAAAACTGGAATATTTAAGAACAACAAAGTGCGTTTTTCATGTAACCCTGTGTTTCTGTTGCATAGAAATCTATAGTTTTGTTCCGATAATGAAGGAATTTTGCACACACTACCTTGGAAACAAGAGGAATGCCACTGTCTGCATAAAATTTCGTTCGGTGCATGGTGGAGGGTACTTAACATACTGAATTTTACAAAATGCATCGTTTTGTTCCAATCTTTATGAATTTTTGCACCCATGACCTTTAAGCCAAGATGAAGATCACTGGATACATAAATATTTGTGTGGTACATGAGGGTACCTTGCAGAAAATTTTGCCGCGAGAGGGAAAGGTGGAAACGAAGGGAGAGATGGGAGAGAAAGAGGTGGATGCAGAGAGAGGGGGAAAGGGGATGTGGACTACGAGAGTGTAGGATAAACAAACAGCCGGGCAACGCCGGGGTTACAGCTAGTATACTTGTAAAAAGAGGCCGCCTTATTCAATCATTTTATATATATCGTTGAAAACGCGATTGTCCATCATGTTTGACCATGATTTCTTTCAAAAACTAATGACAAGGAAAGTATATGGGCTCAAAAAAACATATCTGTATGAACGTTTGGTTACATGATCTATACGTACACCTCAATGTGCTGGTGTGTGTCGTTTTTCTGCAAAGCTCTGCAACCATGCTCTAGATAGCACTGTAGATGTAATTGTAGACGCCATACGTAATGCAGATATCTTAACTATAAATTATGCAATAATCATCGTACATGTTCTCTAGCGAATTTTCATCAAAAGCCTTGATGATAGTTGCAAATTTAACCTTCTTCCCGAAAGACTGTTGGTGTTCACTGCCATTGCTTCCATCGCCTCTTCCCGCACTTACCGTAGCACTACCGCTTGCAATGAGTTGTTCGTCATTATCATCCCTGTTATCATTATTATGACTTTGTAACAACAGTATCTAACTTATGCTCATATTTCTGTACCATAACAGATACGAGAAAGCATGCTAATGATTCATCTTCTACACTAATACCATCTTCACGAAGAAGGGTTCTTCGTAACTTCATCTCAACTAATCGCAATACATTAGCAGGATTCATTAGCAATCGCCGTTCCATCTGACGCTTCACCACACAAATAACATCACAAAACGCAACTTCGGAGGCACACTGCACCGTCCCTACTGGCGAACCGGCAGGTCAAAGTGCAATGTGGCATGGCACACGCAGAGGCCTCTAACGGACGACTGCAGAGTTTTGCAGATGCGGGAGTATCACTAGTGCAATAAGTGATCTTTACATTATCTCTCATACGGTTTTGGAGTATATGTGTTTGTTCGAGCCCAAGTACTTTCCTTGTGAGTCTGTAGCAAGAAGACGAAGCACGAGTGTCTTCATATTCAATATAGGACGTCAAAGGAAAATTTGATCGAAATCGTTGACTCACATGTCAGACCCTCTGCTCGTTAGTTCATCAAAACTGGTAGTTAGAAAATTAAAAAAAAAAAAGACTGAAAAAGCGATCTTGTGAACTACACAGTCGTGGTCACAATGTTATCAGGTGTAATACAACACTAAGGAAGTTGAAAACGAGCTAGTGAACAACGACCTATTTACCGGCAGCAAGGTGATAGGTGACTTAATGTGCAACATAGTTCTAGCGTCTAAATCTACAGGTATTGACACAGTCAAAATTATAGCTGCAAAACAACAGATAGGACGTCTTCCTATGCAGCTGTTAACTGTTGGACTTCAGCATTAGATGAAGCCCTGAAGAGCACAATGCGTCACTGTCATCGGCTACAGCATGCCTCGGCTCTAACAACCCCTGACGCATTCTACCTCGAACAGTGGCGTGCACACCTGTTTATTTTTCTACCTGCTATGACGTCACACACGATAGATGTAATATTTACTTTTTCGTTGTTATTAATTACCACCAATATCAAAGACCTTCCTTTCTACCGATTGAGAAGGAAGAATCAGTAAACGAAGATGAAAAGGGAGATACCATATCACGTTCAGAAGTAAAAAAGGCACTGGGAGAACTCAAAAACAACAAAGCGTGTAGTGTAGATGACATTACAGCCGAAATCTTGAAGAGCTTAAAAGAAACAGGCGAAAGTGTGGTGACCTCTCTTTACAACCACATCTACGACAAAGGGGAGTGGCCAGAAGACTTTCTCGTAAGTATAAAGTTCCAATCCCAAAGACTAATAATGCTAAAAAGTGGGAAGATCACAGGACAATCAGCAAGCAGCAAAGGTACTGTTGTCTCTGGCCAATTTTATTGAACATTTATCTGGAAGAACTACTGGAAAGCTGTTTGGATGGGACAAGAGGCGTAAGGATAGGTGGAAGGAAAATTGATTTGGTCATCCCTGGAGAAAATAAAAATACAAATACTCAAATGCTAAACGATCTGAGTGAAGTCTGTACAGTATATGGCATGAAAATTAATAAAAAGAAAACGAAAAGCATGGTCATAGGTTTAAAGAAAAGAAAAGTGAAAAATCAAGTGGGAGTCAGAGGTCATAGAACAGATGACAGCATTCAAGTATTTGGGAAGTTTGATTAAGGAAGATATGAATTGCTAACAAGACATCAAAGTGAGAATGGCTCTGGAGAAAGAAGCGTTCCAGAAGCAAAGAAGACTCCTAACCACTGATTTAAACAAAGAATTAAGGAAGAGACTGGTTAAGTAATATGGAGTGTGGCCTTACATGGAGCAGAAACGTGGACATTGAGAAAGCAATATGAGAAGAAAATTGAAGCTCGTGAAATGTGAATATGACATAGGATGGAGAAGATCAGCTGGATCGATAAAGTCAGAAATGAAGAAGTACTGAACAGAGTTGGAGGGGAACGAAGGATGTTGCTGACGATAAAGAACAGGAAACTAAACTGGCTAGGCAACAGTTTCAGACGAGATTGCCTTCTGGTAGAGGAAATTGAGGGTTGCGTTCCGGGAAAGAGAGGGAGAGGCAGAAAAAGGTACCAGATGCCGGATGACGGCAACAAACCACTAGCAGGGTACAAAAGAACGAAGATGATCGCAAAAGACAGAGAAGCATGGAGGGCTATGTAGTCTAAACCTGCCGTACGGCAGACAACCAAATGATGATGACGTTCCACCAGTACCAACCATCTGACAATTCCGCTTGAATAGACTTAGCGATCGTGCTAGCTCCTTTAACACGTATTCTTCTGGATGACTACCCGAGTTTGTTCCATCGGTCGGGCCTTGAAGCGAGTCGGGAACACTTGTTGCTAAGGAGTGACTGCCCCTGCAGACTAAACTGCCCCTTACTTTTAATTCTCCCCCTAAAGCTTCGCTTCGCTTCTCCGGCACGACCGACTTCCACTTTACGATCGCCTCCTCGGCCACCAACGCCAGAGATGGACATTCAGGCGGGACGATTGCGACGCTATCACCCGGCGTGTAAGAGGGCGGTGCATCGGGGCTCGGAAAGCCGCTCATGTTTACGAGTATCGAGTACCCGAGCTACCACATGAAAACACGACAACGTTAATTACTCGCACGTCATTGACTTCTCAGAAAAAAATGTTCATCTTCAGACGATATTACGATGTATAGCATTGAAAACGCGATTTTCCATCATCAATTTTGACCTCGATTTTTCCAAAACTACTGAGAGTATAGGAAGAAACCAAAACACGCGTCTATTTATATTCAGTACTAGCTGTAAACCCGGCGTTGCCAGGGTGTTTATTTATTCTACACACTCGTGGTCCACCTCCCCTTCCCCCCTCTCTCTGCATCCACCTCTTTCTCTCCCTTCTCTCTGTTCGTTTCCACCTTTCCCTCTCTCGGCAAAGTTTTCTGCAAGGTACCCTCTGTCATGTACCATGCAAACATTTATGTGCCCAGTGATCTTCCTCTTGGTTTAAAGCTCATGTCTGCAAAAATACATAAAGATTGGAGTAAAACTATGCATTTCGTAAAATTCCGTAAGTTAAGTACCCTCCACCATGCACCGAACGTAATTTCATACAGTGATTTCTCTCGATTTTAAGGTAGAGTCTGCAAAATTTCATCAATAGCAGAATAAAACTGTAGATTCCTATGCAGTAGAAACGCAGGATCACATTGAAAAAAGCACTTTGTTGTTCTCAAATATTCCAGTTTTATTTCATACAACCGTTGTTCTGATAATAATAATAATAATAATAATAATAATAATAATAAAAAGTGAAATCGGTCGAGGCGTTCTCAAGTTATGGCGCGACCAAGGTATTTAGGGATCAATTTTTATGTTGCAAAGTACCTTCCCCCATGCACCGTATAAGGTAGACGGTGACCTCCTCCTTGTTTTGAAGTTCAAGCGTGCGAAATTTCGTGCAGATCGGAATGAAACTGTAGATTTCGTGGGTCTGTAGAAGTATGCTCCACCATGAACCCATCACGAAATACTTTCTTAGCTCACGTTTTCTACGTATAAACTACATTCCCGCCAAATTCCAGCTTCATAGGTGAAGTAGTTTTCGAGATTTCGTGTTTAGTCATCGAGTGAGTGAGTGTTCTTTCGCTTTTCTATAGATAGAGATTAAAAATCAGATTGCTTAGTTTTGGATGCAAGAGAATTAAGGGAGACTCGCAGATATAAATAGTAAGATGTAAATCTGTGCGCCGGCCGCGGTGGTCGAGGGGACTGCGGCGCGCCAGTTCAAAAATGTTCAAATGTTTGTTAAGCTTATGGGACTTAACTACGGGGTCATAGGTCCCTAAACTTACAAACTACTTATGAACTACTTACAAACTAGGACAGCACAAATATCCATGCCCGAGGTGGGATTCGAACCCCCGACCGTAGTGGCCGTGCTGACCGTGACTGGAGCGCCTCATTCACCTCGGCCACCGCGGCCGGCGGCGCACCAGTCACGGTCTGCACGGCCACTACGGTCGGGGGTTCGAATGCTCCCTCGGGCATGGATATTTGTGCCGTGTTAGCTAGATCATAAGTAGTTTGTAAGTTTAGGGACTGATGACCCCGCAGTTAAGTCCCTTAAGCTAACAAACATTTGAATATTTTGAAAAAACGGCCATGGCCATTAAAAAGAGTTATCTCGGCATTTTCCTGTAGTGATGTAGCGAAATGACCAAAAACCTAAATCTGTGTCCCGAAACCGAGTCCAGTGTCTAACCACTGCTGTAGGCACCTTGCTCAGAGAGAGAAAGAGAGAGAGAGAGAGAGAGAGAGAGAGAGAGAGAGAGAGAGAGTGGGCATATGAATTTATCATGTTCTGTGCTAAAAAGGAGTTCGAATATTTTCACATGCAGATAATTTTGTTAAGGTAACGGAGCTAGGATTGGAGAAGCTGGTTACCCATTACACAGCCATTCATTTAGAGAGCAGCTTATCCGCCTTTTGTGCTTGGTTATGAGCAGTTATTATCTAATGGCGAGGTAGTTCACAAAAGAGACTACGAATATACTCGTTGGACCCTTCGTACGAAACGACGCATCGTCACGGAAGTTGCGCTACACGGGTGAAACGTTGCTTCACGTGTTCTGTGATACTAGCACCTATCGGCTGCCCCCATCCCCCCCTACCCCCACAAGTCACGTTCGTTCGCTTTTACGCGGTGTGAAAGCGGCAGCGGGTGACCCTCTCGCCACGCCACACCCCAGTAGAGTTGAGCTCAGCTCAGCTCAGCTCGGCTCACCCGCTCCTGGAATCTGGTCACGTCGCCACCGCTGCAGGAACGTGACCCCGCGACCTGTGTCCCAACTCTGGCCCGGGACAGCGCGGTTCGATCCGGCGCTCTCTCCATTTCGAGGGGCTTCGGGTTCGTCGCTACACTACCGAGCCAGTTTCTGCAGAAAACACGCCCGTAGCGGCTACAGACTTACACGGAAAACAACAGGATTTATAAAATATCGTTCACGCGAAACACAACTAGCTCTTTACTCACACGAAGTGATGGGTGCTATCGACAAGGGGTCGCAAATCAATTCCGTATTTCTAGATTTCTAGAAGGCTTTTGACACCGTACCTCACAAAGTGCTTTTACTCAGAATGCATGGTTATGGTATATTGCCCCAAATTGGCAACTGGATACGGGATTTCCTGTCACAGAGGACACAGTTCGTACTAATGATGGTAAGGCATCGATTAAAACAGAGGTGATATCCGGCGTTCCAAGGGGTAGTGTTACTGGTCCTCTGCTGTTCCTTATTTACATAAACGATTTGGGGGGAAAACTTACGTTGTTCGCAGATCATGCCGTCATTTACCGTCTAGTAAAATCATCTGAAGATCAAAACTAACTGCAGAACGATCTGAATAAGATATCACTATGGTGTAAAAATTGGCAATTGGCTCTAAATAATGAGAAGTGTGAAGTCGTCCACATGAGTACGAAAAGAAATCCGTTAAACTTTGTTTACAACATAAATCAATCAAGTGTGAAGGCCGTAAACTCCACAAAATACCTAGGAATTAGTATTACTTCAGACTTAAACTGGAAAGAACACGTAGATAATGTCGTGGGAAAGGCGAACCCGAGACTGCGTTTTATTGGCAGAACCCTTAGAAGATGCAACAGAACTACTAAGGAAACTGCATGCACTACGCTTGTCCGTCCTTTTTTGGAGTATTGCTGCCCAGTGTGGGATTCTTACCAGGTGGGTTTGACGGAGGGCACCGAAAGAGTCCAAAGAAGGGCAGCTCGTTTTGTATTGTCACGATACAGGGGAGACAGCGTTACGGAAATGATACAGGATCTAGGATGGGAATCATTACAACAACGGCGCTTATCGCTGCGGCGTGGGCTACTTACAATACTCCAATCGGCATTGTCCTCCGAATGCGAAAATGCATTGTTGACTCCCACTTACATAGGTAGAAATGATCATCAGAATAAAATACGAGAAATCAGAGCTCGCAGGGAGAGATTCAGCTGTTCTTTCTTACCGCGCGCTATTCGAGAATGCAATGGGAGATAAGTAGTATAATGGTGGTTCGATGAACCCTCTGCCAGGTACTAAAATGTAATTTGCACAGTATCAAATATAGATGTAGACGTCACTGCGATAGTGTATTTTCACCCAAACGAGCCAAGGAAGAGATGTCAAAATGACGTAGTCGGCCGCTCCTGTCAAACATCCTGAGGTTTGTTCGGGTGCAAGCTCTGTCCTACAGACGCCATCTTCCCTTTCGTATTTTCATGATCTCCTTGTAACTCCCGTTAAAATGAAGCGTTACGAGAAACACGACGTTCATACTACGATTAATTGTAAACTAGTCAAGAAATGACATATTGGCGGGTAACCCTGACATTGTTGGTAATTAAAAAAAGAAATGCTTCGGATATGTACTGAGGACCAGGTATGAGTGGGAAGTGGTTTCCTTTTCCGCTGCTGACAATACTTTTATTTTTCCCTTTGACTCCCATAAGTTTTAAGACACTTTTATTTATTAACCGTACATGCACCAAGCACAGTGTATTTCTTGCCCGTTTAATTATCTGATTCTACGGCGAATTTTATGTAATATTTGTGTATTATTCCTGTTTCCTCTACATATACCTGAAGAAGGGCAACAATTGCTCGAAACGGGTTGTAAATAAATCTCCAACCTTGCAACTGGTGGCTGTTTCCTTAAGAACATATTTTTTGTATACACACACACTTGCCTTCTGACTGGAGCTATTTACCCCGGCGCGAACGGTGAAAACAGGTGGGTTACTACCATCTGTCCGTATATTAAAGTAACGTGACCTTCGAAGAGTGGTTTTTTAATCGTATTATTTAATAACTTTTAAATAAACCTCGTTCGTTCTGTTGTCTACTACACATCTAACTGGTTATTTGGATATACTTTTGTTTTGTTCAGAATGTAGGCATGATGAAAAAAGTAAAAAACTCTTCGTGTTCGGATATTATTTATTGTACCACTAGCTGCAAGTACCCGGCTTTGCCCGGGTTTAAAAAAGTTTTCTTTCTAGAAACGTATAAAACAGTTTATTTGCATGTAATAAAAGGGTACATTTATGTTAAAGCAAAGTGATAAACAACGTTTTGGCAGTTGCATTTGGAGTATAAACAAAAAGATTTTCTTCTTTGCTCACTCTGGAGCAAGCCACATACAACTGTCCTTCCCCATGTAATTTTGTGTACTGTACCAAATTTCACGTTATTTGGTTGTCTGGATCTTGAGTTATAAGGGAACACACAGACAGGCAACAAATGTGTCTTATATGTATAGAGATTGCAATCGAAGTCTATAAGTAAAGTTCAAATGTTCAAATGTTTGTTAAGCTTATGGGACTTAACTACGGGGTCATCAGTCCCTAAACTTACAAACTACTTATCAACTACTTACGAACTAGGACGGCACAAATATCCATGCCCGAGGGGGGATTCGAACCCTCGACCGTAGTGGCCGTGCTGACCGTGACTGGAGCGCCTCAGTCACCTCGGCAGGCTCTAAGTAAAGTACTCTCCACCATGCACCGAACGAAATTTATTTATTATTAATGTAGACATTAACCTTCATCTTGCTTTCAAGGTCAAGTGTACACAATTTCATCAAAATCGGAACAAAACTGTGGATTTTGGCGAAATCCATAAGTACCCTCCATCATGCAGTGAACGAAGTTTTATGTAGAGAGTGCCCTTCTTGTTTTGAAGATTAATTGTGCAAAATTTCATCGAGATCAGTGCGAAAATATAGATTTACACGGACACATTGAAAACGCACTTTCACTTTTTCTCAAATTTTCCGGTTAGTTTTCCAAAAACTGGAACGAAACCTGTTTAAGAACCTTCCCCATGTAATTTTGTGTACTTGTATCAAATTTCAAGTTATTTGTTTGTCTGGATCTTGAGTTATAAGAGAACACAGACAACAAATGCGTCTTACAAGTATAGAGATACAGTTAACAGGCGTTGCAGACCGGGAAAAGCGAAGAACTTCGCGGGCGTCGCTTTGCGCGGATGAGGAAATGTCGCGAGGTTTAGGATACGCTAGGGCAGGGCAGGGCAGGGTAGAGACAGCCAGCCAGCCTTGGCCGTGAATGCTGTCGCGCGTCCCAAACACGGCCGGCTAATTTTGGACGCGCTCGCCAGTCGACCAGTGTCGGCGCGCTGCGAGTATCGACCGCGCCGCGCCAGTCGACCGCTCGCGCGCTGCGACTATCGACCTGCGCGGCCGCCGGAAGCGGCAGCGGCCGTAATAATGCAGCCGGGGCACGAACCCGGCACTCCGGCGCCAGGGGGCGGAGTGGTTAGCGCGCTGAATGATGCAGCGATGCATTCGCGGTGGGGCTCGGCGCCTGTCTCTGTCACGCGAGAGACTCCCTGTAGTGTTCACTGCACGGGTTAACGGCCTTTGCTATTCCAATAAGGAGGCTGGGGGCTGACTTGATGCACTACACTATTGTCTTCATATCTCTCAACTACTCCTTTACTAGGATCACATACGTTTTAGGCTGTGGTCACAGTGGCTCCGATATCGCTGGGTTTTACCGACCACAGACATCGGCGGAAAACGGCCGATCGTTTCAAACCAGTACTCCACTATGGGCACGGTCACAGTGTAGCCGATCTCATCGACCGAGCGTAGAGACATCGGACGACAGTCGGTGAAATTCAAATCAGTTTGTTTTCTTCGGTCAAATCGATCGGCATTCTCACATGCTAGATATGAACAGTGAGAAACTGATATGCTTAGTGAAAGAAAGAAAGAGATTGTGGCACCCAGAAGACGATAAATATCACAATAGGGATATAATTCGCAATCTATGGTCCGATATTACAGTTTATTGGAAACCCCAAGTTGGTTAAATCCTTTATCAGAAATTTTAGGCGTAAATTATAACCTCAAAAAATGTGTTCAATCAGTGATTGTGACGTATCTTACGGTTATTGTATGGCTCTCTTATGTTGTTTTGCATTGTGATATCTGGCCGGCCGCGGTGGCCGAGGGGACTGAGGCGCTTCAGTCACGGTCTGCACGGCCACTACGGTCGGGGGTTCGAATCCCCCCTCGGGCATGGATATTTGTGCCGTCCTAGTTCGTAAGTAGTTCATAAGTAGTTTGTAAGTTTAGGGACTGATGACCCCGTAGTTAAGTCCCATAAGCTTGACAAACATTTGAACATTTTGAATATCTGGGTATTAGCTGTCCACAAAATATTCTTACTGATATTGGCGTTCTTGAACAAGGTGATGGGTCAGTTCTATGAAGTTACCTGCAAATGTGGTGCAGGCCTACGTGTGCTTCCGCTTTTCAGTTGTTTCTGTGTTCAAAATTTTTCTTAACTTCACACTTGTATTTCACAAATATATTGAATGACAGCCATTGAAGTTCAATATACCACAAATTCATTTCGTTCACCATAATCGGATGTTTCTGGGTGGCCTATCATTGTGTTCTTCATGGATTTAAATACTGAAAAACTGCATCCATTGTGTATTTTTATGCTTAAAACAACGCATTTCGAGAATTTTTCTCGCGTTTAGTGTATTTGTTTACATAAATACATCGTGACGTTTCCATGTGTGATTTTATGCAGCTCTTTCAAAGATGTAGTATTTTGAGGTTACTGTAATGAGGGAAATCGTAGCATACATAATAATCTTGGCAACTTTTTTACATACTAAATAGTACGTCTATTTATACTTGCAGGTACTGTATATGCTTAGATATCACGACACAAAAATTGTCACTTATACTGGTTCTTGTACACAGGTACGTCTAAATCACGATAATTATATCCAGTATTCTAATGGAAGAGGCACAATACCTTTAAGCAGACAGAAAAAAGTTATGGTTTCTAACATTAGGATAAAATACACGCCCCAACATTTATTCTGTCCGATTTTCCGAACTACAGTAACCTAAAAGAAACAACTGCAGTGCAAGAGTGTCAGAACGTCACACATTGACACGTCGAAAAAGTACCGTACTTATGTAAAAAAAAAAAAAAAAAAAAAAAAAAAAAAAAAAAAAAAAAAAAAAAAAATTTGCACTAGAATATGCGAATAAATCCTCGAAATTCGATGTGATAAGCAATAAACTTCCCTAACTGGTGTAGTTTTTCATTGTTTAAAGCATTGAGGTTAACTGGTGTATGTATGCAGAACTTCAAATAAATTCAGCAAAACTGTAATATTGCTTGTAAATGACACCACGAAATGTCACAAGTATGTGATAGAATTTTCTCCTTTTACCGGTACCTCACATATTCGTAAAGATTGTCTGGGAGTAGCAACAACTGAGGACAATACACAATCATCGCCACTTTCTTCTTTCCAGACAGGTGTAGCTCATTTGTATGCATTCGAAGTCTTTATTAATAACAAAAGCCGCATTGTAGCACTAATTTAGAAGCATAAAAATGTCGGTGAAATCCATTGCACCCCAGGGAATTGAAATCTAATATACTTCAGACACAGAATACGTTCAGACCTAACTTAACTTTTTCCTTTAACCGGGCCAAGTGACAAACTATGTGGGATGCAGTGTGACGACTCAGTCGGTCAATGTTTTCAGTGGAATTGGGTTGAAGGCGTCTGACGACAGTCTGTCGGTGCCACTGTGAACACAGCATTAGGCGAACGTCTTATCCACGAGTCCCATCTAACATTGTAATGATTCTCTCTCATTAGTGTTGTCGTCAAGGTTAAAGTACCGCTATCAACACCGCTGTTTTTTGTGGGTGCGCCATATCTCCAGTATTACTTAGCCAAATGAGTAACCGAAGTATCATTTTCAAGGTTTCTTTCTCCACTAATGACGAAATATACACAGACAGTTGAAAAAAAATTGTTGTGTTCGAACAATCTAAGCTGATACCAGGCGAACGATCGTAAATGGGACATGTGTTTAACGTTGCTGCCCTCAGCCACCGCGCCGAGTATCAGCTTAGTTTGCGCAGCTGATATAAAATCAGTGTATAAGGTGCCATCTATTGACAATCTGTTTAACTAATATAAACAACAACTATTACAGTTGTTTAGTTTCTTTATACTTTATGCAAGCCAAACACCTTCTTTAATGCAAGCATAGTTAATCACAGGATTTAACTGATACAGGTCAATGCAAAGTATCCTGTTTTCTATTACGACTGATAAACTACAAAATACATACTATCTGTTGGACTCTTCAGATGGTCGTGGAGTTTTTCATGAAGCGTTTCCAAAGTGGTTTTTCGAAGACGAAATCGCTTGACAAATTCTGCATCTTCCCAGCATTCAAAATGATTTGGACGAACATAAATACCTCTAGGACGCCTTATAGGGACAATGACCTCTAGATCCTCCAAAATATTGCCATCGTCGTTATTGTCAAACAAATCTCTTATTCCAGCCATTTTCATCATAACGATTCTCACGTAACTAGTCGTTACCCGTAAGTTTGTATTTTGATATCGCATCAATAGTTTTAAGGTTATGTTGCCTATCTGCATTATATCAAACTCATGGGGCGAGAAATATGACGACATAGTTTCCAATAAAACTGCCTTCCACAATAGTTCTTCATACATGTAGTGCTTCTGATATTTTGTTCGATAAGTCGTTCATTATCACGTGAATATATTGCGGTGTTTCAGCGCTTTGGAACCCTGCCATTTTGATATAGATTCTCACGTAACTGGTCGTTAGCCGTGTAACGTGCAGGATTTTACTCGTTAACTTAACGGCCAGTTTGAAGTCTTTTAACGTCAGTTTAACTCATAACGAAACATTGACAAACGCAATTCTCCACTAACGATAAGTTAAAATCTTAACTACATCTACATGGGATACTCTGCAAATCACATTTATGTGCCTGGCAGGGGGTCCATCGAGCCACCTTTATACTATTTATCTCCCATTCCATTCTCGAATAATGCGCGGAAAGAAAGAACACCTGAATCTCTGTTCGAGCTCGGATTTCTCGTATTTTATTCTGACGATAATTTCTACCTATGTAAGTGGGAGTCACCAATATATTTTTGCATTAGAAGGAGAATGTTGGCGATTGGAGTTTCGTAAGTAGCCCACGCCGCTGCAATAAGCGCCGTCATTGTAATGATTCCCATCCCAGATCCCGTATCTTTTCCGTAACGCTGTCTCCCCTGTATCGCGACAATACGAAACGAGCTGCCCTTCTTTGGACTCTTTCGATGTCCTCCGTTAAACCCACCTGAAAAGGATCCCACACTGGGCAGCAATACTCCAATAATCTTGTAAACAAAGTTTAACGGATTTCTTTTCGTAGTCATGTGGACGACTTCACACTTCTCATTATTTAGAGTCAATTGCCAGTTTTTACACCATACTGATATCTTACTTAGATCGTTCTGCAGTTGGTTTTGATCTTCAGATGATTTTACTAGACGGTAAATGACGGCGTCATCTGCAAACAACCTAAGAGTACTCGCTTAGATTTTCTCCCAAATAGTTTATGTAAATAAGGAACAGCAGAGAACCAATGACACTACCATGTGGAACGCCCGATATCATTTCTGTTTTAGTCGATGCCTTACCATCGATTACTACAAACTGTCTCCTCTCTGACAGGAAATCCACAATCCAGTCGCAAATTTGGGGCGATATACCATAACCACACAATTTGATTAAAAGCCGCTTATGAGGTACAGTGTCAAGAGCCTTCTGGAAATCAAGAAAGACGGAATCGGTTTTCGAACCCTTGTCGATAGCACTCATCACTTCGTGTGAGTAAAGAGCTAGTTGTGTTTCTAAATCCGTGTTGACCTTGGGTCAATAGATCATTCCGTTCGAGATAGGAGACTTTGAGAAACCGGCCCTAAGTCAGTCTTTTGTTCGTTACATACGTGAATGCAGACCACTGCAGGTGTTTCCTTCCGATCGAGCGTCACGTAAGACGACTAGAGTAACAAAGTTTCCTCTTAACTGCTGGTTTGCGTGAACGGTTCTCGAAGTGACAAGCGAGCTGATATGACAGCAGTCGCTTCAAGTTTCTCCGTCTATTCACTTTACGACTGTTCCGCAGTACAGAACAGGTGTCCTGAACGTCGCGTCCATCTGAGCGCTCATTGGGGTGAATTTTGACGACTGGCGGTTTAGCACTCTGTCTACCACTAGCAACGTATGTAGGTGGCAGTACTTGACAGTTATTCACACGATACACCGTGACGTGACAACGTATTCCCCAGCACTGTTACTCGATACGACATGCAGAATAATTCGTAGTCCTGAAAAGAACGGGACTCAAATCAGACACGTTGTTGTGGTCTTCAGTGATGGGACTGGTTTGATGCAACTCTCTACCCTACGGTGTACTGTGCAAGCCTCTTGATCTCTGAATAAGAACGAGGGGAAGCTACGTCCTTCGGAACCTGCTTATTGTGTTCCTCTCTCCGTGACCCTCTGCAATTTTTACCGTCCAGACTTCCCCCTAATACTAAACAGAACGTATTCACCAATCGATCCCTTCTCCTAGTCAAGATACTCCAGACATTTTTCTCCTCACTTCCGTTCAGAGCCTCCTCATCAGTTATGGGAAGTCCTTCGTTTGCGGTAAATGGCCCTTTTCCTGGGACTTTTAACTATGCCAAGGACTGATGAGTACTAGTTTAAAAACTTTAACATTTATGATTTCAATACCAACAAATAGTACAATTCCTTGAGACAACATTGTCTCGTTATACCAAAGGTATTAAACATATGGAGAGGCATTGAATTAAAATTTGTGTTGTGGCGGGGATTCGAACCCGGGACCTCCTACGTACTAGGTAGGCGGTTTAGACCACATAGCTTAGTGCTCTAAAACGCCTACCTAATTAGTAGGAGCCGGCCGCGGTGGCCGAGGTGACTGAGGCGCTCCAGTCACGGTCATCACGGCCACTACGGTCGGGGGTTCGAATCCCCCCTCGGGCATGGATATTTGTGCCGTCCTAGTTATTAAGTAGTTCATAAGTAGTTTGTAAGTTTAGGGACTGATGACCCCGTAGTTAAGTCCCATAAGCTTAACAAACATTTGAACATTTTTAATTAGTAGGAGGTCCAGGGTTCGAATCCCGGCCACAGCACAAATTTTAATTCAATGCCTCTCCATATGATTTCATTGCGGAACTGTAACTGAACAGTATATCTGATTCTACACGAGAATCTATGACTGTTGACATTGTTGGAATATTATATGTCAGACTGAGATTTGAACTGTATTGAGCTGACAATTATTATTTCATGTTATTTGATTGCGTAGTGGATGTAGTGTCTGAGTGTTTGATCAATGAATTTTGCTTGCATTTTCATAAAGCAGTTTAACGAATTTGTTCTGATAATTTTATAACATTTATTGGCCCACTTTAGGTTACGGTAGTAACACTAAAAGTGGGCCTTTGCGATCATCTTTTGACAGCTCGAAATTTAAATGAAAATTACGGCTTAACCATGCATCTGACACAGGAAAATTCACTACAACTTCGCTCTATTATGTTTTTTTCATCTCTTGCATCGTTGCAGAGATATTTTCAAGAATAACGGCGATTTGGCGATGTCTGTCTGGTTGTAAAGTGTTCCCACTTTTTAGGTCGAACCGTTCAACCGATTGTCACCAAATTTTACAGGCATAATTGTTGGCTACCAGAGACCAGAACCTCGCTTTCTGAAATATTTCCGACAAGAAATACTTTAGTAATATCGAAGAAAGGTCGTTTGTAATGTAATTTTAATTGCATATAAACCGTTCATCTGAAGCTAAAATTGAATAACCGAATTTTTAGAGGAGAAGATTCTCTACAGCTTTGTTCCCAATTTTTTTTCTCATATGTCGTATCGTTTGAGAGATATTTGCAAAAATAACAGAGTTTTGACGCCCTCCACTGAATTAAGGAAAACCAGCCGTTCACAGATGTCACGAAACATTCCTCGACCAGAACTCTCTCTCTGGCGTAAGCCATCTTGCTTTGCGTATTTGATGATTTTCTTATTTTAACTTAAACGTTTTCATTCCAAAGGAATGGCGCACTGAATAATTAACAAAAACACGTCGTTCTTCGTAAGATAAAAGATAATCTAGTGTCTACAAATGCCATATTAGCATCAGTTAATAACAGCCATCTATACTATGAGATTAAAGGACGTGCCTTTTAAGTGCTGGGCGTAGCGTAGTGAGCAATGCGTTGGACTATGACAGTGACGGTCAGTGGTTCAAAACCTGCCACTACCTAAAAATTTTTTGTTTTCCTAAAAGGGTTTCAGACATTATTATTGATTAATTTTTTGTTGTTTACATTATTATTTTGGTCCAAAATGTTTGTTAAAACTTATAAAACTACAAATCTAAAGTCGGCCGTAAAACACGACAGTGCGAATTTTTTTTTCTGTCACGGCTCGTTTGCTCTAGCGCCAACATGGCGGCTCCTGAGGAACTCTGGCGTCCAGGCTAGGGATGCAACATCGTTGATAAAAACATCGATGTTCCTGCGGAAAAATATCGATGTTAAAAAAACATCGGTCCTGAAAAACGATACTCGATGTTTTTCTGATGTTTCCATACGTTTAAGAAATATTAGGAGAAACACACTGAAATGAAGCTGTGTTGCCAGAAAGTATCTGCCTTATTTATGTTCTTTCACTAGGCTACGAATAGAAAGCGAAATGGCAGATTAGAATGAAAAAGAAGTTAGGAATAAGGTTTCGCTACCTATTGCGCTGATTTTACTTGGGATTTACATCGATTTGTTCATTACATGCTAAATAACTTGTGTTTTGTTGACGTATTGCATTTTTCTTAGCTGTCGACGTGGAGAAAATTAAATATTATGCATCTTTCAGTTATTACTTAATAATGTATTTTTAAAATGAATATTCATCAATGACGTTTATAAAATCGTGTACCTAGCTGAAATGAATATCTATGTTATACTTGGCTTGTTGGCTTTTGTCTCGGATTTTTAGTCGACTTTTGTTTGATGTTTTAACTGACGTTTCGACAGTACGATATCAGTCTGACTGGGTAACACTGTCAAAGATTCGATTCCACTGATGTTGGAGAGTGAAATTTCAGCAATTCCAGCAGACCGTGCTGG
Organism: Locusta migratoria; assembly: GCA_026315105.1. Taxonomy (NCBI): domain Eukaryota; kingdom Metazoa; phylum Arthropoda; class Insecta; order Orthoptera; family Acrididae; genus Locusta; species Locusta migratoria. The sequence goes on along the minus strand of CM048754.1, from coordinate 69,046,335 downwards.
ACAAACATCAGATTAATCATCAGAGTGTTTCATATTTCACTTACCTACTATTTCAAAAGTATGAAAACAGCGACGAGCGACGACAGCAGGAGCACCACACTTGGGCTGACGCTGGCTGAGAACTAATAAAGTAATAACGGAGTTGCCAATCAATTGTTGAACGATGTCGATAGTTTTGTGTCCCAGCCTCGTCGCCGCTTTTGTGTCTCGTTTCCGTCGTAGGTGTCGGTGGCCGAGCAGAATGACCGACACAGGAATAAAGGATGCACGCTTGTGCAGGAACGGAGGTGACCAGCCAGTGGGACAGCAGAAACTAGAAACACTAGAGTAAATTAGTAACGAGATATATATTTCATAGAGACTTAGTAATACTTAACTTTTACATAGCTCAGTACTGCAGAATGCTGATACATAGTTGAGCTAGAGGCCTGCCTAGTGCCTGTCCGATAGCCAAGTCTTCACTGGTGCCTATCTGATTCCGAAGTGTTAACTGGTTCCTATCTCAGTCCCAAGTGAACGATGTCGTTCAGTGGTGGCCACGAGCGGAGTTGTAGCAGAGGGCGCTCGTGGCTGTCGTCGTAAGAACGCCGCGCCGTGCGTGCATGGCGGCGAAAGTAGGTGGCGCGCACTTTAGACTTGTGCGACTCCACAGATAGTTTTGGACTTCTGTCGTCGATGCATCGGCGATACATCGCTGTTTATGAACGAAACATCGATGTTTCCAAAACATCGATGTATCGTTTGCATCCCTAGTCCAGACCTCTCCTGTACAGAAGTTTCCGCCGGCCGTCGGTGAATATTGCAAACTCTCGTGCTGTGCAGACCGCAGCCGATGCAGGCCTCGGCTGCCACCGCGCACGGTTTGTCGAGTTTTCCCAGGCGCCGCGGCAGGCACGCAAATGTCCCGCAGCTTAAAACGCCGCCGATCCGCCGCACGAAAGGTTACCTGCGGCCGGGAGAAGCGTGTGTGTTAGTCATAGCGCGGTCGCCGAATAATGGAGGCCGACTCGACCTTCAGCAGCCGGGCGCGACCGCAGGACACAACACAAGTTACGGCGACAGCTGCCGGGGGGCGACTGAATCATCAAATCGATGGGCACAGGGGAACGTTTGCGGCAGGCCGGGATCCGAACCCGAGTCTCGCGGTTGTTACGCAGTCGCGCCGACTACTGCGCCATCTGGAATCGGCGGTCGCCTCGGCGTCTGTTGACACAATGCTGTTAGTTCCGCACTAAATAAGTTGCCCGTAACAAGAATACAGTAATTCGAATTCCAAAGAAAGCATGTGCAGACAAATGTGAAAGTTACAAATCGTTTAAATCAATCACGATTTCAAAATACAATCACGAATTATTTACAGACGACAGGAAAACTGTTGGAATTCGATCTTCGGAATGATCAGTTTGGATTTTGAAGAAATACAGGAACATGGGAGGCAATAGTCACATTACGATTTATATTAGAAGATAGGTTAAGAAAAGAGAAACCTGCGTATTTAGCATTTGTGGATCTGGAGAAAGGTTTTGACAATACTGACTGGAATACATTCTTTCAACTTCTATACTAACAGGGGTTAAATATAGGGATCGAAGAGTTATTCAACTTGTACAAAAATGAGACAGCAGTTATAACAGTCGAAGGACGTGAGAGGAAAGCAGTGGTTAGGGTGGGAGTAAGGCAGGATGTAGCCTTTCTCCAATGTTACTTAATTTGTACACTGAGCGAACTATAAAGGAAAGCATCGAGAATTTTGGAGAAGGAATTAGTCCAGGGAGATGGAATAACAACGTTGCAGTTTGCTGAGGATATAGTAATTCTGTCAGAGACAGCAAAGCAGCAAAGGACCTGGAACAGCGGAATAGACGGTATCTTGAAAGGAAGATATAAGCTGAACATTAACGTGAGTAAAACAAGGATAATGGAATTTAGTGTCAGAAAATCAGGCGATGCTGAAGCAATTAGATTACGTAATGAAGTAATAAATGTAATTGATGATATTTGTTTTTGGGTAGCAATATAACTTCTGATGACCGTAGTAAAGAATCGCTATGGGAAGGAAAGAATTTCTAAAAAAAAAAAAAAAAAAAAAAAAAAAAAAAAAAAAAAAAAAAAATGCAAGAAAGTAGCATCGTCTCAAACTCGGACGATAAGGAATCGGACAAAAAGATGTTGCTACAGATGAGTGATGAAGATTAGATGGGTACATCAAGTAACTAACGAGGAGGTACTAAACAGAATGGGGGAGAAAAGGAGTTTCTGGCATATCCTGACTAAGAGAAGGGATAGATTCGTGTGACATGTCACATTCTGAGACATCAAGGAATTGTCAACTTAGCACTAGAAGGAAGTGTGTGAGGTAAAAATCGTAGAGGGAGACCGAGGGACGAATACAGTAAGGAGATTCTAAAGGATGTAGGTTACCGTACATATTCTCAGATGAAGGGGCTTGCACAGGACAGGGTACCTTGTTGAATTGCATTAAACCAGTCTACGGACTGAAGACCACAACAACAACACCTTGTTCACCTTTCATGCGACTGTATTTTCAATCATGTGAATCCAGTACATCATGTTATTTCCCAAACAAATTTGGCTGTGATATCTGCGGTCCTGATTGGTGTTGCATTTAGGATGGCCGACATGGTAGTTTTCAGTTTGTTGCCAACAGGATACAGTAGGGTTTACTATCGCACCATTTTTGTGTGTCCATGGAGACGATCGTAGACGTTCCGAATGTGGTTATGTGGAAAGGCCTGCCTTGCCTTTTCCACCTGGTGCCTCAGGTGGGCCAGATTTCGTGCCGCTCATGCAGACCTCCCAGCATGACGTTTCATGCGATCCCAGACATGCTAGATGGGGAAGAGATCTGGGGATCGTGCTGGCCAGGGCAGTTGACGTACACCTTGAAGAGCACGTTGTGTGGTACAGGATACATGTGGACGTGCATTGTCCTGTTAGAAAAGCATATCGCCTTGTTGGCCCATGAACAGTAACCATCACAAATGATGGTTTCAGTGTAATGTGCACTGTCAGCGTTCTCTAGACGATCACTAGATCAGAATGGCGACTGTAGAAAATCGCTTGCCTCTCAATGATGCACGATCGTGCGTGCCGTTAGAGTGTCCTCCGCTTCACGTCCCATCATAGTTCAGCCCGCCTCCAATGGTGTCACGGTAGGCGCTTACGAAGGGGCGAATGGAGACGTGTCGTCTTCAGTGATGAGAGTCGTCGCTGCCTCGGTGCCAATGATGGTCGTACGCGTGTGTGGTGTCGTGCAGGGGAGTGCGAAAACCTGGAGTGTACGCAACAGAGGCAAACGGGGCCGACACCTGGCATCATGGTGTGAGGAGCCATATCCTACACTCGCCATTCTCCTCTGGCGTTCCTTGTGGGAACATTGAAAAGTGCACGGTACAGTGAAACCATCATTCTACCTGTCTTGCCACCGTTCATGCACCAACAAGACGATGCGCTTTTCCAACAGGGCAATGCACGTCCACACGTATCCCGTAAAACCCAAAGTGCTTTTCTATGTGTACGTAACCTACTCTTTCTATCATTATCTCCATATCTCTCCCCCATTGAGTATGTGTGGGGCCGAATGAAACGTCATCTTGGCGCGGTCTACACGACCGGTACGAGATCTGGTCCAACTGAGACTGGTAAGGTAAAGCAGTCAACAATTCAAAGATTGGTTTGAACACCACAGTGCTTTACTAGGCATGGTCCTGTTTGGAGGTGGTATGCCGTTGCCTTCCTCCCACCTTCAAACTGACTTACCCAGCCTGTTATAAGGTGCTACTCGGTATTTTTCACATGAGCAATATTGCCAGAGGTGAAAGAAGGAGAAAGACAGATAAAAATCCTAGAACCTGGCGGGGATCGTACTCGCGACCTTTGGATTTGTAGTCTGGCACTCTACCACTGTGCCAGCGAGGCGCATCAGGTGGAAATTGCATGGCAGGCCATACTGTAAGACTTCATTTGGAACCTCTGCACTCGTCCTCATGAGAAAGTTGCACCCTGCATTGCTGCAAAAGGAGGGTATGCACGATACTAGTGTCGACATTGTACACGCTCTTGTGACTGTACCGACGTGCGTATGGTTCTAACGGCGTGATCGTGTGTTGTATACATCCTCAAGAATGTGTCAATGAAATTTTGTCCTGCTAGCTTCGTTTTCCATTTTCCAGGAGTGTATTTGTAAAGCGGTAACTTGTGGGTGAGGGCCGGTGCCAGTATCAAACAGTAGCAGCCACTTTGGGACACACAGTGTCGCCGGCTGTATAGTTTCGGCGCTCGCTTCGTGCTACCAAGTTTTTCTGAGATACCGTTCTCACTTTAAAGGGGCTGGGCGGTAACTGGCCATTCCACACTCGCCTCTGGCTCGCCGTTAACGCAGACGGGCTGTTCCGCGCTATTTGCAGGTGACGCGGCCTTATTTATAACCGGCTGCAGCCCGCTGCCAACTACGTCATAACTGCACAGTAGCCGAGGCGGCGACTTGCGCCAAGTGCCGTGACTAATGCCAGCCGCGACAAAGGCGGCGGATGGCGCGCTGCGGGAGAAGTCGCCAGTGCGCTTTTATATTGTATAAATATTGTCAGATTGATGTCGGGTGGAACGGTAATCTGTACACAATGTTTCTGCGGTCCACCTGGCCGCCATCATCAGTTGAAAAAACCCTATGCCGCTCTCGCCACTGCAAAAGTGTATGCGCTGTGCAAAGTGGACATGCGTTTAGTAGTAGCTTCCGCCTACCTGGCGCATGACAATGCCTCCAGTGGTGAATAAAAATAAGGAAGGGGGGAAAAACGAACATAAACTCCGTCCCATAGGCCTCGAAAGGTCCGCTGTGTCATTCACCGCGTCATCCGATGCGCTATGGTGGGGGCGTTGTCAGAACCACTACTACCGAAAGAGAAGGCCGCGGCGCTCTCGTGGCCTACGAGAAAGACAGGGCCCAGTGCAGTCGTCATGCCATGTAAGCAAGGCAGTTTCGAGCCGGCGCGATGGCTAGCTCAGTGGCTGCCGGCTATGACGCAGTGGGCTGTGCCCCAGCGGCCGGCCAATCGACTAGCGATCGCGCCGGCTCGGAACTACCTTGCTTATGTGGCATGACGACTACACTGGGGCCTGTCTTTCTTGTTGGCCTCGGGTAGCCGCCGCGATCGCTAGCCGATTGGTCGGCCGCTGCAGCAGGGCCCACTGTCTCATAGCCGCCAGCCACTGAACTGGCGATCGCGCCTGCCCAGAACTACCTTGCTTACATGGCCGAACGACTGCACTGGGGCCTGTCTTTCTTACAGGCCTCAGGCCCTCTCGAGGCCAACGAGATAGACAGGCCGCGGCGCGCCTGTCAAATTACGTAAGCAAGGTAAGCCTAAACCGGCGCGATCGCTAGCTGATTGGCCGGCCGCTGGGGCAGAGCCCACTGCCTTGTAGCAGCGGTACACAGCTAGCGATCGTGCCAGCTCAGGCCTACCTCGCTTATGTAATTTGACAGGCGCGCTGCGGCCTGTCTATCTCGTTGGCCTCGGGGCGATCTCGTGTGACGTCATGCAACATAGGTCGCGATCGCATAGCTGACTGGCTGTCCACTAGTCCCCAACCCACCAGGCTCTAGTGGCCAGCCATTCAGCTACAAGCAGCGGCCTACTCGGCGTGACGTCACACGACAGCGCTGTGGCCTTCTCTTTAGGTGTTGTTGTCAGAACACCGCACTTCCCTACAATTACTTCAAAAAATACGTTTTGTTAACATGTACAATGATGTCACCAATATTTTGAAGATATAATGGTTTATAGATTTGATTTGATTTGGGTAGATTTCTCAAATGCAAAATAACTTTATATTTTTCAACAGACATAGAATGGTTGGCCAGTACTTACCTTGTTGCTGTACCACCGATAGTTACACACAGAAAAAAGAGCAAAATAACAAGCTTTCGGAACTGTGTTTCTTCTTCAGGTGAAGAGAAGGGAGAAAGAGAAGAAAAAAGAATGGGAAAGGAAGGGAAAGGTAATTCACGACCTAGGTCATGAGGATGGTGTTCGAGGATTGTGGAAGTCAGAGATACTGCGTGATAGTACTGAGCCATGCGAATGAGGATATATAACCAAAGAGGAAAGATCAAGCAGTAAAGAGAAGAAAAGATGAGTGAACTGAATGATGCTGAGGGGTTAGGGGGTGGGTTCTAAAACGTTTATTATTAACAGGGAAAAACACACACAGAGAGAGAGAGAGAGAGAGAGAGAGAGAGAGAGAGAGAGCGAGAGAGAGGGGGGAGGGGGTAAGGAAGGGATAATGGATTGGTAAGTTGAGGTTGGAGGAGGGGGAGGGTTTAGCATAGTTTTAGGTCAGGAGGGTAGCGGAGGAGAGAATATGTTGGAGGGCAAGTTCCCACCTCCGTAGCTCTGAGGGATTGGTGATAGTTGTCAGTGTCCAAATGGCATGTGTAGTGTAAAACGTGCCAAGGTCCTAGGAGTCATGCTGGAGGGCATGTGCTGCCACAGGATATTGGGTGTCCCCCAGGCGAACAGTCCGTCTGTGACCATTCATCCGCTCAGCCAATTTGTTGGTGGTCATCCCAACATAAAAGGCTGAACAGTGGACACATGTCAGCTGGTATATGACGTGTGTTGTCTCGCATGCGGCCCTGCCTTGAATAGGGTAGGTTTTCCTGTGGCGGGGCTGGAATATGTGGTAGTGGAGGAGTAATTGGACAGCTTTTGCAGTGGGATGAGTTGCAGGGATAGGAACCATTAGGTAGGGAGGATGGTTTTGGGATGTTGTGAGGTTGGACGAGGATGTTGCGGAGGTTGGGAGGACGGCGGAGGACTACTCCGTGTGGTGTGGGAAGAACAGTTTGGAGTGATGGTCTCATCTCAAGGCATGACTTGAGAAAGTCACAGCTCTGTTGGAGGCATTCCAGGCCAGGATGGTACTGGGTGATTAAGGGGGTGCTTCTGGGTGATTTGGGGTTAGGAACATTGTTGCTGGAAGGGAAGGAATGGACAGCTCGGAAGATCTGCTTGTGGACGAGGTCTGTAGGGTACTTGTGGGAGAGGAAAGCGTTGGATAGATTGTTGTTGTAGGTCGTGAGGGATTCGTTACTGGAGCATATACGTTTCCCACGTGTGCCTAGGCTGTAGGGAAGGGATCGTTAAATATGGAAGGGGTGGCAGTTGTCAAAGTGGAGGTACTGTTGCTTGTTTGTGGGTTTAATGTGGACTGAGGTATGAAGGTCAACATCAAGGAAGGTGGCTTGAGTTTTAGAGAAGGACCAGGTGAATTTGACAATTATATATTTTTTGACGACTTTACAGCAATCAATGAATGAAATAAATCGCAATTTGCGATCAGTTATGGCTTCACTGTACTAGGTTTAGATGGAATACCAAAGTGGGGCGAATGAAAATTTGTGCCCAGCCGGGATTCGAACCCGGGATCTCCTGCCTACTAGGCAGACGCGTTGACTACTCCGCCACCGAGGACACAGTGACCAGCACGACTGCAGAGGACTCTTCCCTGCACGTCTCCCGCCTCACCTTAATCTCCACAATGTCTCTGGTATAAGAAAAGAAAGAGACAGTAGTACAGTGAAGCCATAATTGATCGCAAATTGCGATTTATTTCAATCAGGTGAATTTTAGGTTGGAGAAGGAGTTAAGGTCGTGAAGGTAGTTCAGAAGGGTTTCTTCACCGTGAGTCCAGACCACAAAGATATCATCTATGAATCTATACATCTATACTATGAATCTATACCAAAGCAGGAGGTGCAACTTTCTGTGTATTTTAGTTTCTTTAGAACACGGTAAAACAATTCAAGATGTACGAATTTTGTTTTATAGAAAGCCAGGTATTTAAACCTTGTTATGAAATAATTAATACCACATCAGTCTATTTTTACTAATATTTAATTAGCACGACGCGTTTCGGCAGCATGCTGCCATCTTCAGGTGCATTATACAGTTATTAATACTCGTGTGTGGTTCTCTTTGTGCGTCTGAGAGGTTACGGATCGGACAATAGATCTGAACAGAAGAATAATTCTGTTACAGAATGTACATTATGTCCTTATGATGATTAGTAATTAAACCCTCTCGGTTAGCCGTGTGGTCTAACGCACCGCTTTCCGAGACGGGGAGGCGTACCGGCCCCGGTTCCAATCCGCCCGGCGGATTAACGAAGGGATTCGGAGTGCTGGCCAGCCTGGATGTGGTTTTCAGGTGATTTTCCTCTTCCCCTAGGTGAATACCGGGCTGGTACCCAAGTAACGCCTCAGATACACGATTCGTAAACATTTCGTAAAACTTTACACTTACACACATATAACACTATACGCACACATTTCCTCCTGGGGGAAGGGGGGTTGGGGGGGGGGTACAGGAAGGGCATCCGACCACCCCGACAATATTAACAAGCCAAATACAGATAAACAGAGCCGACGGTGCATTTGCGGGATCATGGATAAAGAGAAAGAAGCCGCGGTTGAGTAGCCGAGCGGTCTAAGGCGCCTCGCTGCGGAGCGCGTGGTTGCTCGCCGTCGGGGGTTCGAGTCCTCCCTGGGGCATAGGTGTGAGTGTTGTTCTTAGGTTAGTTTACCTTAGTTTAAGTAGTTTGTAAGCTACGGACTGATGACCAAGCAGTTTGGTCCGATAGAATTACAAACATTTGAAGATTTTAAGAGAAAGAAAAGATGATTAGTAGTATTATGTTTATCTTACTATTGTTACTAATCATCACAAACACATAAGGTACATTATGTAACAGAATTATTCTTCTGTTTAGGTCTGTTGTTTGATCCATAACCTGTTGCAAAAAGTGAAGCACAAACATATATCTACACCTACATGGGATACTCTGCAAATCACATGTAAGTACCTGGCAGAGGGTTCTTCGAACCACCGGTAAACTAGTTATCTCCTATTCCATTCTAGAATAGCGCACGAGAAGAAAGAACACCTGAATCTCTCCGTTCGGGGTCTGATTTCTCGTATTTTATTCTGCTCGTCATTTCTACCTATGTAAGTGGGAGTCAACAATATATTTCCGCATTCGGAGTAGAATGTTGGCGATTGTAGTTTCGTAAGTAGCCCACGCCGCAGCGATAAGCGCCGTTGTTGTAATGATTACCATTCCAGATCCTGTATCATTTCCGTAACGCTGTCTCTCCTGTATCGTGACAATACAAACCGAGCTGCCCTTCTTTGGACTCTTTCTATGTCCTCCGTCAAACCCACCTGATAAGGATCCCACACTGGGCAGCAATACTTCAAATAAGGACGGACAAGCATAGTGTATGCAGTCTCTTTTGTAGTTCCGTTGCATCTTTTATCTGCCAATAAAACGCAGTCTCTGGTTCGCCTTTCCCACGACATTATCTACGTGTTCTTTCCGGTGTAAGTCTGAAGTAATAGTAATTCCTAGGTATTTAGTGGAGTTTACGGCCTTCACTTTTGATTGATTTATCTTGTAAACAAAGTTTAACGGATTTCTTTTCGTACTCATGTGGACGACGTCACACTCCTCATTATTTAGAGTCAATTGCAAATTTTTACACCATAGTAAAAATCACATCCAGTTACAAATTTGGGGCGACATACCCTAGCCACGGAATTAGATTAAAAGACGTTTGTGAGGTACGCTGTCAAAAGTCTTCTGGAAATGTATAATAAACTGTATAATGCACCTGATGATGCCGGCATGCTGCCGATACGCGTCGTGCTAATTAAATATTAGTAAAAAGTGGCTCATCCAGCATTAATTATTTGATAAAAATATCACACAATACAGTCGCATACCTCAAGAAATATAACATGAATAACTTTAAAATTAAATCTCCTCTTTCGTCTCTTGCGTTTTTCATTATTACTTTTAGCATATGGATTCCAATACTGTGAAAACAAATGGCGTTCAAGTGTATGTTTTAATGTGATGGCTGGTCATGAAGTAATGACAATCTTAAACTCTCGACAGGTTGTGCTTTTACTGTATTTACTAGTGTGATAACTGGTCTGTCCTTAAAGGAACGAGTTCCGCCAATCGAACGCAGTGCAAGCAACTAAAATATTTGTGCTTCTACAAAAGCTGAAGTTACGCGGGGGCATTAGTGTTTCGTAATATTTCGTGTTATCACCTTATGGCTTAACAATTCAAAACACTTGTAAGTACAACGAGAACTCCGAAACGGAACTAGGTAATAGTTAGTGTCTATAATTAATAACGATAATAAAGCAGTATGCAGTATACAAAAACTCAACAAATCTTTGAAGGGTCATTTTTCCTTTACTAACTGCTTTGTATTACAACAGTTGTATTGACTTCTGTATTATTATCCGCTAATAAGTATATAGATGACAATTCGTATAATGAGCATTAATGAATCCATGTTATTTACGTTATTTACCGTAAACATTTGGTCGTTACGACATACTCACAATCGTGATTTATCATTGGAAAGCAAACAGAGTAATATCCTATCATGTCCCATAGCGACCAAATCTATTAACAATATACTATGTGACCGCTAAGACGCCACCATCTTGAATGTTTGTTCAGTACCTGATTGCTGCCTTCCTCCTCTGCACTCTACACGCAGTGAAGGTGGATAATTAAAGCAGAATTGCAATATAAACGATATCACTATCGATAGTTAAACTACATTATCGATAGTGCAGACTTTATCGATTAATCGTTACGTCGCGCCGCCGCGGATTAGCGCCGTGCTGCGGTTCGCGCGATCTTTCGCCGTCGGGGGTTCGAGTCCCCCCTCGGGAATAGGTTTTTGTGTCGTTCTTCAGTTAGTTTATCTTATTCCGTCGGCACAAGGAACGGGATAGTTAACGTTAACGCGCCGCTCTCCGAGATTTCTGACGTCACATCCTGCTTTTTCCCGTTGAGGAGCCATTTTCTCCCGTGAAACTCAAAATAAGTTCTGCGATATTTCGGCAACGTGCCACGTTAAGTTCGACCAATAGGAAGCAAGAACACTATCTACGTCATGTTCCGACCTTTCCTGCTATACTGCCACACTACAAAACAAACAGCAGTGGACACAGTATGACAGCAGGTGACAGTGGTACCAGAAAACTGCAATGTGTTCCAGAAAACAGTGGAACCTCTCGACCTGATTGCCAGAAAGAGACTGGCGTGGAGTAGCAAGTGCTGTAAGTACACCATTTTATACCAAACAACCAACTGTTTTAAATCAGAAATGAAATGTTTTGTACATTTGAAAGAAACCTAACCTTTATGTGTAAACAGAAACATGTAAATATTTCAGGACACCCACTAATGATGCCTTGAGAGAAAGGCGAAACGCATATGGGTGACTTAAAAATATAAAAATAAAACCCTTCATTCGCAGTAGCAAAAGGCGTTTACTTTAAAAACCTTAGTTTAAGTAGTTTGTAAGTTACGGACTGATGACCACGCAGTTGAGTCCGACAGATTGACATACATAGTTTTTGTTACGTCGCTTTTGGTGACCGGAACCGCTTCTTATCAGTCGAGTAGCTTCTCAGTGGGCCTCACAAAGGCATAGTGCACTCCACTTACCAATAGCGCGCGACATTGCCATCCAAGTGCGGACGTACTGACCTCTGTGGCATTGACAATGGCGCTTTGACTGTTCAGACGTATAGAGACGAGATACTTCCACCTTTTGTTGTGCCATACGCTGGTGCCACTGCAGGTGGGTTCTTTCTGGTGGACAATAACGCTCGTCCCCACAGAGCTGCACTGGTGGACAACACGACTGAAGCTGAGTGAACTGAACGGAATGAGTGGCCGGCCTGTTCACCGAGCTGAAACACGATTGATCGTGTCTGTGATGCACTTGGCAGAAGTATTGTAGCCAAACCAGCACCTCTCACAGCGGTTGCAGAGCTGGATATTGAACTCATGGAAGAATGGCCAAATACCCCTCAACAGCTGATTGATAACGTCGTACTGTCCATGCCAATCATGTGTGAAACTATACTGGCCGTGATCAGACCATATTAGAGGGCAAAGAGAATGAATTTTTCACCATTACAGTGCCCGCCTCCATAGTCCAGCGAACAGCGAGGTAGATTGTTACACAGGGGCTCCGGGTTCGATCCCCAGCCGTTTCGGATCCTTTCTTCACTCGGGGACTGGGTGTGGTGTCGTCATCATCATCATCGACGCACAAGTCGCCCAACTAGCGTCACCTGAAGACTTGCACCAGGCAGGCCGAACACGATTCCAAGGCGCCTAAATGCCACACGAAATCATCATCATCATCATCACGATTACGGTAGTCCCATGGTGTCTCGCTCTAAGCGAACATGTCGAAGTACTGTACCATACGCCAACTATAGTTGTAAGCAATATGTGAATAAAATATGTTACCATTAGTATTCCCCTAAGTGTTTGGTAAGCAGTGTAGTAACACAGTTAAAATACTGTCACGCTTTCCCCAGATGCGAGAATTCTCCCCATCCCCTCAGAAATCCCCAAAATTACGAAAAAATCCCCCAATCTGGAATCACTCAGCTGGTCATAGTGGTGCGTCAACGAAATCAATAGTATTGAGATGTCTGCATTGCACCATTCTTTCAGCCTTGGAACTTTTGTATTTGTAGAAATGACTAAAATCGCAACCAGTCACTGTTTTATATCCTCTTATTCTATAAAAAAAGTTTTCGAACCTGTTAAGGTTTATCGTGAGATGAGCAAGTCTGAGATGCAGTTAGCAGACGCACTGGAGCGAGACTTTGCACTCGTGGGAGAATGGCCAAATATCTCTCAAGATCTGATTGGTAACCTTATACTATCCACGCCACGCAGGTGTGCAACTGGCCGACCGAGGTGATCCATATCAGAGGGCAACGAGAATTTTTTTCTTCGCTATTACGGAAGCCCCATGGTGCCTCGCTCTAAGGAAACTCCATGTAAACCTCAAGTAAAGATCTAAGACAGCAAAATATCGTGCTGTATCACACGCAAATTACAATTGTAACCAATATCTGAATAAAATGCTTTCCCATAAGTATTATTGTTTTTGACTTCTGACCTGATCCCCTAATTCTTTTGAGCAGTGTATTGCTGGCTACCGTATTTAAAATATCGACGTAAATACAAATAAATAATCCCTGAGACGGATTTTCGTCTCGAATATGTTAAAGACACTAATGATAAACCTGAAGCAATGAATTAAAATTTGTGATGCGACCGGGAATCGAACGCGGACCTCCATGCTTACTAGGCAGACGTCTTACATACTGGAACATTCCTATTTAAGGTGGTCTAGCGTCATATCCAACTGTTATTCTCTGTTACTACAAAACTCGAACAGCGTTCTGTTTTGTAGAAGAAGTAAATTCTATTCATTGTTAACGTTTCTTACGGTTGAGGTGCTCTCCTAACTTGTATAGCAGAAAAGTTATCCGCGTGTGCAAAATTCGGTAACATAGTCAGAAAATGTGTTTTGCAAACTGTAGGTAATCTGCTGTCGCAAGTAACACTAAATGATAGTGTAGTGCAGTTCTTCCGGAATACATGTATGCAAGTTCCGTGATTATACAGCCGCCCGCAGTGGTCGAGCAGTCTGCGGCGCGCCAGTCACAGTCTGCACGACCGCTACGGTCGGGGGTTCGAATCCCCCCCCCCATCGGGCATGGATGTTTGTGTCGTCTTTAGTATAAGGTAGTTCATAAGTAGTTTGTAAGTTTAGGGGCTGATGACCCCGCAGTTAAGTCCCTTAAGCTTAACAAAATTTTGAACGTTTCGTGTTTACACAGGAGATAGTTTGCGTGTTGGTGGGAGTTGCATGAGATGTGAGCTGTTCCGTGCTGCACGTGCCCCCATAAAATGCCTGTCCTAAAGTAATTGAAGAGTGCCTTTCCAAAGTGACTCACCGCCACCAAATACGGAACTTTGTAGAGAAACGGCAACATACCGCAGCGGCCACAAGAGTGACTACGACCATATAATTTTTTGTGGCACCTTGTTACTGTTTTGCGAAGATAGCTCTTTTTTTTTTTTTTTTTTTTTTGTCCATTATATTTACTGTTTTCGACTGATCGACATCGTGTATGCTGTGGGGGGGGGGGGCATGATTGCTTTTTATTAGAGTATAATGACATTTCTGGAGACTAGATATCTGCTTTGTAGGAATCAGCATGGGTTTCCAAACAGGCGATCGTGTGAAATCCAGCTCGCGCTATTCGTCTACGAGACTCAGAGGGACATAGACGCGGGATCTCAGATAGATGCTGTGTTTCTTGACTTCCGCAAGGCGTTTGATACAGTTCCCCACAGATGTATAATGAACAAAGTAAGAGTATATGGGCTATCAGACCACTTCTGTGACTGGATTGAGGAGTTACTAGATAACAGAATGCAGCATGTCATTCTCAATGGAGAGAAGTCTTCAGAAGTGAGAGTGATGTCAGGTGTGCCACAGGGGAGTATCGTGGGTCCGTTGCTGTTCACGATATATATAAATGACGTTGCGGATAAAGTCGGAAGTTCACTGAGGCTTTTTGTGGATGATGCTATAGTATAGAGAGAGATTGTAACAATGGAAAATTGTATAGAAATGCAAGAGGATCTGTATCGAATTAACGCATGATGCAGGGAATGGCAATTGAATCTCAATGGAGATAAGTGTAATGTGCTGCGAATACATAGAAAGAAATATCCTGTATCATTTAGCTACTCTATAGCAGGTCAGCAACTGGAAGCAGATAATTCCAAAACTTATCTGGGACTAGGCATTAGGAGTGATTTAAAATGGAACGATCATATAAAATCAGTCGTCGGTAAAACAGATTCCAGACTTAGATTCATTGGAAGAATACTAAGGAAATGCAGTCCGAAAACAAAGGAAGTATGTTACAGTACACTTGTTTGCTCACAGCTTAAATACTGCTCACCGGTGTGGGATCCGTACCAGGTGGGATTGATAGAGGAGGTAGAGAAGATCCAACGGAGAGCAGCGCGCTTCGTTACAGGATCATTTGGTAATCGTGAAAGCGTTACGGAGATGATCGATAAACTCCAGTGGAAGACTCTGCAGGAGAGACGCTCTGTCGCTCGGTACGGGCTTTTGTCGAAGTTTAGAGAACATACCTTTACCGAGGAGTCTAGCAGTATATTGCTCCCTCCTAAGTATATCTCGCGAAGAGACCGTGAGGATAAAATCAGAGAGATTAGAACCCATACAGAGGCATACCGACAATCCTTCTTTCCGCGAACAATACGTGACTGGAATAGGAGGGAAAATCGATAGTGGCACTCAAGGTAGCCTCCGCCACACACCGTCAGGTGGCTTGCGGAGTATGGTTGTAGATGTAGGCTATCTGGCACGGAAACGACTCAATGAAGGCTATAGTTGCTACCTACATTACCTACACTTTAAACAACTTTGGTAGGAACGTCGCAGTGGTATTTGATGGATATCCTGAAGATGGAGCCCTCAGGAGTACTAAAACTGCAAAGCGATTGCGCCGCTGCGTTGCCCTTCCTTGCAATGAGATCGTATTTGACTCTTCAACTATCATCAAAATGCCCCAGGAGAAAGTGTTAGCCAACGACTCAAACAAAAGACGTCTCATTGACCAACTGTGCTCTGCGTTTGAACTCGAGGGCATTGAAACTAAGAGAGCAACAGAAGACGCAGACCGCGACATTATCTGCACTGCCCTCGATAAAAGCGTATCCTACGAGAACGTGATCGTGGTTGGGGAGGATGTGGACTTACTCGTTTTCCTTTGCGACTTGGGCTCTACCGTCCGAAATGTTTATTTCCAGAAAAACAATAGAGGCGAGTCAAGTGATACTCAGTTTTCTACTAATTTCTGTCGAGAAGAAATAGAATTGCCCCCCGGATTTGAACTCTTCCTACATGCATTTAGCGGATGTGACAAACTTCCGCTCTTTTCTGGCAAGGAAAAACAAAATTGTTGAGTGTTCTTCAAAGTTAGAAGTACCTGATTGACCTGGCCGCTGTGTTTCTATTGCCAGATACTAGTCATGAAACTATAGCTGATGTTGGAGAGAAGTGTCTTATCGCTCTATATCTCCGACCCCACGGTCGTGCCGTCTCCTCGTGAGTGTGCCCTCCTGGTGCTCCAGCTGTTTGTCCCGCTACTCGCCCTCGCCATTTGACCGAGCCTCCCGCAGCTACTGTGCAGTGGACGCCCCTCGGCCAGGCGTGCCTCCTGCCCTGTGTCCTCCGCAGCGGCTGCCGCCACCCGTCAATAATGCAGCGCCGGCCGACGGCTGGTTTATTCATCGCACCCTCCACCACAAATTAGAGGCCGCTACGGTGCCACTGCTGCTGCTGCCGCCGCCGCCGCTGCCGCTGTCCCGGTCGATGTCTCGACACGGCGACCTATCGACCGTCGCCTACAGTGCCCCAATTATACTCCAGCGTCCGCCACCGCCGGGGGTCACTCTGCACTCTAATAAAGGGAAACAACTGCCAGACGAGGGACGCCGAAATACAGCCTACATCGCAGAAGGTTATAGTAGGCACAGTGGCGTAACTAATGGGGGGGATGAGGGGAATAGAACACCCCCCCCCACAAAAAAAAAAAAAAAAAAAAAAAAAAACATTAAGGAGAGGGAAAGAGAGAAAAGAAATCGTGTAACAGCAATCTGGTAAAGGTAAAGGTTGAAAACTTGGGGTTTTTTACCATAAGTTTTCATTGGATGGAAGTGAATTAGTTTCTTCAACGGGAGTGGTAGATGGTAGTCTGTCTGGAAACTGATTAAAATTTTGTTTGTCAAGCAGATCTATCTCCCCCCCCCCCCCCCCCAAAGCCAAGTCCTAGTTACGCCACTGAGTAGGCATACCATAACAACTGGTTTCAACCATCTACATACACGTGGCATACTCTGCAAATCACATTTAAGTGCCTGGCAGAGGGTTCACCGAACCACAGTTACACTATTTATCTCCCATCCCATTCTCGAATAGCGCGCGGGAGGAAATAACACCTGAATCTCTCCGTTCGAGCTCTGATTTTTCGTATTTTATGCTGATGATCATTTCTACCTATGTAAATGGAAGTCAACAATATATTTTCGCATTCGCAGGAGAATGTTGGCGGTTGGAGTTTCCTAAGTAGCCCACACCGCAGCGATAAGCGCCGTTGTCGTAATGATTCCCATCCCAGGTCCTGTATCATTTCTGTAACGCTGTCTCCTCTGTATCTTGTCAATACAAAACGAGCTGCCCTTCTTTGGACTCTCTATACCTTCCGTCAAACCCACCTGTTAAGGATCCCACACTAGACAGCAATACTCCAAAAATGGATGGACAAGCGTAATGTATGCAGTTTCTTTAGTAGTTCTGTTGCATGTTTTAAGGGTTCTACCAATAAAACGCAGTCTCTGGTTCGCCTTTCCCACGACAGTATCTACGTCTTCTTTCCAATTTAAGTCAGAAGTAATTCTAATTCCTTGGTATTTTGTGGAGTTTACGGCCTTCACTTTTGATTAATTTAATATGTAAACAAAGTTTAACGGATTTCTTTTCGTACTCATGTGGACGACTTCACACTTCTCATTATTTAGAGTCAACTGTTTATCTTTACAGCATAGTGATATCTTATTCAGATCGTTCTGCAGTTGGTTTTGATCTTCAGATGATTTTACTATACGGTAAATGACGGCGTCATCTGCAAACAATCTAAGAGAGCTACTTAGATTTTCCCCTAAATCGTAGCTGTTAAGTAAGGAGCTGTGGCTTCAGCATAATCAGATAGAAATCTAATGGGTATACAGTCCGGACCAGAAGACTTGTTCTTGTTATGCTTGTGACCCTTAGCTTATATTCAAATGTTTGTAAAGCTTATGGGGCTTAACTGCGGGGTCATCACTCCCTAAGCCTACAAACTACTTATGAACTAGCTAATATTAAAGGCAGCAGAAACATCCATGTCCGAGGGGGTTTCCGAACCCCCGACGAAGAACGGGAATCGCGCATCGCAATATAGCGCCTCAATGCACTTGGCCACTTCGCCGCGGCTCAACATCAGCTTCTTGAAGCAGTCGCGTCGTTCAAATATCTCGGCGTAACATTGCAGAGCGGTATGAAATGGAACGAGCATGTAAGGACAGTTGTGAGTAAGGCAGACAGCCGACTTCGGTTTATTGGGAGAATTTTGGGAAGATGTACTTCACCTGTAAAGGAGACCGCGTATGAAACGCTTGTACGACCACGTGTCGAGTATTGCTCAAGTGTTTGGGACTCGCAGCAGATTAGTTTACAGGAAGGCATAGAAGCAGTTCAGAGGCGAGCAGCTAGGTTCGCGACTGGTTGGTTCGACCCATGCGCGAGTGTCACGAAAATGCTCCGGCAACTCAATTGGGGATCGTTGTGAGAAAGACGACGTTCCTTTCGAGAAATTCTGTTTAGTAAATTTAGAGGGCCGGAATTTAATCTGAGTGTAGTACGATCCTGCTGCCGCCTACTTATATTTCGCGTGGTGATCACAAAGACAAGATAAGAGAAATTAGCGCTCGTACGGAGGCATATAGACATTTTTCCCTAGTTCTGTTTGGGAGTGGAATATAAAAGGAAATGCCTAGTAGCGGTACAGTGTACTCTCCGCCACGCATCTTACTATGGATTGCGGAGTACGTACGTAGATGTAGATAGAGGTCATCTTCAGGAACATATACAGAGGCGGACAATAGCGTTCAGTAACAAAACACGCCTTAGGTAAGAAAGGAAAAAGAAAATCGAAACATACAATGGGCAAAAGTATTCGCACACTCAGCAGTCAGTATTTGGTAATGCGTCCCTTTCTCTGTCTTTCTGGCATGCGGTAAACAAACTTTTTTGTACATTTCATTCCATTCCATGATAGTGGTGGCGGCTGGTGCAGCAACAGTTAAATAATCGGCTCCAAAGGAAAAATACTCTCACTTTTGGAAGAATTAGAAATCACTAAGTTTTCCTGAAACGGTCCCCAGAACACAGTCTCAACGAATTGCTTACTACAAAAAATCAAACTTTTTACTTTATCATGTTACCCATATTTTTCCAAAATGACCCACCTTGTGACAATTCGCAACATCTTTCTTCCACCCCACCTTCAGGCCTCTAATAACTTTGTTTTCATTCATTTATTATTGTTTCACTACTACCAGGTAGCATTTTACAAGATTCAACAGATTTCCGACATATTCTTCCACCTCCTGTCCGTCACTAAGCACTAAGCTACGCTACCGCTTGGCAAGCCGCTCATTCCCGCAGATTGTTAACTGTGCCCATAACGCTCTGTTTAACGGTCGCATTTATGTTCCGCAGTTATTAAAAATACTACCAGTTGTAATCGTGAACCTACTCCTCTGCTGCTATGGTGAGTTTCATCACACAAAAAGCATTCTATTGATTTCCATATTGTACCCCTTTAGTCCCTAGTTATTCCACTTCAAATAGCCGTTACGTCCTTTTTACGTTTACCTCTTTGCAGGGGCCCAAAGACAGAACACGAATTGTTAAGCTTTAGATAGTTCTGTGGCCCCATCTCCACCCAAGTAAGTTCTGACTTTTCAAAATTTACACAGTCATATTAGATTCGCTGCCCGTCAGATACACCGGCTGTAATAAAACATTTGTCTGTTTGCTGATACGCTAACATCGCGAAACGCGTTATTGGATATAATAAAGAACATTGCGACAGAGACTGCGAATTATTTAATTTAACCTTTTTTGTTATTTCAGAACCGATATTCACCTATTCTTCATCTATATATGCACACAAATGCCGGTCGCAGTGGCCGAGCGGTGTGCCACTCACGGTCTACACGGCCGCTGCGGTCGGGGGTTCGAATCCCACCCTCGGGCATGGATGTTTGTGCCGTCATTAGAATAAGATAGCTCATAAGTAGATTGTAAGTTTAGGGGCTGATGACCCAGTAGTTAAGTCCCATAAGCTATACAAACATTTGAAGATTTTTTGCACGCAAATGTGTCAAATTGCTCACATGTCTGTTCAAAGAAATTTCAGGCGTGCAGCCGCATAAAGTTTACTTCTTCTAATATTTCGTCTGAGAAACGTTCAGCCATCTTCAGAGAGAGTCGAAGACTGACGCCCCCAGCACGCGCTTCGCGCTTATAAACGCGCGGGCCGCGCTACTGCGCATGCGGCCACAGATACAACAAGGCGCCAAAGACGTTACTCGGCGGCAAGGAAGGACACGTGTGTAAATTATGTCTGTAGCTGCATGGTCGATTACTGCGGAGAAATCGATGTGTTGCGATCTGTGCTGTGGCGGCGTCTTTGTAAATTTATTAAAGAAAGTGCCGGTTTACAAGATTTAGCTAAACTGAAGCCGCTGTCTCTGTTAATTAAATTCGTCCCCAAGCGAATTTCTATTGCTTCTTTCACCACTGAGTCCCAGAAAGATGAAATGGAGGCTAAAATTTTGACGTTTTCGTATGTCATGGAGTGTCCAGTATCAATACAGTGCTCTGCCACTGCCAATTTATTAGGTTTTAAGAGACGGGCCTATCTTCGGTGTTCCGTGCATCTTTCCTAGACCGTACGTGTCGTCTGTCCTATGTACGAAAGGCCACATTCACATGGGATCTTGTAAACCCCGGCCTTCCGGAGCTCCAAATCATCTTTGATAGAACCCAAAAGTGCTGCTGTCTTTGGTGGGGCCCGAAAAATTACCTTAACTTTGTGTTTGTTCAGAATCCGTCCGATTTTCGACGACAGGCTCCCAACATATGGCAGAAAATCCATGGATTTAAAACTTTCTGCATCATCTTCTGTATTCTTTAGACGTACCGTTGGCTTCGTACGTAGCGCCTTATGTATCTCTTGTGGAGAGTACCCGTTTGCTTCAAACACTCTCTTCAGGTGTAGAAGCTCGTCCTGCAGACTGCTCTCATCAGCAATGACGTGTGTTCTATGGACCAGTGTTCTAAGAACACTCATCGTCTTGAATGGATGATGGCAGCTATTTGCATGTAAGTATAAATCAATATGTGTCGGTTTCCTATATACTGACTGTCCTAAGGTGCCATCGTCTTTCCGTAGTACCATTACATCCAGAAATGGAAGGCATCCATCATTTTCGATTTCCATTGTAAACTGGATTTGGTTATGGATGGAATTCAGGTGGTTTAAAAATTATTGTAACTTATCTTCACCGTGAGGCCACACAACAAGTGTGTCATCAACATACCTCCAGAACACTGTGGGCTTCAATCAGGCAGATTCCAGCACCTTTTCCTCGAAGTCCTCCATAAACATATTGGCCACAAAATGGGACAAGGGACTACCCATGAAGATGCACATCTGCTCACATGTCGATTTTGTAGTCTCGTTTTCAGTTCATTCCAGATGTTTTCAGAGGGATTGGAGTCTGGAGACTGCGGTGGGGTGATGAGGCGAAGATGCGAGTTGCATACTATCCAGAAATTGACATTTTCCGCCGTATGCTTGGGATCATTGTCTTTTTGGAAATAAAAAACACCTCCAAGATCCAACTTCTCAGCGCTTTCTTCAGATTTAGCTTGAGTGTATCGAGATACACAAATTTGTCCATGATGCCTTCAATTATAAATACAAGCTCGCCGACACCTCTGGAAGACTTATGGAATATCTCCCCAATTGTGCGATTGGATTCACGATTTCCTATCAGAAAGGACACAGTTCGTTGTAATTGACGGTAAGTCATCGAGTAAAACAGAAGTGATATCTGGCGTTCCACAGGGAAGCGTTATTGGTCCCCTACTCTTCCTCGTGTTTATAAACGATTTAGGAGATAATCTGAATAGCTCCCTTAGACTGTTCGCGGATGATGCTGTCGTTTATCGGTTAGTGAAGTCAACAGAGGATCAAAAGCAACGGCAAAGTGATTTACACAAAATTTCTACTTGGTGCGAAAATTGGCAATTGACACTAAATAAAGAAAAGTGTGAAGTAATACACATGACCACTAAAAGAAATCCGCTGAACTTCAATTACGCGATAAATCAGTCAAACCTTAAGGTCGTAAATTCTACGAAATACCTAGCAGTTACAATTACGAACAACTTTGACTGGAGAGAACACATAGAAAATATTGTGGGGAAGGCGAACCAAAGGTTACGTTTCATCGGCAGAACGCTTCGAGGATGCACCAGCTCCACCAAAGAGACTGGCTACATCACACTTGTGCGTCCTCTCCTGGAGTACTGTTGTCTCTTGTGGGACCCCCACCAGGTGGGACTGACGGAAGACATTCAGAAGGTCCAGAGAAGGGCAACTCGTTTTGTTTTATCACGTTACGGAGGGGAAAGCGTCAAGGAAATGTTGCACGAATTGGGGTGGAAATCATTAAAAGAAAGACGTTATTCATAGTGGCGTGATCTGTTTGCGAAGTTTCAATCACCGACTTTTCCTTCTGAATGTGAAAATATTTTGCTAGCACCCACCTACCTTGGGAGACATGACCAACCCAATAAAATAAGAGAAATCAGATCGAAAACGGAACGATTTAGGTGTTCTTTTTTCCCGCGCGCTATTAGAGTTTGGAACGGTAGAGAAAGGTTAAAGTGGTTAATGAACCCTCTGCCAGGCACTTAAATCTGATTTGCAGAGTATCTATGTAGATGTAGATGTAGATGAAGACTTGCATCCCCATACCACTACACTGCCGCCTCCACGTTTAGTGGCTGCTCGGATGTTTCTTCCTACTCTGTGTTTACACTAAACTGCGGACACCCTCGTGGCTCAAAGTAAATTAGCGTTCGTCACTCCACAGAAGCTTGTCCCAAAAGGTCACATCCTTGCCGACGAATTCTCCTGTAGAAACCATCCGCTTTTTTGAGTTGCACTTACTGACGAACGGTTTGCGCCTTGGCTCTCTGGCACTGTCAAACACAACTAGCTCTTTACTCTCACAAAGTGACGAGTGCTATCGACAAAGGCTGTCAGGTTGATTCCGTATTTCTCGATTTCCAGAAGGCTTTTGACGCCGTTTGTCAGAAACGACTTCTAATAAAGTTGTGTGGATATAGAACATCGCCCCGGATTTATGACTGAATAGGGAATTTCCTGTCAGAGAGGACGCAGTTTGTAATAATCGATGGTAAGGCATCGAGTAAAACAGAGGAGATATCGGGCATTCCACAGGGTAGTGATATTGGTCCTCTGCTGTTCCTTATTTACATAAACGATTTTCGGGAAAATCGGAGCAGCTCTCTTAGGTTGTTTGCAGATGACGCCGTCATTTACCGTCTAGTAAAATCATCTGAAGATCAAAACCAACTACAGAACGATCTAAATAAGAAATCAGTATGGTGTAAAAAAGACAACGGACTCTAAATAATGAGAAGTGTGAAGTTGTCCACATTAGTACGAAAAGAGATCCGTTAAACTTTGTTTACAAGATAAATCAATGAATCAAATATGAAGGCCGTAAAATACCTAAGAATTACTGTTACTTCTTACTTAAACGGGAAAGAACACGTAGATAATGTCGTGGCAGAATCCTTAAAAGATGCAATAGAACTACTAAAGAGGCTGCATACACTACGCTTGTCCGTCTTTTTTTGGAGTACTGCTGCCCAGTGTGGAATCCTTATCACGTGGGTTTGACGGAAGGCATCGAAAGAGTCCAAAGAACGGCAGCTCGTTTCGTATTGTCACGATACAGAGGAGACAACGTTAAGGAAATGATACAGGATCTGGGATGGGAATCATTACAACAACGGCGCTTATCGCTGCGGCGTGGGCTACTTACCAAACTCCAATCACCAACATTCTCCTACGAACGCGAGAATATATTGTCGACTGACACATACATAGGTAGAATAAAATACGTGAAAGCAAAGCTCGTTCGGAGAGATTAATAGTTTAACGATGGTTCGATGAACCCCCAGCCAGGCACTTAAATGTGATTTGGAGAGTATCCCATGTAGATGTAGATAATCGGAATAACTTCGGTACTAGCCCTTTCTGCTAATTCGAATGAAAACTTGTGCCCAGCCGGAATTCGAACTCGGTATCTCGTGCTTACTGAGCAGACGCGTTGACCACTCCGTCACCGAGGACACAGTGACCAGCCCGACTGCAGAGGACTCTTCCCTGCACGTCTCCCGCCACACCCAAATCTTTAGTATTCCATCTAAATCTAGTACAGTGGAGCCATCATAACCGATCGCAAATTGCGATTTATTTCATGTCTTCTTCTGTCTCTGTTCGTGAATTTCTGATGATGCTTCTGTCATGGACGATTGACGAGAGTTTTTTCCATTTATGGACGACACTGAATCTAGTCCTTCGCCTTCGTTGACAACCTTGCCTGTATCTGTATATGATTTTCCCTCACTGTGTAGCCGCACAATATGACTTCGCTCTTCCACTGTCGTTCCCCTACCTTTACGGGGCTCGGAGCTACGCTGGTCTTTCTCGATGAGACCTGTGCTTTTCTGCAGTAGGAGACAGCTGCCTTGTGTACATTGACTGCTTGCTGCCGCCGAGTTGTACTTTCAGACTGCAGTTCTACGTCTACATCTACATGACATACTCTGCAAATCACACTAAATGTCGAACCACCTTTGTACTATTCATCTACCACTCCATTCTCGAATAGCGCGCCAGAAGAAAGAAGATCTCAGTCTTTCTGTTCCAGCTCTGATTTCTCGTATTTTATTCTGATGATCATTTCTACCTACGTAAGTGGGAGTCAACAATATATTTCCGCATTCGGAGGAGAATGTTGGCGACTGCAGTTTCGTAAGTAGCCCACGCCGCAGCGATAAGCGCCGTTGTTGTAATGATTACCATCCCAGATTCTGTATCATTTTCGTGATACTGTCTCCCTGTATCGTGACAATACAAAACGAGCTGCCCTTCTTTCGACTCTTTCGTTGTCCTCCGTCAAACCCACCTGATAAGGATCCCACACTGGGCAGCAATACTACGAAGAAAGGACGGACAAGCGCAGTGTATGCAGTTTCTTTAGTAGTTGTGTTCCATCTTTTAAGGGTTCTGCCAATAAAACGCTGTCTCTGGTTCGCCTTTCCCACGACATTATCTACGTGTTCTTTCCAGTTTAAGTCTAAAGTAATAGTAATTCCCAGGTATTTTGTTGAGTTTACGGCCTTCACTTTTGATTTATCTTATAAACAAAGTTTAACGGATTTCTTTTCGTACTCATGTGGACGACTTCACACTTTTCATTATTTAGAGTCAATTGCCAATTTTTACACCATACTGATATCTTATTCAGATCGTTCTGCAGTTGGTTTTGAACTTCAGATGATTTTACTAGACGGTAAATGACGGCGTCATCTGCAAACAACCTAAGAGAGCTGCTTAGATTTTCCCGGAAATCGTTTATGTAAATAAGGAACAGCAGAGGACCAATAACACTACCCTGTGGAACGCCCGATATCACCTCTGTTTTAGTCGATACCTCACCATCGATTACTACAAACTGTGTCCTCTCTGACAAGAAATCCCCTATCCAGTCGCAAATTTGCGGCGATATACCATATAACCTCGCAATTTGTCTCCTTGTCAAGCAGGGCAGTGTCTCTTTACTTTTGTCCTGTCTGAGGCGGGCGCCTGTGACGGTAACACAGAACTTGTCGTTCCACGTGTTGAGTACGGTGACATTCCCACAGTCTACGCCTTCTGAAATATTCTCTGCTTTATGGCAAATATGCATATATACATTCCGTCTGTGCATTAGGCACAAGCGACCCAGGGTTAGGCATGTGACTTGTGTGTGAATACTTTTGTCCGCCTCTGTATGCAGCCCATGTGCCGTTTGCTGACATCTCCAGTTACCAACGTGCAGCCACAATGTGCAGCCTCAGAGTACAGCCACGGCATCCCTCGAGGTGTCAGAAAAAGCCACATGGGCAGTATACATGTTCCTGAAGATGACCTCAGATAAGGTTGAAACTGGTCCAATAAAATAACTCTCTGCGATCTAGGCTGATTTTCAACATAAATGCTAAGACAGGGATATCTGTACTCACAACAGGCCTTTGATCAACGGAATAACTTCCAAATGGAGGACTTAGTAATAACTATTTCCGGTGAACAGAAGCAACTGAGAGAGCTTAATTACAAAACAGTCTGCTGGTCCGGATGAATACCAGTTCGGTTTTACGAAAAGTATTCTCCACATTGTCCCCCTACTTAGTGTCCATTTATCGGGAATCTCTAATTCAGCACAAATTTCCTAGTGATTGGAAAAAAGCGCAGGTGACTGCCGTTTGTAAGAAAGGTAAAACAAGTGATCCATATAATTACAAGCCAATTTGACATCCGCTCGTGGGGTTGATGGTCGTCTATCATCTTCGACATTCGTCCAGCCTTCACTAAATATTTTATGCCAACGAAAAACTTGAGTTCTCCAAAAGCCTTCGGAAGCTTACCGAAAGTCGTCGTCGCGTTTTCACCCACTTTAAATAAAAAAGAAATGGCGCGCCGTTGCGCAGTATTATGCGGTTCCAGTTCCGTGACGAGAGACACAAACACGTGTTAAGTTATTATACGGCACAACTCAGGACTGAGCAGTTGCATCGATGTGCTTCTTGGACTAGAAGCAGCTGATAGACCAAGGCCAAATATAGTGTGCCTACGCAAACCTGCAGGGTTGCCACATCTTGGAAACAAAATCAGTCTCATTCCTTTATTGTTGCACCTCGTATATACCCCGGAAAACCAGGTTTATCAGCTGGTAATCTTCTAATGTATAAAGCAGAGTGTCCGTATGTTTGTTTATGTGTACGTGTTATATACAAATCTACTATTTTGTTCCAATATTCATGAAATTTTGTACACGTAAGCTTCAATCCGTAAGAACGGTCGCCGTAAGTGTAAGAATCACGTACGATATATAGTTCACAAGATATGACGTCATAAACAATGAGATGCGCGAAAAACTGCTGCATTTAGCGACAATGCTGCTCATTTTCTCCTAAACCAGTGGACATATTTCAACCAAATTAGGTACACACATTCCTTACCGTGAGGTAACGATTACTGCAGGGTTAAGAATCACTTACAACAAATGTTTCAGAAGATATGATGCTGTAAACAATAGGAATCGCAAAAAACTGCCACATAATGCGGCGAGACTTTATAAATATGCTGTATCAGAATGAGAGTACTTAGCCGTCCGCGGTGGCCGAGCGGTCTGCAGCGCGGCAGTCACGGTCTGCACGACCACTACGGTCGGGGACTCGAATTTCCTCCTCGGGCATGCATATTTGTGCTGTCATTAGTGTTAGCTAGTTCATAAGTAGTTTGTAAGTTTAGGGACTGATGACCCCGTAGTTAAGTCCCATAAGCTCTACAAACATTTGAACATTTTTAGAGTACTTAGCGACTTTCAACAAACTTTAAACATAATTTCACACTTTTATTAAACTTTTTCTCGCTGACAACCATAGCGAAATGATGAAAGGAAAAAAGTTCATTGCTTACTACTATTCCGCTGTTTATGGAGTAAAACTATGTCATTCGGTAAGACGTAACAATTTATAATTTGTACACTACAAATTAAAGCCGCAGGAAATTTTACAGACAGTATATAAACATACAGTTGAATGTACCTCGTAAATTGTAACACAGTACGACACATAGTTCATGAGATATCAGCACATAAACAGAAACGTTCCTGGAAAACCATTCCATCACGTACCAAGTTTTAATCTATTACTTCTTTACTTCTAATTGTATTCGTAACAGATTTCACAGAGATACGACACTTATAGAAAAATGAATATATACCTGAAAAATTATGCAATTGTAGAACATACAAATGAATAAATATGAGATCATACGAATTTTATGTGTCATTTGTATTTTGATTGTTATCTTTCTTTGTTTGGATACTGCACTTTTAATTTTGTACATTATTCGAGACAGCGTTATTTCTTATATATTCTCCGATGAATATAACATGATTTTAGAACGAAGGAGATGGACAGAGAGAGAGAGAGAGAGAGAGAGAGAGAGAGAGAGAGAAGGGATACGAGAAGTAGTAACTCAAGGCAGGAATAAATAAATACCCGGGTAACGCCGGGTTTTCAGCTAGTAAATAAATAAAATGAGGCGGTGTATGGAAACAAGTGTTTGGTCTTTGTTCCCGAGCTTCCTGCAGTATTATACACAGTGTCGACGCGTCCAGCTAACGTAAATTTTGCCAGTGTCCCGGTACGCTGCCTACAGTGTTGTGTCTGCCGCTGCCCCTCTATAGAGCGGTCGGCAGCCGGGTATATAGGCGCCTGGCCTCCGTTTGAAGGGCCGCTTAAGCGCTGTGCAGGCCCCAGCCATCTGATATTGGCCGCTTATCTTCTGCCCCCACACTGACACTCACTCACACACACACACACACACACACACACACACACACACACACACAGCGGCCGTGTAAGTGGCCCGCTATCCATCACCGCGCTGCGCTCTCCGCAAACACTGTGCGCTGGCGGTGACGGGGCGCCCTGTACTGTACTCTATAGCCGACACGAGTCCACAATCGCCAGGCTGCTACCGCCAGACCGTCACACAGTGGGGCGGAATCCCCCCCAACTTCTTTTTTTTTATGCCGAAGTACAACCGCCAACTCTTTTTTTTCTTTTTTTTACGCCGAAGTGCTACCGCATATGGCGGCTGGACTTCCTGTATGGAGGTAAAGGAATGTTGTTTTTGTTGTTGTGGTCTTCAGTCCGGAGACTGGTTTGATGCAGCTAACCACAATATCCTATC
This sequence comes from Locusta migratoria, assembly GCA_026315105.1. NCBI lineage: Eukaryota > Metazoa > Arthropoda > Insecta > Orthoptera > Acrididae > Locusta > Locusta migratoria. The sequence goes on along the minus strand of CM048754.1, from coordinate 69,017,620 downwards.
CTGAGTAAGCCTCTTCAACTCCACCTAAGAACGGCAACCTACATCTGTCCGGATCTGCTTACTGTATCCATCTCTTGGTCTTCCTCTGCGGTTTTTTACCCCACACACTTCTCTCCAACGCTAAATTCACGATTCCTTGATGTCTAAGAATGTATCCTATCAAGCGATCCCTTCTTTTAGTCAAGGTATGCCAGAAATTCCTTTTCTTCCCAATTCTGTTCAGTACCTCCTCATTAGTTACGCGATCCACCCACCTAATCTTCAGCATTCTTCTGTAGCACCACATTTCAAAAACGTTATCCTATTCCTGTCCGCATTGTTTCTCGTCCACGTTTCACTCCCATACAAGGCAACACTCCACACAAATGCCTTCAGAAAGGACTTCTTTAGGCTTAAATCAAAATTCGATGTTAACAAATTTCTCTTTTTCAAGAACGCTTTTTTACCCATTGCCATTCTGCATTTTATATCCTCTGTACTGCGACCATCATTTCTTATTTTACTGCCCAAGTAACAAAACTCATCCACCTCTATTGTTTCGTTACCTAATCTAAAAGGATTATCTTATATGAAATAAATCGCAATTTGCGATCTGGAAGACCTCTGGTTCGCGGTCGTTTGCTCAGTTTCTTCGTGGTTGTTCGTTGAATGGTACGAACCCGGGATCTCCTGCTTACGAGGCAGACGCGCTGACCTCTCCGCCACCGAGGACACAGTGACCAGCCCGACTGAAGAGGACTCTTTCCTGCACGTCTCCCGCCACACACAAATCTCCATTCGCCACATGGAATAAATAGAAAGAGAAAGCGTGGCGAATGGAGATTTATGTGTGGCGGGAGACGTGCAGGGCAGAGTCCTCTGCAGTCGGGCTGGTCACTGTGTCACGGTGGCGGAGTGGTCAACGCGTCTGCCTAGTAAGCAGGATATCCCGGGTTCGAATCCCAGCCGAGCACAAATTTTCATTCACCTCTCTTTGGTATTCTATCTAAACCTAGTACAGTGAAGCCATAATTGATCGCAAATTGCGATTTATTTCATTCATTGAACGCTGTAACGTCGTCAAAATATATAATTGTTACGCTATATATTTCTTTATTGCCAACTTTAGTAGGCTTTGGACTCACAGCGATCCTTATCGATCTACTATCCTATATATTTTTATTATGCTACTAGCTGTAAACCCGGCGTTTCCCGGGTGTTTATTTATTCTACACTCTCGTATTCCACATGCCCCCCTCTGCATCCACCTCTTTCTCTCCCATCTCTCTGTTAGTTTCCACCTTTCCCTCTCTCGGCAAAGTTTTCTGCACGGTACCCTCCATCATGTATCATACAAACATGTAAGTACCCAGTGATCTTCGTCTAGGTTTAAAGACCATGAGTGCAAAAATTCATAAAGATATTTTGTAAAATTCCGAAGTATCCTCCACAATGCACCGAAAGAAATTTATACATTTCTCTTGTTTAAGGCAGAGTGTGCAAAATTTCATCAGTATCGGAACAAAACTATTTTTTGTAAGGAATAGAAACACAGAATCACACTGAAAAACGCACTTTGTTGTTCTCAAGTATTCCAGTTTTATTTTAACAACACTTATTCTGAGAATAACGAAAAAAAAAAAAAAAAAAAAAAAAAAAAAAAAAAAAAAATGGATTTGTGAAATCTGTCGAGCCGTTCTCAAGCTATGGCGCGACCAAGGTATTTATGGTTCCATTTTTATGTTGCGAAGTACCCTCCCCCATGCACTGTATAAAACTTAAGGTAGACGGTGACCTTCCTGTTGTTTTGAAGGTCAGGCGTGCGAAATTTCGCGAAGGTCGGAATGAAACTGTAGATTTCGTAAGTCTGTAGGAGAAGTATGCTCCGCCATGAACCTATCACAAAATACTTTCCTAGCTGACATTTTCTACCTATAAACTACATCCCTGCCAAATTTCAGCTTCATAGGTGAAGTAGTTTTCGACATTTCGTGTTTAGTCAGTGAGTGAGTCAGTGCCTTTTCGCTTTTACATAGATAGAGATTAAGAAAAGAGAGAGCTTAATTTTGGATGCAAGAGAATTAAGGAAAACTTGCAGGAAAAATTAAGAGTAACATGCAAATGTGTAATTCTAAGTTTTATTTGTTACAAGGTATTGTCTGATGCGACAGTTTTACGACATCTACCGCAAAACTGTTGCGAGCGGTAGACTTCTTTTCGTTTCATCATTTTGAGGGGGGGGGGGGGGGGGGTGAGTTACAAAACGCTTCATAAACGTCCGAAATTACATGCAAACTTTGTTGCAGGTCTCTAACTACTCCCATTTCCCATTTAATCTGGGTATTCTCACGCTGTGGCCTCTCATTATTGATGACGTCATATCTCCTGAGCTATATGTCGTGCTCTTTTGTTCTTGGGTCAGGATCCTTCGTGGGCGTACGGTGAACAGTTCACCAAAGTTTCATTGCAATCTAATGAATGGTCTATGAACACAGAGAAGACATACAGACCAACATTCATATATATATATATATATATATATATATATATATATTGGCTTTAGGGACTTTGATTTTATGCCACGGTCTTGGATCTACTAATCAGATGTTTTCTAGCCGCCTGATGCTGTGTCTGACAGTGTCGATATAGTTCGGTAGGTTTTCTGTCCTAGCTTTTATCTGTTCCTCAATGGTCTTCACATTGAGTTCTACATGTAGCCAACACGTTCGGGACCACCTGGGCGCTCTTACAATTATCCTTAGACACCTTTTTTGGAGGATGGTGGTCTTGCAATCAGTGCCCCGAGAGGAGCATCCGTATAGCATCATGAAAGCATGTTTGCATAAAAAATACACTTTCTAGGTCTTTTGACAATCTGTTTATTGGCTACCAATACGAGTCCTTGACTACCAGTCCATTCTGTGAAAACCGCACATCAATCGCACTTCCAGTTCGCAATATTTGCGGTGCAAGTGTTAGGTGATTCACCATGTATACGATGTTATTAATAAATTATTATGGGTTTTCATGGGTCACGTTGCTATATTAGCTCCGCCGTTTTGTTTAGAGAATTTTTACCATCAAATTCGTAATCAGCGACCTCAAAAACCCCCGTGTGATGAGTTTTGTGTGAATTAAACGTCGTCTTGGGGATTCCGCCCACTGTGCGCCGTTGGTTCAGCCTTGCACTGACGCTCTTTTGTCTCCTACTGCTGGCAGCCCCCGAGAGGTTCCGCCCCGCACACAGGGCTGGCAGCGGCGGATGAAACCCTCTCTGTGAACAGACGTTCCCGCTGCCGGCGCATCTTCCCTCGGTTGCGTTCCGCAGAACTGATGGCAAACTCATTCAACTAGATGCAAACGTAGGTTTCCGCGGCTGTTGTCACTATCAATAAACTTCTTCCGGGTATGAGACCGCGTCATTTTATAAACTCTACCGAAGTTTCGGCCGCTGTTGCAGGCGGCCTTCATCAGGGTCTGTGTCTGACTGCTGAATGTACGATCGCTTGGGGTTTATATATCAGCGAATGAGGGAGAAGAAGGGGACATTGAAAAACAAGCCATTAAAACACAGATCACTAACACCCGTTTCCACCAATGGCGTGCAGTAATGTCACCACCAATAAAGGAAAACCAACGTCCCCCTTCCTCTCCCTCATCCGCTGCTATATAAACCCCAAGCGATCGTACATGAGCAGTCAGACACAGACCCTGATTAAGGCCGCCTGCAAGTGGCCGAAACGTCGGTACAGTTTATAAAATGACGACGCAGTCTCATACCCGGAAGAATTTTATTGATAATCATTCAGGTAGCTCCCTATTAATTACTTCTTGGGAACCGTTCCTTTCTACTCGTTCACCGTTCCTTTTTTATCCAATTACTGCCCAAACTAATTAGAAAATGGGATTCACGGAATATATGACATTAAACTACGAATCGGTAAAGTTGAAAATGTGTACCCAGTTGGTACTCGAACCCGGGTCTTCTGCTTTCTAGGCAGTTGTGCTGACCACTACACCACTGGGGACGCAGCGATCAGCACACCTGCACGGAATTACTTAATTGTGCCTCCCGTCAAATACAAATTCTCGACTTTACCCTGCCCACTAGATCTCAAACTCGTACTTATTGTGAACTAATTCCCGTAAAAGTAAGTGGCCAGTAGTGCCTCCGCACTGAAGAAGGAATCATTTCCCGCCATCGGCATTTATATAAGTTACATATATGTGGCATTTATATATTTTACATATATGTGGCGTCCGAAATTAGTGCGGAGGCACTCCTAGGCCCTTACTCTAACGAGATTTAGTTTACAACTACCACGAGTTTGAGTTATAGTGAGAAGAGATAAAGCTGAGAATTTGTACGTGACGGAAGGCGTACTCGAGTAATTCCTTGCAGTGGTGTAGAGGTCAGCGCAACTGCATAGAAAGCAGAACACCCAGGTTCGAGTACCAGCTGGGTACACATTTTCAACCTTACCCATCCGCAGTTAACCCTTTCATTCCCACGTTATGAATTCAGCTTAGAAAAAATTAGCATTCAGTGTTTTCTGTATTATTACAGTGCACTAAACATCAAAATATGTGTGTTGAAATTTTTGATTGAACTATTGTTTTTTTTATGTCATATATTTCATACACAACGCAGACGTTTCTATCGAGGTATTTTATTACTTCGGACGTTATTTTGTTGATAGTTACACTGTCAGATCACTAATGCTAGCATAATCTTCGCCACGGCACCAAAGACCAGACAGTTCACTGCTGGAATAAAACAAAAGGAACCACACTCACGCTCACACTCTCAGCCACGTACAGACGGCAACGGAACACAACCTCCAAGGCGGACAGCTCAATGCCTCACAAGTGGGTCTTGCCTTATCAAGCGGAAAAAATTTCGTACTAGAAGCATGTTGGTCATCAACAACATTGCGACTTTAACGAGTGATACACAAAATACGGTATAAATCAGCTTTTAATGCGTTGTTGTCGAGGAACATCAGTGCGAATGAAAGGGTTAATGTCATACATTGCGTGAATATGAATAAATAATAACTGCCGGCCGCGGTGGCAGAGGGGACTAAGGCGCTCCAGTCACGGTCTGCACGGCCACTACGGTCGGGGGTTCGAATCCCCCCTCGGGCATGGATACTTGTTCTGTCCCAGTTCGTAAGTAGTTCATAAGTAGTTTGTAAGTTTAGGGACTGATGACCCCGTAGTTAAGTCCCATAGACTATAAAAACATTTTTGAAATCATAACTGCAGGATCAAAAGTGACGCCACTTATCTATAAATTAAAAAAAAAAAACGAATAGTTGGTTTAAAAGCTACTTGTGAACAAACATTTTTTAGATGAAAATGTAGATCAGATTTTATTGCAATAGATATTTTTTCGAAATCTAAATTCCTTTTACAACTGAGCTGAAATCTATGACAAAGAAACAACGAAACTTGAAAAATTGCAGCCACATTCATGTTTTGTCTGTTGAGGATTACACAGCCTGCATTTGACAAGAAAAAGCGTCCACGGATAGCAAATCATTAATAAGATCGATAAGTTGCAAGAGAAACCGGCATATTGTTACGGTCTGATCGTACTTAGACGTTTGTATTTTTGACCTCTATTGTTTGTGTGGCAGAATGTTGTCGCATTTTAGCGAAAGCTGTTTAAAGCTTTTCGCATTCTACGACATAGAGTAGCATAATGCGACAAAAGTGACTGTGACTCATACCTTGTATTAATCTCGTGTGGGATATCGTGGGATGGCAACTGACAAGTATGACTTGTGAATAAACAATTCTTGCAGAACTACGTGAAGAGATCGAGTAGGTGTAGAATACTGCATTCCAGAACAGTACTGACTATCTGTATGATCGAATGAAAGCCATAGTTGCTGGCCGCTGGCCGCTCTTGTAGGCCACACAGCTACGCCACGTAATAATGTGTTTTTTGAGCATGGATAACTCACGGTACGAGTATCGTTTGAAATATCGATCTCTAAATGTAACTATGTAATACACTCCATATACACTGCTTTAACAAAAAGTATAGAGTCAATTGGAAAACTCTAATGGTGTGTATCTACTAACTTTTGTTTGTTATAGTGTAGAACATATACGATAACAGAGAGGACACAGTTCGTAGTAATCGATGGTAAGGCATCGACTAAAACAGAGGTGATATCGGGCGTTCCATAGGGTAGTGTTATTGGTCCTCTGCTGTTCCTTATTTACATAAACGATTTAGGGGGAAATCTAAGTAGCTCTCTTAGGTTGTTTGCAGATGACGCCGTCATTTACCGTTTAGTAAAATCATCTGAAGATCAAAACCATCTGCAGAACGATTTGAATACGATATCTGTATGGTGTAAGATTTGGCAATTGATTCTAAATAATGAGGAGTGTGAAGTCGTCCACATGAGTACGAAAAGAAATCCGTTAAACTTTGTTTACATAATAAATCAATCAAATGTAAAGGCCGTAAACTCCTCAAAATACCTAGGAATTACAGTTACTTCTGAGTTAAATTCGAAAGAACACGTAGATAGTATCGTGGAAAAGGTGAACCAGAGACTGCGTTTCATTGGCAGAACCCTTAAAAGATGCAACAGAACTACTAAAGAAACTGCGTACACTACGCTTGTCCACCCTTTTATGGAATATTGCTGCCCAGTGTGGGAACCTTATCAGGTGGGTTTGGCGGAGGACATCGAAAGAGTCCAAAGAAGGGCAGCTCGTTTCGTATCGTCACGATACAGGGGAGACAGCGTTACGGAAATGATACAGGATCTGGGATGGGAATCATTACAACAACGGCGCTTATCGCTGCGGCGTGGGCTACTTACGAAACTACAATCGCCAACATTCTCCTCTGAATGCGAAAATATATTGTTGACTCCCACTTACGTAGGTAGAAATAATCATCAGAATAAAATACGAGAAATCAGAGCCCGAACGGAGAGATTAAGGTGTTCATTCTTCCCGCGCGCTATTCGAGAATGGAATGGGAGATAAAATAGTATAACGGTGGTTCGATGAACCCTCTGCCAGGCACTTAAATGTGATTTGCAGAGTATCCCATGTAGATGTAGATTGAACTGGAATGTGGTGTCGTTAGTTGATGGAGTGTGTTCGTTGAGAAGGAGACTCCAGTACACGGCGTGTGTTTCGCTATGCGCGGCTGGCATTGTCTGCTTGGCGCAGCTGATAGTTTTAGGCAGCTGGCTGGAAAGTTTGCGGTGCAGCTGTGTGGAGCAGATGTTTGCTGTCAGGCGGCGGATGCGTCGCTAGCAGGGCTGGGCGCCGTCTGTCTCAGCCGTCAGCGGCTATCTCTGTGCTGCAGCCGAGCGCTCGCTCTGTCTCTACCAGCACTAGCCGGCTCACGGCCACCCATGTATACTTACTGAATAACCACAGTCACATCTGGTATTCAAATCGTCCTGTTTTAGGTACAGAATGCCTGGTGTCGTGGGACACGGGATATCGATAAAAGTTCATTATTATATGTCGTATTTGATAACAAATTGTCAAAAGTAACCAAACAGTGCGGACAGGAAGAGGATAGAGGCTTTTGAAATGTGGTGCTACAGAAGAATGCTGAAGATTAGGTGGGTAGATCGCGTAACTAATGAGGAGGTACTGAACAGAATTATGGAGAAAAGGAATTTCTGGCATACCTTGACTAAAAGAAGGGATAGATTGGTAGGACACATTCCTAGACATCAAGGAATTGTGAATTTAGCGTTGGAGGGAAGTGTATGGGGAAAAATCGCAGGGGAAGACCAAGAGATGGATACAGTAAGCAGATTCAGACAGATGTAGGTTGTCGTTCTTATGTGGAGATGAAGAGGCTTGCTCAGGATAGGGTATTGTGGAGAGCTGCATCAAACCAGTCTACGGACTGAAGACCACAACAGCAACAACAACATAAGTTTGACAGTTCCTAAATGCTTATTTTGGTGCCTAGTGATACTCCCCAAAGATATTCTTAGGTGCAGTCCGTAACTTTTTGAATTGACCGTAATCAGACAATAATTCCACTAAACCCGCTCCATAAACGACCACACTTCAAGTAAAATCCACAAATTATAATTGCAGGTCCTTGTACAGGGCACAGAATTAATCATCTGACTTACTTATTAGTTGTAATCCTTCGTATCCAAACCTAGTTAAATTTAGTTCAAAATCCTATCGATCGTTAGCAACAGGATCGATAAATATTACACTGGAAACCATAAGTAAAATCTTCTATTGACTTTCCTGTTAGATTACTCCGTTTGGAAGACTATATCTTCAACTAAGAATGTATCTTTATAAACGAAACTTACTCTTCTTTAGGCTTCCAAACTCAAAAATCTGTCGTTCATTAAATAATAATACAGTTCCACGTATACTCTTTCATACGTACAAGAAGCCGTCACAGATAATTAAACACTTTGAGATCGATTTATTGTAACATCCGTTACATATCATGACTTGGCATAGGCTGTGACATAACTAACATCAAACGACAAACTGAAACTTTTTACAATGCAATAATGTACACAAGATTTCGTTTTTTTCTGGGACGATGAAGCTTTGCAATCAACAAGGCGCAGCAATCCTCGTCGCCTGGAAGGAAAAAAAAAAAAAAAAAAACCTTACTCTTTTCATTCTCCACTCCGAGGAGTAGAGCGGGCTGTTTGAGATCCGGCCCATAAAGAGTCGCGGTTCTATTCAGCCAATTATCAGACAAGCTGATAGTGGGGCAAAGGGGGAGTCCCAATTGGGAATAAGTGGGAGGGGCTTACCAGTTCCGGCATACGCCTTACAACCAAGGAAAACCTCCCGAAAACCTTGGTCGGAGCCGGGGGATTGGGACCAATTTAATTTATCTCCGGGACTTGCCCCGGACAAAAATGGATTATCGAGAGTAACACGAATGCACTCACGACAATCAAGGATCGGACGCACGAGTTACTCTCGTAATCTCGTAGAGATCAGCTCGACCAACAGTGGACAAGCATTTCCCTACAGGAACCGCACCCGTGGGCACGGTGGCAAGCCTTCGGCGCGAAACAAATAGCGGCAATTCAGCGACTGCGACTGCGACTGCGAAGACGCTGCTCCCGCGAATTGCATCACATCGATTGTACACGGAACAGATACACAAACAACAAACACATTTTAAGTACAAAACAGTAAACATTTTCACACAAAAACTGATATCCTGCAAAAACGGAGCAGACACAGAGCAGTTGTGGTTCTTCATTTCTGTGTCCCACTACACTCATATGAGTGGCGTTTCAATAGTCCGTGCAAAAATAAAAACTACTAACGTGTTTGAGAAAAATCAATTTTAGTTTTCGACATAGTCTCCTTTTAGACTTATACACTTCGTCCAACGCTGTTCTAATTTGTTGACCCCTTCCGAATAATAGGATTTGTCCAAGCCTGCAAAATAGCTATTAGTTTCTGCAATCATTTCCTCATTTGAATGAAATCTTCGTCCCACCAGCGGTTTCTTCAAATTAGGGAACAAATAGTAGACCGAGAGAGGCAAGTATGGAGAATATGGGGGGATGTGAAACGAATTGGAATGCATTTCCAATAATTTTGCGACCACAACTGCTGGTGTGCTGGTGCATTGTCATGATGGCTAAGGACATTTTTGTGGGCCAATCGCCGGCGTTTTTCTTGCAACTCGGTTTTCAAACTGTCCAGTAACGATGAATAAGATGCACCTAAGGTAAATCAGTCAACAATCCGAAGATTGGTTTGAACACCACTGTGCTTTACTAGGCATGATCCTGTTGGAAAGTGGTATGTCGTTGCCTTTCTCCGACCTTCGAACTGTTCAAAATGTTCAAATGTTTGTTAAGCTTATGGGACTTAACTACGGGGCCATCAGTCCCTAAACTTACAAACTACTTATGAACCACTTACGAACTAGGACGGCAAAAATATCCATGCCCGAGGGGGGAGTAATGTATCCAAGTGTCATCCACAGTGACGAAACGACGCTTGAAGTCCTGCGGATTCTTCCTGAACAACTGCAAACCTTCCTTGCAGCACTTCACAAGATTCCGTTTTTGGTCAAACGTGAGCAATCGCGGCACTCATCTTGCGGATAGCTTTCTCATGTCCAAATGTTTCTGCGAAATATTATGTACCCGTTCATTCGAGATACCGACAGCACTAGCAATCTCACGCACCTTAACTCTTCTGTCATCCAACACCATATCACGGATTTTATCAATGATTTCTGGAGTCGTAACCTCCACAGGGCGTCCAGAACGTTCAGCGTCACTTGTGCCCATATGGCCACTCCGAAAATTTTGAAAGCACTTATAAACTGTTCTGATCGAAGGTACAGAGACAACATACTGTTTTTATTGAGCTTTTTTTTAGTCTCCTGAGAAGTTATGCCTTTCATAAAGTAATGTTTAAACACCACACAAAATTCTTTTCTGTCCATTCTTTGACAATAAGTCGACTTCCTTGATTCACACGAATGCCAAACACGAAGAAATATACCAATACGGCTGAAACTTGGTGTGAGTTCTTTCCTAAGATGCTCCTAACTGACATGACCTCGATACGTGCCCCTCGTAGTTCAGTTTGACAGGGGTCTAGTCACCCACAGAGTGGTTGACTCGCCATATGGCTCTCAAGGCCCATCGTTTGGAAAGTTTCATTAGACGATGGATGAGAGGAAGGAAGGAAGGGAGGTTAGAGTTTAACGTCCCATCGACATCATGGTCATTGCAGACAGAGCACAGACTCAGAGTTTTGCGTAAGGATGGGGAAGGAATGCAACTGTGCTCTTTCAAAGGAACCATCGAATAATGTGCCTGGAGTGTGTAACTACCCTGCCGTACCTTCCGTAGTCTCGATGCCTGTTGTACTCGGTAGCTCTTGAGTATGCCCTGGCTTATCTGAAATTGTTGGTGCTACTATTTTCTACCACTGTTATAAGACCAGGCAGAAAGTTACGACAAGAAATCTCCTCCTGAAGAAATTATGTGGGACCAAATGAGCAGCAAGCCCATCAACGTCGAGAGCTGCAGCACGAACCCTCTGTTTGTCCACCGGAGAATTTGCAGCCCCTGTGTGGCGCAGATCAGTCCACGCCACACAAGTCGACACTGCTCTAAACGAAACCTGCACAGTTGTTACAGACTGCACGAAACCCACCACCTAAATAAACTTTAGAAAGCAGCAGTTTTGAAACATCCGCAACACGGCGATGTGAACTTGAATATATTGAAAAGTTCAAACATCCACTTTTGGAGCAAAATTTCCAGCCAGTCGACTTAAATCCAGAAGAAGCTTTGTGAACACAGTGAGATTTGAGCCGCCAGAAAATTTCCTTCTCCAAAAAGAACCACCAACAGGAATGCACTTGGATTGGAAAATCTGGAAGAAGCTGAACAGAATCAGAACTGGTGTGGCTCCCGTCAAGTCAAACCTGGCGAAATGGGGATTCGTTAACATTCTAGACGTATCCTGTGAGCGTGGAGAGACACTGACGATGGAGCACATAGCAAACTGCTCTGACTGTCCGTCTACATGCAGCTCGGAACATTTATAACTCGTACGAGAAAATGCCATCGACGTGGCCCAGTACTGGACTGAAATAATTTAGTTCTGAATTTGAAACCCGGGTATGAGAAAGTAAAGTAAGTCTACCACTGAAGTTCGTAACACAATTTTTTAACTTTAAGTCTTTTTTTCACCACCATATGTATAAATAATTAAGGAAAGTCGCTAGTTCAGTTCTCACAATAGTTTTTATGGTAAGAACGGGATAGTAAAAACTGTACTAAATTTGTTGATATTAACAATATGATGCTAGTACAGTATTTTGACATTGTAACAGCGGCGTTCACAGTAATTTTCATGTGGTAAAATCAGTCACAGAATAAATTAAATAAATTACCAACACAATTAACAAAAACGTAGTGCACAGTAGATGGCTATGTCGAAATTTGACATTCGAGTTGAACTATGTGTTACTATTACAATTTGGTTTGACGGAAAAATAATAAAGTATCTGGGATCAATTATTGTTACCATGGGGGAGGGGGGCTTCCCCAATCCATTGTGACTGGCAGTCATATTAAATAAAATAATTTATTGTAGAAAATAACTCAACTTTTTAATTAGAGCATCAATCAATCAATGTATTATATCAAACGAATGGGAAAAACAGCAACAACAAAAGTATGTAGTCAAAGTCGGGAATCTAACAATAGTTTAGGAGTAAATGCCGATGAAAGTTAATACTTGTACAAAGTGTAAATTTAGATTATTACGTTAGTTAACAAATTTCGGATGAGTCCAGATACCTTACTATAACGTGGAAGTGTTCAGCTACACTCTGGTATGGTTCATTAGATATAAATATGCCGTTTTCCGCACTCGAAATATGATAAGGCGAGTTGAAATATAGTTAATTGAAGAAGTAATTTCATTATTAATACAGTTCCTGACTTCTGTAATTATCACAACTAGTATTGCCTGTGGTCGAAAATCGACCAATTGTGTTTACAATGGTTACTGGGGGTAAAATTATACGTATCATGTCGGCGGCCTCGCGTGATTATGTTGGCAACATCAACAACATGATAGAAAATATTTGCCCATTGTTTCGAACCACATAGAATGACGCGATTAGTGTATCGTACAGACCATGACGTAAACAAATAATGCTGTTCCTGCTTTATGGTTGACAGATTCTTGTATGTACCCTCGTAAAGCGAAGATTCCATGAGAAAACATCAGCGTTGTCAAGCGATTGGCTAAAATGAAGACTCACAGGATTCTCACTATTCAGCATCTGTTGCCAACATTATCATAGGAGGCCGCTGGGATATTTGGTAAAATGTAACCGGCACTGGGAGGTATGAAACGGTATCTTTTACGTGTTAAGGAAAATGCCTGACACAATAACAACAAATAAAAACGGACGTATTTACTTCTCATGTCATTTTCGAATTATATATCTTTCATTAGCGTAATATTTGAAATGGAACTACAATTTCGGTGTTCGTATATTTATACAACGCCAAGAAATAATGTTATTTCGATTCTGCGATATTCAGAATTCCAGAGCTGACAACATGTCGACTTCGTAGTTCCACCCGTGCACCGCTACATGCCTCTCCCGGCGCATCATCATTTATATCGGCATTCTGGACTTCGTAGTTCCACCCGAGCACCGCTAGATGCCTCTCCCGGCGCATCATCCTTTATATCGGCATTCATATGAAAACATCCATTTCCTTTCACCACTCTTAATCACTGCGAAAATGAAGCATTTGAACGGCACAAAAAGTGAGTTGGGAGCACTCCATGTCTCGATATTCACTTACTTTAATACTGCAGATGCGCTACATTACAGCGTCTTTGGTCGAGGCAAATAGCCAATCAGTGAGCTGATTGTTGGAGAATGTAGAACTTGATCCAAGCTGTAGATAGGAAAATTTCTACTTCCTTTTACCACTTTTAATAGCTAAATGCACACATAATATTTATATTCGTGAAATCTACAACAAACAATCTTTCGAATTATGTAACTTTCATTGCCCTTCTTGTACGAGTAAATTAGTAATCTGTATCACAATTTTCGTGTTAGCGTATTTATATAATGATGTGTGATCTCGAAATAAACTATCGAAAAAATAATATATTTCCATCTCTTCTTACATAAAACCAATCAAAATGTTCACAATAGCATAACAACAATAATACTTCAAGAATCCTGATTCAGAACTGAACTTGTTTTTAACATTATTAACAATTAACAAAAATTTTGTCGACTTCAATGCGCAACAGCATAACTGCGGGATATTCCCCGCCTTGACGGCCTTCGGCAAACATCTGACAGTTACCAGGTACATAGCTCTATCGTCGGTGGAGAAACTTCCATGGTGTGCCTCTGCGTAGTCGATGTTGAACATGCAACACATTTCACAAAGATAGTGTTATGAATATTTTTAAAATATCATCACAAACATAATAAACATTATTAATAAAGTAATTAGACTGCAAAACTGAGCTTAATTAGGAAATGAGTGGACGATTAAAATTACGTACCTCTACAATAGTTGCTTGTAGTGGCCATTTGAGCAGCAGCTGAATACTATGTATTTAACTGTAATGCTTTTAAAGAAAACGCTTTTTGCTACTGCACATGAAGGCTTTTATTTTTATAATTCACCCATACGCGTTTCGCCTTTGTCACAAGGCATCATCAGTGGGTGTCGTGAAATATTTACACGTTTCAGTTTGCACATAAAGGTTAGGTTTCTTACATATGTACAAAACATTTCGTTTGTGATTCAAAACAGTTCGTTGTTTGCTATAAAATGGTTGCTGAGAAAAAGTTGCTACTAAATGACCAAATAAACCTGACCAATCAGTCACTGTTTTCACTGATTGACCATATGATAGACACAAATCCCAACACATAATCACAAACCCAACCACCCCCTCCCCCCCACACACGCAGATATACAAAAAATTAATACAAACACACACACACACACACACACACACACACACAAAGATACCTTCAACACACTTTTAATGAAATAGTTGAATTTCAAATAAGCTGAGAAGTTTGTCATCACTACAAAACAAACTACAGTGGACACAGTATGGCAGCAGATGACAGTGGAACCAGAAAAAAATACATCACAGTTAAATACATACTCTATATTGGTGATTAATTTCCGTTTTAAATTTCAAAAATATACAAATTCTGCCTCGTAAAAATAATACAAATATTTACGAATGTCTGAAAAGTGGGGGTCGTAATGCTACGATCGCGATGTGATGTTATAAGGTTGATACACGGGTAGGAGGAGATTGACAAAGATTGAAGAGGAAGGGGGAGATGGAGAGGAGGAGGAGGAGGAGGAGGAGGAGGAGAAGAATAGGGAGAGTAGCGAAGATGAACTGAAACAGATTGGAACCGAGGGCAATGCCGTCATAAAAGACTTGCTGAGACTTGAATTTGCATCGGCAGCGTCAGACAGTTTGACGGTCCCTCCTTCAGCGAGATGGATGTCGAGATGAGCAGGGCGGCTCCGCTACCGCCCGTCGCGCCGGCCCTGGCGACGCCATCGGCTGTGCTGATTGGCCCGTGTCCGGCGCCCATTACGGCCATATTGCCGCCAAACGCCATTTGTCCGAAAACTGCCATTAAACGCTGTCGCGATGTTCCCGTGATGGGGTTCGGCGCTGCGCGTCGCACAGTATTTCGACAGGGCAGAGACGCCTGCTCCAAGTAAACTCAGCACATTTCTGAGCTCACAGGCGTAGCTGGGATGTGATTTCTGGAGGGTTTTTCATTTGATGGACATTATAATAACGTTTAATCTTAATATAACTGCAAACGGCACTTTTAGGCCCTACTGTATGTATCATATCGTGCGCGCCGCGTGCGAATTTGAGATTCTTTAGGGGCCCACACCTCAGGTTATATTCATCTCAGAGCTATGGGGCAAAGTGTTCTGGATAGATCTTGGCCTAGTGATCATTTGTGTACACATTAGAAGAATGGGTATACTATAGCTATCATGCAGTACTTCGTCAAAATTTTCAAAGTTGTACACTTCCTGGAGCCCATCCAAATTGAGCAAATCAGTTGGCTTTTGTACATGACATGTAGTCTATGGTGGGTTCTAAACCGCTTACAAAAGTACCATTTATTCATGGGCGGTTCCTGAGAAAATCTCAAAATACCATGACTTTTGAAAAAAGCGTATTTTTACCATATGTTCTTATGATGATATTCTCGAGGCTGTTTTTAATTTTTTTCGCTATCGTTATCCGATACAGAGGTTGAAACTTATCATAGTTTTGCACAAAATCACAAAACCCATTTTTTCCGGTTTAGCACCGTGAATCGCAAATATCTTAACAGCTAACCATAGAAAATTGTTCAAATATTTACAATAAATCATACAGACATTTATCTATAAACGGCATTTTTCAGTTTTCGTAAAACTTAGTCCGTTAGCAAGATACGGTCAAAAAACCGCAATATTTTGCTAGAAAAAGTGCGTATTGTGCTGAAAGACGGCGTTCGGACAGCTCTGAAACTTACCATGCGATTTGAAAAAAGGTACTCGCTGAAAAAAAATTGATTTTTATACATCTTAAATATTGAAATCTTTGATCGATGAAGGGGTGATTTTTGTTTACTTTACAGTTAATATACAGCATCCGGTTTAGTGACGTACTGCAACATATTTTAAAGAGTTTGCAGAGGTAAAAACACATTGCGTAGACTTTTCGTATGGTTGATTTTAGTTACAAATCGCTGCGTATGAAATGTAGATAAGATATCGAAATTTTATTTAAAGTTTAGAGCAGAATCATATCTTAAGTGGTTCTTGAGATATCGGTCCACGAATAATTTCTGATTGTGAAGCAACGTATCTTGACGAATAGAAAATGATTAAAATGATATGTGTATGTTGTTTAGGTGTTTATCTGGAAATCCGTTTCCCGTTTTTGGAAATGTGTATGTGTGCTGCAAAAATCATAATTTTTCGTACCAAAAGATCCAAGTGCGTGCATTGGCAAATCTGCAGTTCTATTCATGGCAAATCGTCGAAATTTTTACGATGCGTTCTAATATTATGATCCCGAAATGCTTTTGAAATATAAAATATTATCCAAATTTTACTCACCATTGATTTCATGTTATATAAGCAGTACACTCTGATGCAACAGGAAAAAGACGGGAACCAGCTGAAAAATGCTCCTGCCGGAGCACAGAATAGGCGAATATGTTCTCTGACACAAAAGTGTGGAACCAGCTGCCTCAATGCTCATTCCGACTTCCTCACCAAAATTTTCGGCATGCGAACATATTCGCGCTTTTTTCGGATGAATGTTGTGAGTAGGACAGAGACAGTGCAACAGGCAGAGAAAGCCACACATGATGGAACACAGAAAGTGTCATTTCACGAGAAAGGCATATGCATGAAAACAGCAGTGGAAAGCGAAACGAGATGTCGAAAGTCAGGAACAGTGGCAACAGCAAACTAAGACAGATTTAGATAGTAGCAATTGGAGCGAAAGAGAAAACAATGGGAAACTGAGACGAATGGAGACCATACATAAAGCATGAGCGTGCGGCTCTTCAATACTATAGCACGAAATAATTTGTCCAATTTTTCCCATCCCCAGTACCCGCGTTCTAAAGTTTTCCGGTCTACAGGTGAAACTCCAAGTAAACTATCCCCATGGACATATGTGTAAAAGAGACTATCGTGATTGAAGACAATGAAAGCTGACTCTAAGTGAGAAAGAAGGATACTGGCAACAGGACAGGAAGTGAATGGGACAACGTCAGTGGGGCAGAGAGACGATGAAAGTGGCAGAAACAGACAGAGGTGAGGAATCGCGAGGGAAAGGGATGAAGACATTGAAAGTTTGACACAGACAGAAAGCGGCAGTAGGAGAGACAGCAAACAAACGGATAGAGACATATATAGACACTGACAGTGAGGCGACATTGGTGACTATGTCGGCTTAACTGGGCAAAAGTACTTACAAAGTTACGCGCTAAAAGTGCGCAGATATCTTCGCATGCCAAAATGTTTGGTGAGGAAGTTGGAATGACGACTGAGGCAGCTGGTTCCACACTTTTGTGTGAGAGTACGTGTTCGCCTTTTCTGTGCTCCGGCAGGAGCATTTTTCAGCTGGTCATGTTATACTGCACTCCAAACGACTATATACTAGTGTCACCATAAAAGTTGTGTGTTTTTAATTAATAAAATGCAGCAGCCATTTGCATGTAATAATTTATTTGTGACGACCGGTTTCGGGCGCTTGAGTGCCCTTCTTCTGGTCTGTATACAGGCAAACAAATGATTTGGTATTCCAGTAAAATATACATAACTTACAAAATTCGGTTACAGAACTTTGAACGTGTGAGTATAAAAGTATTCGAAACGAGTGCGAATGTTTATAAAGTTAATACAATCACAAAAGGTTTTAAATTGTAACATCTTCACTATTAACTCCATTGACTTACAAAAAATTCACTTGCAGTTTTCTAATATTCCACTCTAAGCCCTTGGAGAAATACAATATTGTGTGTCGTATTGTTCAGGAGAAATGACTTCATAAGGATTGAGTTGACGTGAAAGCGGAACCACAGAATGAAATTTACTGCAGATACAGGTGGTCTGGTCACTGTGCATGACAGTGGCTTAGTGTGACGAGCAAAAATTCGCGAAATGTGAAACAATAAATACTCCCAACTCTGTGGTGTTAGTGCACTCTTGTATCTCGCATTGTACACTGTGTTAGTTTGCTTAGTGATGGATAAGTCGAAGAAAGCTTACGGCTCGTGACTGTTTCGTACAGTCATTCAGCGTCAGTGATAGTACTGATTACGACCTAAAAGTTGTGATTTCCACTAAGATCAGCTGCTACGGCCTAGACTTGACAAGAGTATCGGTTAAAATTATACAGGTATTTAACTTCGAGAACTCTAAAATTTAGTTGCGAGAAGTATAACAATTTCTTCCTTAACTACTTAACAGTGGGAATATAGTTGTCAAACTGTTAGTCCTTGGCATTGACAGCAATGTTATAAACAGGAAAACTGTGGCCGCAGTGGTCGAGCGGTCTGCGGCGCGCCAGTCACAGTCTGCACGGCCGCTACGGTCGGGGTTTCGTTCCCCCCTCGGGCATGGATGTTTGTGCCGTCTTTAGTATAAGGTAGTTCATAAGTAGTTTGTAAGCTACGGACTGATGACCACGCAGTTTGGTCCGATAAATTTACAAACATTTGATTTGAGTTACGTCCATTAAGCTAAAAAAAAAAAAAAAAAAAAAGCATTTTCTAGTCACGACGCTACTGTCTGTGTATTTGCAAATTTATCATCTCAAACGATGAGAATGTTTAAGCATACTAGGATTCAATTGCAATGCTATTTCGAAAGAGACAAGAACAAGAGAATAATTGAAAGGCGATTAATATGTGGTTCGATGTTAACAAGAGGTTGTCATAAAGTGTGTATTGTAACTTTTCGTCAACAAGAGGCAGCAATAATGAACAACGTAAAACATATTGGAGCAGACTGCCGAGACATAAAAGCAACTTTTTCCCTACCCAAATAGCGTCGAAAAGACGTAAGATGGCTCGAAACACCGGACCGATAAAGAAGGGAAAAAAAGGTAAAAGTTCTTTTATTTCATTTTGCTTGTTCTATTATTAAATTAATAAAACTATAAAACTGCTAACAGACAATTGAGACTCCAGCGAAGTGTGCTGTTATGACCTAGTACAACAGTAACAACTTTCGCTTTACCGTATTCACTAAATACATCGATCGTTGATAAAGCATTAGGTCAAAAATATCGGTATTTAAAATTCAGTGCAGGCCGTGAGTAATCTGATGCAATATCTCTCACAAAAACAACGTCAAACGAGAGAACATGCAGTGTCATGCTGAACTTTTATCTATCTCGTTTGCTTCTCATGTTTAATTTTCAATAATATTTCATCTATTATTCTTTTTAGGGTTTAAATTTACTTTTGTTTTGCTCCGTGGTTGTATGATGTTAACAAAAGTTCAATTATTACATCTAAGAGAAAAGAAGACAAATTCAGGACATAAAATACAGATATAAGTAAATACTACAGAAAAACGTAGCTCTCCTGGCTCCACAAACAGCAGTCTGAAACCATCACTCTGTAGCGGAGTGTGCTCTGATGTGGAACTTCCTGGCAGATTAAAATTGTGTCCCGGAACTGGGACTCGAACCTGGGACCTTTGCCTTTCGCGGGCAAGCGCACTACCGACTGTGCTATCCCGACACGACTCACGATGCCGCCTCACAACTTTACTTCTGCCAGTACCTCGCCTCCTACTTTCCAAACTTCACAGAAGCTCTCCTGCAAACACGCAAGACTAGCACTCCTGGAAGAAAGGATATGGTGGAGACATGGCTTAGCCACAGCCTAAGGGATGTTTCCAGAATGAATCTGCCAGGAAGTTTCATATCAGCGCACACTCCGCTGCAGAGTGAAGTTTCATTCTGGAAAAATAAAAAGAATCAGTTAGTTTGGAGATGTCCAACAGTTTCGCTCCATATGCCTGTCTGACCAAGCTGAACATAAATTCAAAACTGGTTGTAACACAGTGTGAAAGCACTCTGTGTTCAGTGCACAGGCAACACCTTTCATTAGTGGTGGTTAGAAGTAGACTAATATTAGAACAAAGTGACTACTAGGTCAAATAGGACTAACCACTCTAAAGCACTGCCTACTGTACAACTTGGTCCTAAAACAACTGCTGGTCACATGATACCTACAGGAACGTAATGTTCTTCTGACCATTTCCAAAATTTTAATGTATCTTATTTTATATTTTTGTCTTAACTGTGTATTTTTATAAATTTTCCTTATTGTGGAGCACTTCATAATGACGACATAGTACGTCGAATTTGGTTGTGCATTACATATAAAGTATTAAAAGAGTTAAAAAAAAATTCAACAAACAACTATGGCTTGGAACACATTTGTATTTATACTGTTGTGAAATTCCCAGAAATTTAAAATCCAGGGAATATTGCCAGGGAATATTGCCGACAATATTCCCAAGATTCATAAATTCCCAGGAATTTATGATTACTCAGCCAGATAGCTCAATAAAACTTAATAGGTTTAGTTGAATCAAACACGAAAACTGAAATATATTTTAAGAAAAAATTGTAATCAAATAAATTTCTTGTGTATTTATAATTATCAAAACAAAATAGCTCAAATTAATAGCTCAATGTAATAATTCTATTATTAAAACAAACCCGAACACAATTATAAGTTGAAAAAAAATTATTGAACAAAAAGTGCAGAAGAATAGCGAGAATGCAAAATTTACTATTCTTACATTTCCCAGAACTTCCAACTTCGAAATAACCAGCGTTTAGAAATACGAATTTCTAATGCTGATATGCCATCTAGTGAGTACTAAATACTGTTTATTCAATCTATTAATTTTTCTTTCGTTGTTAGTGATATGCCTATTTTACGCCATAAAGTTTATTTTAAACTTGTGCGAAATTTCTAAACATTAGTCAATGAAAATGGCATTTCGGGAAAAAATGATGCCAATAAACCGGCCGAGATTTACGATTTAATTGAAAATACAAGTGATTTTATTAACGTAGAACATTGTAAAACATTAATTAAACATTCTAAAACTGAAATTTATAGCGATATTTTAGAAAATAATTTTTTATAGGTCATAATTCGTTGCAGGAAGCACGAGACTTAAAGTAAATCATGTTCTGCATGGAATTAGCAAGGGAGTTAATGCAGATTGGAATGTATGAATTTACTTAGTTAACCTAGTTATAAGGTTCTTTAACTGTTTAGTGTTACAACTTTCAAAATCTAAAAATTTTCATAAATTCCAAATTTTTTGCAGCCTTCCCGGGCCAAAGAAATATTCCCGGCAATATCCCCATTGTATAAGTTCCTTCCCACCGGGAATACTCTCGACCCACATCACTACCTATCACTAATCTTTACTGTCGGCTGTGCATCTTTTCGTACCGCACTCGCAAGGTGTGCTGCTATTGGTGGTGTTTCGCTCCTGTTAGGAGACAAGCCTTGAGTCCTCTGCTGCAAGCTCCGCGCACCCTCGGACAAGACCGCCGTGTCCTCGCGGATAAATATGCATGCCGAGCGCTTCGTTAACATTCAGCTTCGCGCGCTATTCCTGTCTCTGCGACAGAGGCGTTGGTGTCGGACCAACAGTATCCGCACGTCACACAAATCTTTATACATAAAGCACAGTGTCCGTATGTTCGTGTGTTTGTGTTCACGTGTTGCATACAAATCTACAGTTTTGTTCCAATCTTTATGACATTTTGTATACGTAAACTTCAATCTACGAGGACGGTCGCTGAAAGTGTAAGGATCACGTACAACACATAGTTCACGAGATATGACGTCATAAACCACGAGATGCGCGGAAAACTGCTACACGAAGCGATAATGCTGTTCATTTTCTCCTAGACCACTGGACCAATTTCAACCAAATTGGTGCACATATTCCTTACTTGATATAACAATTGCTGTAGGAGTACGAATCACATACGACACATTCTTCAGGAGATATAACGGCATTAACGATAGGAGTTGCAAGAAACTGCCACATAATGCGACGAGACTTTATAAATACACTATATGACAGTACTTCGCGACTTCCAACAAACTTTAAACATACTTTCAAACCTTTAAACTTTTTCTCGCTGACAACCACATCAATATAATGAAAGAAAAAAAACTCGTTTTCCTCTTTTCCGCTGTTCGAGGACTAAAACCACGGCATTCGGTATGACGTTACAAGTTATAATTTCTACACTACAAATTGTAGCCACAAGAAAGTTTACAGACAATATAAACATATACAGATGAATGTACTTTCGAATTTGTATCACACTACGACACGTAGTTAATGAAATATGAGCACATAAACAGTAACGTTTATGGAAAATTGATTCATCATGCACCAAGTTTTAATCTATTACTTCTTTACTAATAACTTTATGCCCGTGAAATTTTACAGACATACAGTACTTACACAAATGAATATATACCTGAAAAATTACACACTTGTGCAACATGTAACTCAATAAATATGAGATGGTAAGCATTTTATATGGTCATTTGTTCAAATGATTGTATAGCTTATGGGACTTAACTACGGGGTCATCAGTCCATAAACTTACAAACTACTTATGAACTAGCTAACACTAAGGACGGCACAAATATCCAGGCCCGAGGGGGGATTCGAACCCCTGACCGTAGTGGCCGTGCAGACCGTGACTGGAGCGCCTCAGTCCTCTCGGCCACCGCGGCCGGCATGTCATTTATGTTTTGATTACTATCTTTCTTTGTTCGGATACTGCACTTATAATTGTGTACATTATGTGAGACAGCGTAATTTCTTATTTATTCTCCGATAAATGTAGCAAGTAGATGGACGGAGACAAAAGGGAAGGAAGGAATGAAGGAAGCTTAGGGTTTAACGTCCCGTCGACAGCTTATGCTCGCATTTTCTGGGAAGGATGTTGGAGCGAATCGGCCCTGCCCTATGAAAGGAACCATCCCGGCATTTGCCTGGAGTGATTTAGGGAAATTACGGAAAACCAAAGTCTGGATGGCCGGAGGTGGATTTGAACCACCATCCTCCCGAATGCGAGTCCAGTGTGTTGCCCATGCCCCATCTCGCTCAGTGAGAGAAGGAATGGGAGAAGTACTAACTAAAGGCACGAATAAATAAATAAACACCCGAGAAACGCCGCGTATTCTACATCTATATGGGATACTCTGCAAATCACATTTAAGTCCCTGGCAGAGGGTTCATCAAACCACCGTTATACTATTTATCTCCCATTCTATGCTCGAATAGCGCGGGAAGAAAGAACACCTGAATTTCTTCGTTCGAGCTCTGATTTCTCGTATTTTGTTGTATCAGTATGGTGTAAAAGTTGGCAATTGATTCTAAATAATGAGAACTGTGAAGTCATCCACATGAGTACGAAAACAAATCCGTTAAACATTGTTTACAAAATAAATCAATCAAACGTGAAGGCCGTAAACTTCACAGAATACCTAGGAATTACTGCTACTTCAGACTTAAACTGGAAATAATACGTGGATAACGTCGTGGTAAAGGCGAACCAGAGACTGCGTTTTATTGCTAGAACCCTCGAAAAATGCAACAGAGCTACTAAAGAGACTGCATACACTATCCCTGTCAGTCCTCATTTGGAGTACTGCTGCCCAGTGTGGGATCCTTATCAGGTGGGGTTGACGGAAGCCAAAGAAAGGCAGCTCGTTTCGTATTGTCACAAGATAGAGGATCTGGGATGGGAATCATTACAACAACGGCGATTATCGCTCCGGCGTGGGCTACTTACGAAACTCCAATCGCCAACATTCTCTTCCAAATGCGAAAATATATTCTTGACTCTCACTTTCATAGTAAGAAATGATCATCAGAATAAAATACGAAAAATGAGAGCTCGAAAGAAGAAATTCAGGAGTACTTTTTTCCCGCGCGCTATTCGAGATTGGAATGGGAGATAAAATAGTGTAAAGGTGGTTCGATGAACCCCCTGCCAGGCACTTAAATGTGATTTGCAAAGTATCCACTGTAGATGTAGATGAAGGGCATAAAAAAGCTGCCCACACGCCGAGAGAAATGCATTTCGAAAGGAGGAAATTATATGGAAAAATAAATCGTAAGTGTCTTATGGTTTTCGATAAAGAAATTTAGACTAAAAATTAACTGTAAACCCGACGTTGCTTGGGTATTTATTTATTCTATACTCTGGTCGTCCACCTACCCTTCCCCCCTCCCCCTCTCTGCATCCTCCTCTTTCTCTCCCATCTCTCTGTTCGTTTCCACCTTTCCCTCTCCTAGTAAAGTTTTTTTGCAACGTACTCTCTATCATGTACTACCAAACATTCATGTACCCAGTGACCTTCCTATTGGTTTAAAGGTCATGTGTGCAAAAATTCTTCAAGACCGGAGCAAAACTATGTATTTTGTCAAAATTAAGTACCGTCCACCATGCACCGAACGAAATGTTATTACAGTGACTTTCCTCTTGTTTTTAAGACAGTGTCTAAATTTTCATCGATATTGGAACAAAACTATTGATTTGTTTGCAATAGAATCACAGGGTCACATTGAAAAACGTACATTATTGTTCTCAAATTTTGCAGTTTTATTTAATACAACCCTTATTCTAAGAATAATAAAAAAAAGTATCTGTAAAATTGGTTGAGCCGTTCTGAAGTTATGCTGCCACCAAGGTATTCAGAGATACAATGTTATTCCTCCTCTGGCGCCACTTATCATTGTACTTCTTAGAATACTGAATTTTAATCTGTTAAGCGACTGATTTATCAGTCACCTACTCCTCTCTTTATGCTTTTATTTTCGACTACATCAAGTATTACTGTTTTCCCATAGTCTTTTTTGGTCCATATTTATTTTTACTCTTTCACTATAAGCCTCATCCATAGATACTTTGTTAGCAGCTGATTGTTATTCATTGCATAATCTCTGCACTTAGCGTTGATCCTCCTACTAGCATGTACACTCATTAAGCAACAGTACAAAAATGTAAGTGTTAATTTTATCCCATTATATAAATATTTCTTTTATTACAATCCATTTGGTTCAAAACTGCTTCAAATTTCTATAACCGACTTTTGTATGTTTTATAGCCTTTACATCAATGCACTTGTTTTCCTGTATAGAGACCAGAGGAGGGGCACTCAAGCGTCCGAAACCGGTCGTTAAAAATAAATAATCACAAGCAACTGGTTGCTGCATTTTATTAGTTTATACAATGTTATGTTGCAAGATACCTTCCTCCATGCACCATATGAAACTTTGGATAGACGGTGAACTTCCTTTTGTTTTGAAGGTCAAGTGTGCAAAATTTCGGTACGAAACTGTAGATTTCATGAGTCTGTAGTAGAAGTATGCTCTGCCATGCACCTTAATTCTGTTATATCGGAAAATCCATTCTTACCTGATGTCTTCTACCTATAAACTACATCCTGGCATAATTTCAGCTACATAGGTGCAGTAGTTTTAGAAATTTAGTGTTTAGTCAGTGAGTGAGTTACTGCACGAGTCACCTTTCACTTTTATATCCCGGTATATTTTTACTTTTTCAATCGATGTCAGACTGAGTGTGAGCGAACTGCTGGTGGAACCTCAGTGGTGAGTCGTGCCTTCTTCTGGCTACTGAGCGGCAGCAGTTGGCACGCCTGTCTGTGCTTCGGCGTGGCAGCCAACCCGCCAGAGGGCGGCCGTGCATGTCTGAGCAGCCGCCATTGTGGAGCCCAAAATGGCTGCCGGCGAACCCCCAGGGAATCCCCAGGGCAGCGAGCAGCACGGAAAACAACACGGGCGCAGCCGGTACACCAGAGGCCGCAAGGAATAACAGCCTGTCTGAGGCACAGAACATAAAGCCACTGAATTCGATACTGGTTGAAATAGTGCAAATCTATAAATGGTACTGTCTGTTCAGTGTACGTTTATCACGACTGAACCACAAGACATAAAGAGCTAAAAATTGTACAGTTACTAATGTCTACCCGGGGAAGGCTTTAGGCACGGTTTTATGGCAATCGGATAGCTATTTATCTATATATATTAACTAGCTGAATCCCCGCTGCTTCGCATGCGTAGGCTGTTTGGTATGCACCATTTGTTTCTTTTTAATCCTGACGAAAAATCCATATCTTAAGTTTCATAGTTATAGCTTGAAATTTGAGTTAACAGCACCAAAATTGACTTAGTAGCAACGTATTTTCAAAAAATGTTTCATCCCCTATTTCACCCCCTAATTGATTAATTTTCTGAAAATACCGAAACACGCGTCTTTTTAATTCTGACCAGGAAAACATATACCAATTTTTGTGGTTGTAGCTTCAAAATTGCCTTAATACAAAATTTTTTTTGAAAAACATCGCCTCTCCAATTTAACCCCCTTGATGGTTGAATTTCCAAAAATACCGAAACACGCATTTTTTAAATTCTAATGAACAATACAAATACAAATTTTTGTAGCTATAGCTTTAAAATTGTCTTGACAACAATGTGTTTTCGAAGAACTTTTGATACCCTCTTTTAGCCCCTTAGTTGTTTAATTTCCAAAAAATACCGAAACACGTGTCTTTTTAATCCTGATCAAGAGTCCATAACCTAAGTTTCGTAGTTATGGCTTGAAATTTGAGTTAACAGCAACATATTTTTAAAAATCAATTTTTTGCGTCGTCTAGTTTACCCCCTTATTGGTTGAATTTCAAAAAATGCCGAAACACGTGTCTTTTAAATTCTAATCCCGAATCTAAATCCGAAAATTTGTAGTTCTAAGTTCAAAATTGCCTAAATAGCAACATATTTTCGAAAAACGCCCTCTCTCCAATTTTACCCCGTTGATGGTTGAATTTCCAAAAAAAACCGAAACACGTATTTTATAACGTCTAACCAATTATACAAATATCAGTTTTTGCAGCTCTAGCTTCAAAATTGTATCAACAGCAATGTGTTTTCAAAAAGAATTTTCGATCCTCTATTTAACCCTCTTACTTGTCGAATTTCCAAAAATAGTAAAAATCATGGATTTTTAATCCTGACCAAGATTCCATATCCGAAACTTCGTAGTTGTGGCTTAAAATTTGAGTTAACAGCACATATTTTTGAAAATCAATTTTTTGCGTCATCTATTTTACCCCCTTATTTATCGAATTTCAAACATTGCCGAAACACGTGTCTTTTAAATTCGAACCCTGAATTAAAATCCGAAATTTTGATGTTCTAGCTTCAAAATTGCCTAAATAGCTACGTATGTTCAAAAAAACATTTCATCCCCTATTTCAACCCCTTACGGACGGAATATCGGAAAACCGCTTCTTAAATGACGCCTACAGAGTAAGATCAACACCCTCCACAAATTTCAAGTTTCTATCTTCAGTGGTTTGGGCTGGGCGATGATGAGTCAGTCAGTCAGTCAATCGGGACACTTCCTCTTATATATAGAGATGTGAATGTCTGTTCGATGTACCCTTATCACGTCCGAACGACAGTACAGTTACTAATTTGTACAGTTACTAACTTATACCCCAGGAAGGTTTTAGGCACGGTTTTGTAGCAATCTGATAGATATTTGGTAATTTGAAGAATATAACGTGAAATGCAGAACAATAATTACGCTTTGAAAATTATATTTACTCTTTGAAAATTATTTTATTGGTGCATTGTTGCTTGAGGGTTGATAATGATAAAAGGGTGGAGTATATTAGGATGGAAAGTTATCGGTGTATATAAAATTCTACGTGTGAGTGTGTTAATATTTCGCATTGCAGCGAAAACTACAGAACGCAAACGAATGGTCTCTGTGTAATTGTTGTCCGAAGTCTCCCGTTGTACACCATAGCAGTTCCATACCGATAGCTATAAGGTGGTGGTAGATATGGTGGTTGAAAGTCGTCAAATTATAAAAAAATTCGGACTGAAGGCCAGCGATGACGTTTGCGACTCTATTGCAAGGAGGTTACATACAGCGAAACGTGATGCCACAGACCATATCTTTGGTCTATGCTACAATGTCTTCAGCTCTTTCTCTGTAAGGATAAGCATACGAATAAGGAATTATTAGAATAAATAAATAAAGCAGTAAAAAAGAAATTTCCTTTAATACATCTCTTTAAAAAAATCGATTTGACGTTTCGCGCATTACCTATCATATCAACCAATATGCTAGCGGAGCCGCTGGATTAAGCTAGTACATTATAAGGAAATGAAAATAACAATTTTTAATTTTTTTCGTACATTTGCTTACAAAATAGGGGATGGCTTCAATTGAACTCACTGTCGCAAATAATGACAATGTTTGTAACACCACATCGCAATCCTATCATTAGAATCACCATTTTTCATCATTTCGTAATTTTCATTACTTTTTTTAAGAGGTAGAGATTTCGCATTTTTTTTATTTCTCACAATAAACTTTAGTATCGAGATCATACGCTATTGCGTTGCAAGATCTTTGGTCTTTTGATCAGTGTAGGCTAGAATGGAAGAATTAGACGTTTCTGACTCCCGTTAATGGACTTATTTTGCGAATTTAAGGAATTGACATTAAAAACCTTATCTTGAAGAATTAAAGTTAGTGGACAAAGTAATACTATCCAGAGACTTTCATGTAATAAGAATTTTTACGAACTACAGTCACGTATAGTGAACGTTCGGAGTGCTTTCTGTGAAAGTAATTCCATTGTAACTGTTAATTAGAGATTATAGAATCTGTGAAACTTTAAAAAGTGTCTCGAACAGTTATTCAAGTATTTAGATCCCTGATATAGTCTACGTTTAATATAAATGTGAACCTGTGATAATTTCTTTCACTTTCGTAAAAATTATTTAATATGTGTGTGGAAAATATTTTAACAGTTTCGGTTAGGAGAGACTTTGAATAAAAATCTTAGTAAAGAATAATTCAAGGAAACAATTTGATGGGAAATTATCAGGCATAAATAATATATTTTGTGACTGGATTCAAACTGTCTGAACTACCGGGACTTAATTATTCAAAATATCAGTTTGTTAAATATCGGACCCTCAGAGAATTTCGTGTTCAAACATTGAAAAGGCTTTAAGTTTAAATGGGTGCGCAGAACCAATATTTACTGTGTAAAATCCAAGAAAGAAATAAACCTTATTCATTACAAAAGAAGTACCAGTTCTACCAACCTAAATTTAATACTGGGATGACAGATAAAATTTCGAACCCGTCCATTCTCTACGAAGTGTGAAAGCCAAGCCGAAATATACGACTTATAAACTGTCGCCTTAGAAAACATAAGCCACAAGCAAGCTTTACAAGTTACAAAATGGCCTAGAACGTGGAAACAAGTCGTCACAAACTGAAGCCAAAAACAACACCAACACAAGCCAAGTCACATGCTCACAATACATATGAGAACTAACAACATACCATGTGTTGCTGTTGTGGTCTTCAGTCCAGAGACTGGTTTGATGCAGCTCTCCACCCTACTCTATCCTGAGCAACCCTCTTTATCTCCTCATAAGAACGGCAACCTACATCCATTTGAATCTGCTTACTGTATTGATCTCTTGGTCTCCCTCTGCAGTTTTTACCCGACACACTTCCCTCCAATGCTAAATTCACAATTCCTTGATGTCTAAGAATGTGCCCTACCAATCTATCCCTTCTTTTAGTCAAGGTATACCAGAAATACCTTTTCTCCCCATTTCTGTTCAGTACCTCCTCATTAGTAACGCGATCCACCCACCTAAACTTCAGCATTCTTCTGTAGCACCACACTTCAAAAGCCTCTATCCTCTTTCTGTCTGCACTGTTTACTGCTACACCTTCGAGATTTTGTGTGGAGCATTGTTGTAAGCAGTTTTTATCAATGAGACCATATGATGACACCATAGAGTGTTGAAATGTTGTTTGTGAAATGTTGAAACTGGTCAACGTGAATAAAGAAAATACGAAAAAAAAAAATGCGATCTTGACATCTGACCTTCCATTTACTAACGTTAATAATGACGCGAATCTGCAGCGCACAGTCCCTATGCAGTACGGTAACTGTCCAGTAAATGGTGTTGAGCGCCTCAGCCGTCTTTAGGGCGGTCGTTAGGCTCCGCAGTGTACTACGTGGCTCCCTGCAGGGCCGGCTCGGCTCGGCTCAATTATGCAGTTTGAGTGAGACGGCGGTAGTTACAGCGGCACAAACAGTAATCCCGAGACACTCGCCAGCCTCCGCGGCCTCAATTACCTCGCAGGGCTGCCAACCACCCGGCGGATGAATAAGGGATGTGTCTGATATCTGCGGGGAACAAAGGGCGGCAGATGGCGCCATTAAAGCTGCAGCACGGCGCTGTCTGGCCTCTGCTCTGACCCCACCCCTCAGGTGGGGCACAGTAGTCAAGCTGCCAGCACTGGCGAGTCGGTTGCTACTGTCTGCCTCCACCTGACACACCTGCGTATATGTGAAGCGTTCGACACCCATTGTACCACACACTGCCACTATGTGGCCTGTAACAGCGACCCGTGTTACGCACAGTGGTCCTTAACTGAAGTGTCCGATGCCCATTCCCTGATCCAAATATTTGTATAGTCTATGGGACTTAACTACGGGGTCATCAATCCCTAAACTTACAAACTACTTATGAACTAAGACTAACGACGGCACATATATCCATGCCCGAGGGGGGATTTGAACCCCCCGACCGTAGTGGCCGTGCAGACCGTGACTGGAGCGCCTCAGTCCCCTCGGCCACCGCGGCTGGCTTCCCTGATCCTCGGGCCACTGACACGGCGTTACATATATGAAGCGTTCTATACTGATTGTCCGCCGTACTGCCACTATGTGGCCTGTAACAGCAACACGTGTTAGGCACCGTGGTCCATAACTGACGTGTTACGCAGTCCCTGATCCTCGGTCCACTGTGTGTGATGACATCTACCAAGGAGTATTCCGCGGCATTGTCCCATTACTTGCATTTATCACGAATCTTTAATTAAGCGCACAGTTCCTAGTGTTTAGGAAAAAGCGCAGGTGACTCCCATTTATAAGAAAGGAAAGAGAAGTGACCCACATAATTACAGGCCAATATCGTTAACATCACTTTCCAGTAGAATTTTGGAGCAGATTCTCTGTTCGAATGTAGTAAATTTCCTTGAGACGGAAAAGCTACATTCTATGAATCAGCACAGGTTTAGGAAACATCGTTCCTGTGAAACTCAGCTTGCCCTTTTCTCACATGACATCTTGCGAGCCATGGTTGAAGGGCAACAGGCGGATTGTGTTTTTCTCGATATCGAAAAGGCATTTGAGGCGGTGCCACACTGCAGAGTGCTAACGAAGATACGAGCATATGGAATACGTTCACAGACTTTTGACTCGATGGAATAATTCCTAAGTAACAGAACACAGTACGTTGTTCTCGACGGCGAGTGTTCATCAGAGACGAGTGTATCGTTAGGCGTACCCCAGGGGTGTGTGATAGGACCGCTATTATTTTCTATCTATATAAATGATCTGATGGACAGAGTAACTTGTAATTTGCGGCTGTTTGCTGATGATGCTGTGGTGTATGGGAGGGTGTCGTCTTTAACTGACTGTAATAGCATACAGGATGACTTAGACAAAATTTCTAGTTGGTGCGAAGAATGGCAGCTAGCTCTCAATGTAGAAAAATGTAAGGTGATGCGCATGAGTAGGAAAAACAATCCTATAATGTTCGAATACAGCGTTAGTAGTGAGCTTCTTGATGTTGTCGCGTCGTTCAAATATCTTGGCGTAACATTGCAGAGCGATATGAAATGGAACGAACATGTAAGGACAGTTGTAAGACGAACTGCCTTCGGTTTATTGGGAAATTTTGGGAAGATGTACTTCATCTGTAAAGGAGACCGCGTATAAAACGCTTGTGCGACCACGTTTTGAATATTGCTAGAGTGTTTGGGACCCGCAGCAGACCAGTTTCAAGGAAGACATGGAAGCAGTTCAGAGGCGAGCAGCTAGGTTTGTTACTGGTAAGTTCGACCAATGCGCGAGTGTCACGGAAATGTTTCGGCAACTCAATTGGGGATCGCTGGAGGAAAGACGACGTTCTTTTCGTGAATTTCTGTTGAAGAAATTTAGAGGGCCGGAATTTGAGCTGAGTGTAGAACGACCTTCCTGCCGCCTGCTTACATTTCACGTAATGATAAACAAAGACGAGATAAGAGAAATTAGGGCTCATAAAAAGGGATATAGACGTTCTTTTTTTCCTTGTTCTATTTGGGAGTGGAATAGGAAAGGAAATGCCTAGTAGTGGTATAGTGTACCCTCCACCACGCACTTTACGGTGGATTGCAAAGTGTAGATGTAGAACGACATCTGTTACATCCAGCAGTACATAATTGAAGTATATGATAACGCCTCCCAGAACCCACCCCAGACACTGTGTGACCTTTATCAATGACACGTATTATGTTTAGTGGTGCTTAACTGAAGTATCCGATAGAGTCCCTGCTCCTCAGCCACTGTGTGTGACGACTTGTGTCAATGGCGCATGTTTCATACAGCGGTTCCTAACTGAAGTAGATGATACCGAGTCCCTCATGACATAATGAATACTTCGGCTTATTAGAAGGTGTGAAAGGTAACGTAAACTCCATGATATTCTGCAACCATTAAGAACAACCCTTATAAGTATCGGAACTATGCGCAACCAGTAACGACGACATGTCTTTCCTCCATTTCATCGCCTCCATACAAGCAGACAGTTGTGAAAACTATAGAACCATCAGTTGAATAAGTCATGGTTACAAATGTTTAACACGATTTTTTACAGAAGGATGGGAAAGCTGGTTTAAGCCGACCTCGGGGAAGATAGGAGCACGGGAGGCAATACTCACTTTACGGCTAATCCTAGAAGATAGATTAAGAAAAGGCAAACCTACATATCTAGCTTTTGTAGATTTGGAGAAGAATTTTGACAGTGTTGAATGGAATACTCTCTTTCAACTTCTGAAGGAAGCAGGCGTAAAATATAGGGAGCGTAAGGTTATTTACAACTTGTTCAAAAACCAGACAGCGGTTGTCAGATTTGAAGGGAATGAAAGGCATGCAGTGGTTGGGAAGGGCGTAAGACAGGGTTGTAGCCTTTCTCCAATGTTATTTAATTTGTACATTGAGCAAGACATAAAGGAAAGCAAGGAGAAATGTGGAGAAAGAATTAAAGTTAAGGGTGAATAATAATTAAAAAAAAAAAGAAAAAAAAAAACACATTATGTTTTGCCGACGACATAGTAATTCTGTCAGAGACAGCAAAGGACCTAGAAAAGCAGTTGAACGGAATGGACAGTGTGCTGAAAGGTGCATATAAGAATAGCGGAACTAGGGTAATGGAGTGCAGTCTAAGAAATCAGGTGATGCCGAAGGAATTAGATTAGATAACGAAACAATAAAGGAGGTAGATGAGTTTTGTTACTTGGCCAGTAAAATAACAAATGATGGTCGCAGTACAGAGGATATAAAATGCAGAATGGCAATGGGTAGAAACGCGTTCTTGAAAAAGAGAAATTTGTTAACATCGAATATTGATTTAAGCCTGAGGAAATCGTTTCTGAAGGCATATGTGTGGAGTGTTGCGTTGTATGGGAGTGAAACATGGACGATAAACAGTGCGGACAGGAAGAGGATAGAGGCTTTTGAAATGTGGTGCTACAGAAGAATGCTGAAGATTAGGTGGGTGGATCACGTAACTAATGAGGAGGTACTGAACAGAATTGGGGAGAAAACGAATTTCTGGCATAGCTTGACTAAAAGAAGGGATCGATTGATAGGACACATTCTTAGGCATCAAGGAATTTGGCATTGGAGGGAAGTGTTTGGTGTAAAAACCGCAGAGGAAGACCAAGATATGGTTCCAGTAAGCAGATTCAGACAGATGTAGGTTGCCGTTTTTATGTGAAGAGGATTGGTCAGCGTAGGGTATTGTGGAGAGCTGCATCAAACCAGTCTCTCTCTCTCTCTCTCTCTCTCTCTCTCTCTCTCTCTCTCTCTCTCTCTCTCTCTCTCTCTCTCTCTGTGTGTGTGTGTGTGTGTGTGTGTGTGTGTGTGTGTGTGTGTGTGTGTTCTCTAGGCCCCTTTATTCACGTGCTTTTCCTTTCGTTGCAGGTGAGTCTCAGCTGATCTCTATGTGGGACACGGTAGCAGACCTCTTCCAGCAATAACTTGTATTGCGTTTCTGCGGCGGTAAGTTATCCTGTTGTGTAAAGCAGAGAGTCTAATTGCATTGTTGGCTGGGATCTCCTTAGAGTAGCTTCACGATCTAATCATGTACAGTCACGACACTCGCACTTGTTTTTTTCTTTTACACTGAAAGAGCAGCGCTCCAAGCGGGCGGCAAGCAACATTCCTAATTACGATGTCGAATGAGTACAAATAGTATCCTTTATATTGATTTGAACATATTTGTTACGATCGGGAGTTTATTTAATATCATAAAAATAGACAACTTAAAAAAGAACCCTACATTTGTATTTCTTAGATTTCCAAAAACCCTGGACAGATGTAAACATATCGTTATAGGGGAGTGCGAATGGAATAATTTATAAAGTATTGACTTCACAATAGAAGGAAATGTCAGTCCCTTGTTACAGTCGCTACGTTTATCAACATTTACATGACTGTTGGGTTGTGTGGCCATCTTCCGCAGCAGCTGTTAAAATTTATTATAAGAGGTAATCCGTCTTATGCTCACTGCAATTGAGAGATTTATTTTACACGCCTTTTATTTTAAAAGCATCTTCTGTGGTCTGTAAATTATACAAAGCTTTTCACAGTTTGTTTTTTATACATAGATTATAAAAAGTTTTTAAAAACATTTGTGCACGTTAGGCCTATGTGTTTTTAACTTCATGTTTGGTCTACTGATGGTGTTGTTCTCTTCTTTACATCTCACAGCTGTTACTCCGCCATGTTGGCTGGAGTTGGTTTGTTCATGGCGTGTGTTTTTCGGCTGTGTACAGCACTTTTAGTCTTTTTTTCGTTTCATCACAGCACATCACATCACTTTTTTGAAATGTATAACGTTGGCAACACTCACAGCCACACGATAAACAAGACCAAAACATAGCCGCACTGTAGGGAAGTGATGAACAAATAGACAGGGATTCCACTTATAACAGGTGATACGCAATCTGTATGCATTTCAAAAAAGTAAAGTGAAGTGATGTGATGTGCTGAGATGAAGCCGAAGAAACGGAAAAAAAGCGAAAAGTGATGTATATAACCGAAAAACACAGGCCAGGAATAATATAACTCCAGCCACCAAGACGGAGAAACAGTAGTAAGATGTAAAGAAGAGACATCAACACCGCGAATAGACCGAATATCAATTTAAAAACACATAGGCCTAACGTGCACAAAGTTTTTAAAAAAACTGTTTTTAATCTATTTATCGAAAACAAACTGTACAAGCCTTTGTATAATTTACAGACCACAGAAGATGCTCTTAAAATAACAAGCGAAACGTGTCTGGTGTAAAGTAAATCTCTTAATTGCAGTCAGCATAAGACGGATTACCTCTTATAATCAATTTTTACATGACAGACTAAGCTGTTATGTTCAAATGTCGCATTTGTGCTAAAGTGAAAAATAGAAATCTTAGTATATACCAAAATTCTTTAAAAAATTGATACCAGTGGCTAAACATATACAAATTTTTAGTTAGTTTGAAAATCAATCCTTATTGTATCCAGGATATCACATGTCCCATGCGACTTTTCCCAAAGACGAAGCAAAAGAAAAGAAAATAAGAAACCAAACACCATGCCCCCCCTCTCTCTCTCAACTGCTTCAATTCTCCACTCAGTATGTCTTTAACCCATGGAATTCTGAACATGTTGTATCCATATATTTGTTGTAGGTCCTCTCTCTCAAGACAAGTGTGAAAATTTCAGAACTACCAGTTTAATAAGTCATGGTTGCAAAGTACTTGCAGACTATTGGAAAAAACTCGTGGAATCAGACCATTGGGAAGACCAGTTTGGATTATAAAGAAATGTAAGAAAACGTGAGGCAATACTCACATTAAGATTTATCTTAGAAGATGGGTTAGGGAAAGGAAAACCTACTTTGTAGATTTAGAGAAAGCCATCGGCGATGTAGACTGGAATATACTCTTTCAAATTCTGAAGGTAGCAGTGGTAAAATACAGGGA
The DNA here is from genome assembly GCA_026315105.1 of Locusta migratoria. Taxonomy (NCBI): domain Eukaryota; kingdom Metazoa; phylum Arthropoda; class Insecta; order Orthoptera; family Acrididae; genus Locusta; species Locusta migratoria. Next base: position 68,981,336 of record CM048754.1, on the reverse strand, counting down.
GCGAAGAGTTATATTGAACTTGTACAAAAACCAGACAGCAATTATTAGAGTTGAAGAGTACGAAAGGGAAGGCCGGCCGCGTTGGCCGAGGAGACTAAGGTGCTCCAGTCACGGTCTGCACGGCCACTACCGTCGGGGGTTCGAATCCCCCCTCGGGCATGGATATTTGTGACGTCCTAGCTCGTAAGTAGTTCATAAGTAGTTTGTAAGTTTAGGGACTGATGACCCCGTAGTTAAGTCCCATAGACTTTACAAACATTTTTTGAACGAAAGGGAAGCAGTGGTTGGGAAGGGAGTAAGACAGGTTTGTAACTTTCCCCCAGTGTTGTTCTATCTGTACATTGAGCAAGCTGTGAAGGAATGCAAGGAGAAATTTGAAGAGGGAATTAAAGTTCACGGGGAAGAAATAAAAACTTTGTGGTTTGCCGATGACATAGTAATTCGTCAGAGACGGCAAAGGATCCTGGAAGAGCAATTGAATGGAATGCACAGTGTCTTGAAAGGAAGGTATGAGATGAACAAAACAAGGGTAATGCAATGTAGTGTCAGAAAATCAGGCGATGCTAGAGGAAATAGATTAAGTAATCCAACAATAAAACTATTAGATGAGTTTTGTTACTTGGGCAGCAAAATAACTTGTAGTGGCCGAAGTAAAGGAGATATAAAATGCAGGATGGCTGTGGGAAAAAAAGCTTTTCTGAAGAAGCGAAATTTTTTGACATCCAATATTAGTTTAAATGCTAGGAAATCTTTTCTGGAAGCATTTTTCTGGAGTGTATCATTGTATGGGAGTGAAACGTGGACGATAAGCAGTTCAGACAAAAATATTATAGAAGCTTTCGGAATGTGGTACTATAGACGAATGATGAAGATTAGATGAGTAGATCATATAACTAACGAGGAGGTGCTTAACTGAATTTAGGAGAAAATGAGTTTTACATATCCTAACTAAGAGAAGGGATACATTCAGAGACATCAAGGAATCGTCAATTTAGCATTAGAAGGGTGTGGGGTAAAAATCGTAGAGGGAGACCGAGGAACGAATACAGTAAGCAGAGTCGAAAGTATGTAGGTTAGTGTTCTTATTCTCAGGACCGGTAGCTTGGAGAGATGCATGAAACCAATCTGTGGACTGAGTACCACAACAACAACCACCAGCTATTTCTGGTGGGATACACTGCATAATGTGTCGTGGAAGTCTTTTCTCCTTCAATATTTTTACATGTCCATACCACTGTACTCTTTTCGTCTCTGTTTTATGATCTTTTTCATCCTCTATTTTCATTATTTTTTTATGATTTTTTTCTTTTGGTTTTATTGATATTTATTCCGACCTATTTAGGATATCAGATTTCTGAGTGAAGTATTCCATCATTTTGCATGACAAGATAGTATGGAATACTGTTTTAAATATTTGCAATTTTTTTATATTTATCCCACCAAAATGAATGTACAGCATCAATTACTTTGTTTCGGAAATTCGGTGTTCAATTTCTGTATTGGTTTTCACTTGATGATTTACTTTTGTTCTTTGATACATGCATTATATGCTTGGGTCTATTATTTTTCCATTGTCTAATCAAATAATTGTTTTGCTTGTGTTTACTGTCGATTGACAACTTTGATATTCCAATTTTAATGTCCTTGCGTTATATTCAGTGTCGTCGTGATCTTGTGGAAGTAGCACTCATTGATGTGCATAGTTTTCACGATTCTTTCGGACTGGTATTCCCAACGTCGTGTACTGTTTCTTGTTGTACTGACGATGTTATTGCTACTTTCCACTATTCTGGCATTCCCCGTTATTTAAAATTTTATTAAATAGTACTTAAATCATTTCTAATAGTTTCTTTCACACATTCTTGATCATTTCTACTGAACTTGCCGATTTTCTAGTTTTTCATTTTTTTTTTTTTTTTTTTTTTTTTTTTTTTTTTTTTTTTAAAGAAATTATTGTATGTAAATTCGATTAATAGTGGAAATTTTCCTCAGAGATGATAAATTATTTTTCAAAAGAGATAGATTGTCTGGCCAATACTTACCTTTGTGCTGTACTGGGAGGAAAAAGAACAAGCTTTCGGAACACGGTTCCTTCTTCAGGTGGGAGGAAAGAAAAAAGGATGGGACCGGAAGGGAAAGGTAGTTCACGACCTAGGTCATGAGGGTGATGTTTGGGGAGTGTGGATGTCAGAGGTGCTGCATGTTAGTACTGCGCCAAGCCAGAGGGAATGTATAAAACCAAAGAGGAAAGATGAAGCAGTAAAGAGAAGAGAAGATGAGTGAACTGAATGATGCTGAGGTATGTAGGAGGGGCGAGGGTCGTCTAAAACGTTTTTGATTTACAGGGAAAGATGAACACACACACACACACACACACACACACACACACACACACACACAACATATCATGTGGCCGAGGGGACTGAGGCGCTTCAGTCGCGGTCTGCACGGCCACTACGGTCGGGGGTTCGAATCCCCCCTCGGGCATGGATATTTGTGCCGTCCTTAGGATAAGGTAGTTGATAAGTAGTTTGTAAGTTTAGGGACTGATGACCCCTTAACAAACATTTGAACATTTTTGAACACACACACACACACACACACACACACACACACACACACACACACAAAGACACACACACACACACACAGACACACACACACACACACAGAGAGAGAGAGAGAGAGAGAGAGAGAGAGAGAGAGAGAGAGAGAGAGAGAGAGAGAGAGATGGAGGATGGGAGAGACGTAATATCCTGTGGCAGAACATGCCCTCCATCATGACTCCAAGGACCTGGGCACGTGCCCCTTGGATACTACCAACAAGCACCAGTCCCTCAGAGCTATGGAGGTGGGTACTTGCCCTCCAACATATCCTGCCCTCCCGCCACTCCCTGGCCTAAATCTACGCTAACCACTCCCCCTCCTCCATCCTCAGCTCACCTATTCATTATCCCTTCGTTACCTCTCTCTCTCTCTCTCTCTCTCTCTCTCTCTCTCTCTCTCTCTCTCTCTCTCTCTCTCTCTCTGTGTGTGTGTGTGTGTGTGTGTGTGTGTGTGTCCATCTTTATCTGTGAATCAAAAACGTTTTTTAGACAAACCCCCTCCTACACCCCTCAGCATCATTCAGTTCACTCATATTTTCTTCTCTTTAGTGCTTCATCTTTCCTCTTTGGTTATATATATCCTCTCTGACTTGGCTCAGTACTAATATGCAGTATCTCTGACTTCTACACTCCTCAAACACCATCCTCATGATCTAGGTCGTGAACTACCTTTCCCTTCCGTTCTCATAGTTTTTCTTCTCTTCTCTCCCATCTGAAGAAGGAACTGTGTTCCGAAAGCTTGTCCTTTTTCATCCCCCCCCCTTTTTTTTCTTTTTCTTCATTTGTGTAACTATCGGCGGTACAGCACAAAGGTAAGTACTGAGCAGCCAGTCTATATCTTTTGAAAAATAATTTATTATATGTATAATTATTTATATGAGACACTGAAAACAATTTTTTTCAGAACTTTTCGTAACAAATTTTAGCATAACATTCGTATATCTGACAAGGAACGTACATGGGCTCGAACAAACATATCTGTATGAACGTTTGCTTACAGAATCTCTACGTATAACTCAATGTGCTGGTGGGTGCCGTTTTTATGCAGAACTCTGCAACCATGCTCTAGATAGCACTGCAGATGTAATTGTAGACGCCATGCGTAATGCAGATATCTTAACTATAACTTATGAAATAATCATCAAAATCCGTGATGATAGTTGCAACTTTAACCTCTTCCCGAACGACTGTTGGTATTCACTGCCACAGCTTCCATCGCCTCTTCCCGCACTTACCGTAGCACTACCGCTTGTAATGAGTTGTTCGTCATTATCATCCCTATTATCATCATCATGTGTTAGTGTTACAACAGTATTTAACTTACGCTCATATTTGTGTACTATAACAGATACGAGAAAGCATGGGAATGAGTCATCTTCTACACTAATAGCATCTTCACGAAGAAGGGTTCTTCGTAACTTCATCTCAACTAATCGCAATACATTAGCAGGATTGATTAGCAATCGCCGCCCCATCTGACGCTTCACCACACAAATAACGTTACAATGTTGTTTGTAAAGCTTATGGGACTTAACTGGGGGGTCATAAGCCCCTAGACTTACAAACTACTTTATACTAAAGACGGCACAAACATCCATGCCCGAGGGGGGTTCGAACCCCCGACGGGGAACGGCCTCGAGCATCGTAGCATAGTGCCTCAATGCGCTCGGCCGCTCCGCGGCGGCTAACGTTACAAAACGCAACTTCGGAGGCACACTGCACCGTCCCTACTGGCGAACCGACAGGTCAAAGTGCAATGCGGCATGGCACACCAGAGGCCTCTAACGGACGACTACAGAGTTTTGCAGATGCGGGAGTACCACTAGTGCAATAAGGGATCTTTACGTTACCTCTCATACGATATGTGTTAGTTCGAGCCCATGTACTTTCCTTGTGAGTGCTTTTCGCTCCGTAGAGAAGCTTGTTTGTTTTGAGTAGCTGCGGGGGATTTGGGCTTGAGTCGTGTGTCACGTGTCCGTTTCTCCACGTGCCATTGTGGAAGTAATCTCCGGCGCCGTCCTTCGCGACGGCTTCGAGCGAATTCGGGGCCCGGGAAATCGCCGCCGCTCCGCTGATCCAATAAGCCCCGGTCGGGCTGCCCTTGAAGCCCGCGGCGGCTCACCAGTCGTACGCAGTTGTCGCAGGCTCGCCTCACTCTGAACCCCGACGACTGCGCGCGCTCCCCGTAAACAGGCTTTGCCGGCGTCAAGGCTGCGTGGCGTGCCACATTCCGGCCAGCAATTCACCGCCACTTGTCGCGGGGAAGCCCCAGGCGTGGCCGATTCTCCCACAACTGCTGCCCTGTCCTGCGCTGTAATCGCTGCGTAATGCCTCCAAAGTCCAGTTAAGTGCTCTCCTAAAGGGGACGGCGACGGTGTACACAGGCCACAGCTACGACGACAAGGTGTTGCTCAGCAAAGTGATCGGACATAGCGGGGAGTAACATAGATGCGTGGCTGATTACAGACACTTTCCGTGCAAAACTGTGGGCGACGTATAGCAGGATTAGTGGCTCACTGGAGCATTCAGCTAAGAGTACGTATCTGGCGACCGTAACAGGACACTGCGATCATTTAACCCTCCCCCCCCCCCCAAATATACACTCCTGGAAAATGAAAAAAGAACACCATCGATGAAAGGCAACAGCAGATTGTGTTTTTTCTAGATTTCAAAAAGGCATTTGACTCGGTGCCACACTGCAGACTGCTAACAAAGATACGAGTTTATGGAATAGGATCACAGATTTGTGACTGGCTGGAAGACTTCCTAAGTAATAGAACGCAGTACGTTGTTCTCGACGGCGAGTGTTCATCAGAGACGAGTGTATCATCAGGCGTGCCCCAGGGGAGTGTGATAGGACCGCTATTATTTTCTATCTATATAAATGATCTGATGGACAGAGTAACTTGTTATAATTTGCTGCTGTTTGATGACGATGCTGTGGTGTCTGGAAGAGTGTCGTCATTAATTGAATGAAATAGCATACAGGATGACTTAGACAAAATTTCTAGTTCGTGAGAAGAAAGGCAGCTAGCTCTCAATGTGCAAAAATGTAAGGTGATGCACCTGAGTAGGAGAAACAATCCCATAATGTTCGAATAGAGCATTAATAGTGAGTTTCTTGGTGCAGTCGCGTCGTTGAAATATCTAGGCGTAACATTGCAGATCGATATGAAATGGAACGAACATGTAAGGACAGTTGTTGGTAAGGCGGACAGCCGACTTCGGTTTATTGGGAGAATTTTGGGAAGATGTACTTCATCTGTAAAGGAGACCGCGTATAAAACACTTGTACGATAAAGTCTTGAGTATTGCTCAAGTGTTTGGGACACGCAGCAGATCAGTTTAAAGGAAGACATGGAAGCAGTTCAGAGGCAAGCAGCTAGGTTCGTTACTGCTAGGTTCAACCAGTGCGCGAGTGTTACCCAAAATGCTCCGGTAACTCAGTTGGGGATCGCTGGAGGAAAGACGACGTTCTTTCGTGAATTTCTGTTGAGGAAATTTAGAGGGCCGAAATTTGAAGCTGAGTGTAGTACGATCTTGCTGTCACCTACTTACATTTTGCGTAATGATCACAAAAACAAGATAAGACATACGGAGGCATATAGACATACTATTTTCCTTTGTTCTATTTGGGAGTGGAATAGGAAAGAAAATGCCTATTAGTGATACAGTGTACCCTCCACCACGCACCTTACGATGGATTGTGGTGTAGTTGTACAGCATTCGTCGACCCAGCAATGCGAAATTTTATTGACACGTTCTTGAGGACGTATACAACACACCACCACGCTGGCAGAACCATATGCACGTCAGTACAGTCACCAGAGCGTGCACAGTGTCGTCGCTAGTATCCTGTATTCCCTCCTTTTGCAGCAATGCAGGGTGCAACTCTCATGAAGGCGTTCGTAGAGGTATGCCCACCGATGCAGTTTCTATCTGATGCCTCAGAGTTGGGCCAAATCTCGTGCCGGTCATGTAGACCGTGCCAAGGTGACGTTTCATTCGGTCACTGACATGCTCAATGGCGGACAGATCTGGGGATAACGATGGGCAGGGTAGTTGACGTACACCTAGAAGAGCACGTTGGGTTGCACGGGGTACGTGTGGACGTGCATTGTCCTGTTGGAAAACCACATCGCCTTGTTGGTGCATGAACGGTGGCAAGACAGGTTCAATTGTGGTTTCAGTGTATCGTGTGCTGTTCATTGTTCCCACAAGGAACACCAGAGGAGACTGGCCAGTGTAGGATATGTCTCCCCACACCATGATACCAGGTGTAGGCCCCATTTGCATCTGTCGAGTACACTCCAGATTTTCGCACTCCCCTGCACGACACCACACACGCGTACGACCATCACTGGCACCGAGGCAGCGACGACTCTCATCAATGAAGACGACACGTCTCCATTCGTCCCTTCATAAGCGCCTACCGTGACACCATTGGAGGCGAGCTGAACGATGTTGGGCTTTGAGCGGAGGACACTCTAACGGCACACGTGATCGTGCATCATTGCGAGGGGAGCGATATTCTACATTCGCAATTCTCCTCTAGTGATGGTATAGAGAACATTGAACAGTGTACGGTACACTGAAACCATCATTTAACCCGTGTTGCTACCACTCATGCAACAACAAGGTGATATGCTTTTCCAACAGGACAGTGTAGATCCACGTGTGTCTCATACCACCAAACGTGCTCTACATGGCGTAAGTCAACTGCCCTGGCCAGCACGATCCCCAGATCTCTCCCCCATTGATCATGTTTGGGACCGCATGAAACGTCATGCTGGGCGGTCTGCATGAGCGGCACGATATCTGGCCCAACTGAGGCACCAGGCGGAAAAAGCAAGGCAGGCCATTCCACATAACCACATTCGGAACCTCTACGATCGTGTCCATGAAAGAATTACAGCTTGCATTGCTGCAAAAGTAGGGTATACAGGGTACTAACGCCAACATTGCGCACGCTCTGGTGACTACACTCACGTGTGTACGGCTCTGCCTGGGTGATCGTGTGTTGTATACAACCTCAAGTATGTGCCAATAAAATTTCCCTGTGCTGGGTCGACGAATTCATGGTGTTGTTATTTCATTTTCCAGGGTGTATTTCCTCATACTTAGTTGATATACACTGCCGAAAAAAAGATGAGTACGTCTAGAAACACGATATAGATTTTCATGGGATGACTGGATGACGGCAGATGCCACATGGAGGACAATAGAGGTACTGATAATGCTTTTAGTGTCGGCCGCCAACCGATAGCGTAGCCAGATACCCGATAGGGGCCCATCTCTGTGTAGCCTCCAATAGCAAAGTTCTTGAAACAGACAGGCGATTTGTTCTTCCAACAGGATAACGCTCTTTTCCCACACACTGTGCGCCGAACTCAATGTACTCCGCAAGATACGCTGCAACTTTCCTGGCCAGCAAGATCTCAGGACCTGTTTCCAATTGGACACGTATGCAGTATGATGTATGACATCTGACACGAGCAACTTTTCAAGCCACAGAACTACACGAACTGGTGAAGCAGGCGTGGAATAATGTTTCCGAAGACAGTGTTCTCCCCCTGTCGATGGAATGATGTCAGAATCAGCACATGCACTGACGCCAGTGGAGGGCACACCACGGAGTGATGTGGCTGTTTCAGTGACGATGGACACGTGGTAGCTCAGAAACGTTTCAACTACTTGGAAGTTTGCCCCTAGTGCGACTAAAACTTTAGATTAGGCAAATATCAGAAATCGTCATAATTGAGATTTTTGTAAAGACCTTGGATGTGCGTCGGCATACTGCACTATACAACTGTGAGTTCCTTGAATACCTATCCTGTCAGTCTGCGTGATAAAACCCTTTTGGTTGATAAAAACTGTTACTCATCAGTAATTTGTTTGTTAACTGCACAACGATCTCAATGTCGTGTTTGAGCAATCCAACAGCAAGACAGAAAGAACGTATAACCTTTGCACCAGATTCTTTTACTGAATTACACAAAACTGTTTTACTTTGGCAACAGCATCTGAACAACATTGATCTCTATCAATCATCTGAACTTAGTCATTACTAATTTAATTTAGCTGACTGCGCATATGGAAACGCTCGTTTTGTCATGTAGTTTATTCCTTTCAAAATAACAACTAACTTGACTCCTATTAATACTCAGTAAATTAATTTTCTACCACGTGCAATGTACCACAATCATACACGTTCCAAACAATGTAGCATTAACCATTTTATCAAAATGCTATGAAAGGGGAAATGCAACACTACTCTCTATAAAAAAAATACAATCTACGATTTTGACACAATAATAATAATTATTATTATTTAAATCTTCTTTTGGATACTAGCAATGTCTACAATTTCAAAACTGATTAATATTATAAATACCTTTTAATATCTCTAACTCTGCAAGTTTCTTACATAAACAGAAAAATCTCATATCTTCATCACAAAGGAAGATGATTAATAATACAACTACTCTCTGCACACAAATGCTATTGACAACTCTACTACACTACCCTCTCTCTCTCTCTCTCTCTCTCTCTCTCTCTCTCTCTCTCTCTCTCTCTCTCTCTCACACACACACACACACACACACACACACACACACACACACACCAGCGATAATGTATACCACCCAAAGATATGACATAAATGCTTTGACGCTCCACACAGGTTACAATCACTTTGGCACACAAAGTACAGACAGTAAAAATTGTACATTCATTATATGAAAAGTAATTTATACATTTTTTAAACAACCTAGAGATAATAACCTTTTATACTGATCGGTAAATTCAATCATTTCATGTAGTCAGTATGCACTATCTCAATAAAACCTTGAGTGGCCTCGAAATCTCTAAGACGGGGTACTAATTTTTTTAGACCAGTGTCAGTTCCTGTTTGGCGTCCTGACGTTGTAAAAGACATGCTCAAGAAAGGTATCACATTTCACACTGATCTCACTGTGTTCTCTGAATGAAAACATACCATTTTCTTTACAACTATTAAAGTGGTTGATTTACCCACAATTAATTCTGTTTCCAACTGATGGCATTAGTGCTTCCAAAGTCTGATTACTTCATTTCTTTAATGCGAATCGTATCTATGTTTTATATGGTTTTATGGTATAGGAGGCAAACTTCTGCAGGAAATTAAAGGATTTTACGTAGACAGTCAGGCAGCAATTTGAGTAGACTGGAAATTAAGTTCATGGTTAAGGGTAGTTTCAGGGGTAAGACAAGGCTTAACCTGTGATCACTGTTGTTAATGTTATTCGTGGATCATATGTTGAAAACAGTAGACTGGCAGGGCGGGATTGAAATAGGTGAAAACAAAATAACCAGTCTCGCATATGCAGATGACTTAGTCGTAATGGCTGATTCAATTGAAAGGTTGCAAACTAATATTTCAGAGCTCGATCAGAGGTGCAAGGATTATGATATGTAGATCAGCATCTCCAAAACGAAAGTAATGTCGGTGGGAAAGAGATTTAAACAGATTGACTGCCAAATAGGAGGAACAAAAAGCTAGAACAGGTAGACAGTTTCAAGTACCTGGTTTTTTTTTCACATAGGATGGCAACATAGTGAAAGAATTAGAATGAAGGTGCAGCAAAGCTAATGCAGTGAGTGCTCGGCTAAGATCTGCTCTCTTCTGCAAGAAGTAGGTCAGTACCAAAACTAAGTTATCAGTGCACCGCTCTATCTTTCGACCAACCTTGTTGTATGTGAGTGAAAGTTGGGTGGATACAGGTTACTTTATTCATAAGATAGAGGTTACAGATATGAAAGTAGCAAGAATGATTGCAGGTACTAACAGATGGGAACAATGGCAGGAGGGTGTCCATAGTGAGGAAATTAAAGAAAAACTGGGAATGAACACCATAGATGATGCAGTTAAAGCGAACAGACTGAGATGGTGGGGTCATGTTACACGCATGGGAGAAGCAAGGTTACCTAAGAGACTCATGGACTCGGCAGCGGAGGGTAAGAGGAGTCGAGGTAGACCAAGAAGAAAGTACTTAGATTCGGTGCAGAATGATTTTGAAGTAGAAGGAATAACATCAGACGAGGAATCAATGTTAGCATTAAATAGGGGTGACGGAGGAATTTTGTTAGAGGTACTATGCTCCAGACTAAACTCTGAAAGGCATATTGTTTCTGATGATGATGATGATTATGATGATTAAATGGAGTTGGTGTACTGTTATCAGGCAACAGATACGAAATGTATTAGACAACGATGACAGTCATAGTCTCAGCCGTAGTGGGAACCAACGTAGACATATGAGTGGTTCCAAAGTCCCTTTCTTTTGAAAATAGTGTTGTAATTGGAGATCTGTAAAGGGGACTAAACATGAAAATAGTGCTCAACGTCTAGCAAGTCCTACAGGTGGTTGTGGTATGACGTATGAATTGAACCACTTACAGATCAGTGGCTGTGCGCAGCATGTATTTGGCGACCACGACAGGATACTGTGTTCGCTCTGCCCAGTACTTTCGCTGTTTCTCAGTTGATATTATTTTCTTTTTGGCGGTTTGGTAAGGGGAGAACACATTTCTTACGAGATCTGTACCTGTCACTTTAATGGAAGTGTGGAGGTTTTTTTTTTTTTTTTTTTTTTTTTTTTTTTTACAATTATTAACATTTTTAAGTGGACAAAATACTTTGAACGAAAAATTAAGAGATATTTATTCGATACTTGTTCAGAAACTTGATCACCGGTGAGCAGTTGGTCTTTATCGATAAGTGAATCAGTACCTATTTTCAACAGCGAAGCTGGTATTTCTAGTGGACGCTCAGATCGTTATGTCTGTTGCGCTCTTGAATCTACTTTTAAACTTTTACCACCCACGTGTGTAAACAAGCTCGGTTCGTGCATCTACTGCCGTCCTGTATGTTTACCCTGCATAATCTTTCCGGTGGTTGCACACTTTCCGAAAGTAACAATCTGATCACAGAATTTTGTTCTCCAAAAATACTGTGTATCAGTGGGTGCATCATAAAAGCTAAGGTGTTCAAATATATGAAAAGTCCATCAGTTAACTATCAATCATCGCAATAAGACTAGTTGTAGGAAAAATTTCAATATTTTCGACATGCTGTCGCCTTTACTATAAATGTTCGTCTGTTAAATCCTATTTTGGAAAAGGAGTACTGCATTAGATACTTCAGAAAACAAGTGTAAATATTATAGAAATCAATGTTTCATTCGGTACAAACTTAGATAAATATACATTACACTATGAATTAAAAACGTTGTCACTAGAAAAACTGAACAGAATTTCTGTCTTATGGCAGATAGCATTTTGTACTTTCGCCATTACCCAAACATGTTACAGCGCTTGGTGTTCTGTACAATGAGTTTCAGGCGGAATAGTAATTATTTAAAATGTGGTAGTACATACGAATTGCAATAAAAATGCCGTATAACGTGTGTCCGATTTGGTACAGACAACTTTTAGTATGTAACTCAAACATACTTACAGCAAAGGCAAATGAGGACTTTTTCTGATATCTCCATTGGCTCTTGTTAGAACATCATCTTAATTAACTGAAAACCGGTTAGCAAAGGAAAAATAAACGTGTAACACATACACCAAATTTTAAATGAACAAATTGAAATGAAAAATAAACGCTACTTAGAAAATTTTAATAGTATTGTGTTGTTAATCAATAGCATGAGAGAAGATCAGAAATTCTTGACTTGTTAAACTATCTTGGTATCAAAGAGACAAACGGAATTTACAAATACGTCAGAGATCTTGTAAGTAATCACTAGAAAGCGTAGAATTATGACAGGTAACCTTTTAATATCGCTGACTCATCTGTCAAATTAACTGTCATTTGGCGACTACATAAGAAATAAACTTTTTGTAAAAGAACAGCATAATAAAGACATTTATAAGCCGCAGTTCCTATATGTGTGTTGATCCAAGAGCTAAAGAAGCAGATAGAGGTGTCGCTATTACAAAAAGAAAAGGACCAACCTACGTATGTGTAAATAATGTATGTATCAGTTGAAATTATTGCACTTAAATTTACTAGTAAAAGTATTTATGTGATTTACAGTATCTTGCAGTTACCCTGACGATGGAATCACGCCGAAGCAGGCCTGTCGAAATAAATAAATAATTTATAGCAATGTCCTTGGTGTAAATCGTCTTTTAAAAAGTCTTTAAATAACACATATGAAACGGCGGGCCCAGAAGAATACAAAATACACAGAATTGAAATTTTAATTGAATAATGAAGAACCGATGGAAGACTGATTGAAGATGTTCTCTTATGCCTTTGCTTTAAGGGTTTCTTTTCTACTTCTTTTTTTATGGTTACTGTCCCTCCTGAAACACCCTGTATGTAATGATTTTGTTTGTTTTCTTCTTGAGAAGTTGCAATTATGTGTTAACCTCTTATGAAAGTTAGTTACTTACCGCATAACTCACTGATACATATTTGGGTAACAACTAATACGAGGTAGGTTTTCTCCACTTTCCCTTATATGGAATGAAAAATAGTAAGAGATACAACTTCCAAGAGATTATTAATCTGAGAGCGATATCACGCGAGAGTATTATCGAAGTAGACAGTAAGTGATAATTGTCGATGTAATTTCACAACAGAAATAAATCAGGATTAGTGCCCCACAGTGATCTACATTGGGGCCAGTTGTATGGTATATATTACACGTAGTAAATTTCCCGTCATACGTTAAAGAAACTCGTATCTCTCTTCTTAACTGCAGATATGTGCCGCGTCCCCCGCCTAGATGACACCAGTATCCAATGAATGAGCGCCATTAATGTACCACAAAACGTCAGCTGAGTGCTGTACACATGATGGTGCGATTCGCCTGCGTGGCTTCGCGCCAGCGGCTGTAGGGGGCCGTGTGCTTCTCAGCAGCGCCTCCCGTCTTTGAAGTGAGGGGGCAGAGTGCGGTGGATATTAATGGGCGCTGCCACCGCACAGATAAACATTTCTGAGCGCGCGTCTGTCTAGCTCTGCGGCTGGAAGTGTCATCTTAATTTCTCGACAAATTAAACAGTGGGAGCAGGTTATTAGTGTGGCAAAAAAAGAAATGTCTTTTTTCGCGGCCATTTTCCGCTCGGACTTGGTTTTACGAAGGGAAAAACTTGCCATCCAATGCGTAAGAATAGATTAAGAATCACTCTTATTTTGATGTATAATTATAGGGTATGTAATGCATGCTACTAGACGATCAATTACATAAGTTATGGTTCCAAAATACTAACCCGAATTATTAGAACCGAAAAAAAAGTTCAAAAAATGTCACAGATTGCGCGTGAATTTGCTTTTGTAACTTCTACCGTGACGGTTGAAAGGTACACCGATATGTTACAGAATCGCATCATCTTCAGCCTGGCTGATAAACACCTGCTGGAACGTACGATTTTTATGCAGGATGGCGCTCCACCCCATATTGCTAGATGCGTGAAAGATCTCTTGCGCGCGTCGTTTGGTGATTATCGTGTGCTCAGCCGCCACTTTCGTCATGCTTGGCCTCCCAGGTCCCCAGACCTCAGTCCGTGCGATTATTGGCTTTGGGGTTACTTGAAGTCGCAAGTGTATCGTGATCGACCGACATCTCTAGGGATGCTGGAAGACAACATCCGACGCCAATGCCTCACCATAACTCCGGACAAGCTTTACAGTGCTGTTCACAACATTATTCCTCGACTACAGCTATGGTTGAGGAATGATGGTGAATATATTGAGCATTTCCTGTAAAGAACACCATCTTTGCTTTGTCGTAATTTGTTATGCTAATTATTGCTTTACTGAGCAGATAAAGCGCCATCTGTCGGACATTTTTTGAATTTTTTTTTTTTTGGTTCTATTGAAATCCCATATCATTCCAAGCATGTGTGTCAATTTTTATCTGTGTATCTACATTATTCCGTGATTTATTAACTTTTCAAATTAATACTGACTTTTTGTTCACCCGTTATATACATCAGATTAAAAAGCACAAACAGTAGACAACTTATATATATATGTTGGTTTGTTTACACAATTGAAATGGTAAAATAATTAAACGGGCGAATAGTTTAGTTACAAACGGATTAGGACAAAACTGTTTAGGATACATTACATAACCTCGGGAAATGGTAGTAACTATATTCTTGTAGTAATATGAGTGCATGCGTCATATTAAAGACAACAATGTTATTGTTACAAGATTTTTATAAACTGTAATTAAACGAAAGTAATTTGACAGAGAATGGTCAAAACGATATAGTATAAGGTATGACAAAGCATTTTTGAAACATTATTTGCATTACAGTATAATTATGCAGTGTGAAAAGAGTTTTAATTCTGAACAGTCCTTTTCGAAATGCTTAATCCGTTAATATTGCGAAAATTAATCTGGATATTAGCCGTATTATTATCTGTATTTGCGGCAGTCGTGGAATGAAAATGAACTAAGGTAAAGCAGTCAACAATCCGAAGATTGGTTTGAACACCACAGTGCTTTACTAGGCATGGTCCTGTTTGGAGGTGGTATGCCACTGCCTTCCTTCGGCCTTCGAACTGAATACCCACCCAGTTATAGGGGGACCTACAGTTTAACGTGGGTTCCGAACCACGGTGCTACTTGGTATTTTTCACATGAGCAATACTGCCAGACGTGAAAGAAGTGGAAAGTAACAGATAAAAATCCTAGGACCTGGCGGGGATCGAACCCACGACCTTTGAATTTGTAGTCTGGCACTCTACCACTGTGCAACCGAGGCGCACTCTCGAAGGTTCTCCTCGCAGTTTTTCATGCCAGAGGTGAAAGAAGAGGAAAGTGACAGATAAAAATCCTAGGACCTGGTGGGGATCGAACCCGCGACCTTCGGATTCATAGTCTGGCACTCTACCACTGTGCAACCGAGGTGACAAACTGAATTTACCGACAATAAAAGAATGTTTCAGTAAAAATAAAGTAACTGAGTACGTGTAGCCTATGAATATAGAAGATAAATATATATTCCTTGACCTTGTACTTTTACGTACATAGACAACGAGGGTACCGAATACTTCCTCGATGAAGACGAATGGCTTCCCTAGGGCTAAATCCATTAAAACATGCAGAGAGACTCTGACTCATTGCCCAAGTGTGCAGCTGGGTTATAGCCAAATTAAATCATCTTGTTCGACACTTTACTGCGGCTGCTAGTTTACTCATATCGTAATTGGACAATAAATTTGGGTGTGATATCTCTCATCCTGCTTGGTGTTTTATTATGGTTCACCAGCAGAAGAAATCTGTTCCAGTTATCGGTCATAGGCATCTAACTTCTAGCGACCTCATGTTTCATATATGATACATCCGTTCAAACGAGGTTGCTTCACATAGGGCGCTATTTTTTTTTTTTTTTTTTTTTTTTTTTTTTTTTTTTTTTTTTTTTGTAAAAGTGCCGATTGTATCGTAATCGCTACAATACACAGAAAAACGTGGCAGCCTTATCGTTTTTCTCAGAATGATTACTACATGACAGGTTAGTATTGTCAATTATTGTCATCAATTATTTCTTTTAAAGAAGTACTATTATGTTGCTAATAGATTCCTGATTACAATCCTATGAAAGAAAGTGCCGCGAAAGACGGTCTCTGAAAAATCGTAATTTAGTAGATGTATCATATATGAACACCAGGCTTCTGTGACTATATTCCATATGTATGTAAGCAAATGGCGGATTTCTACATTATGTTGTTGCTGTTGTGGTCTTCAGTCCAGAGACTGGTTTGATGCAGCTCTCCACAATACCCTATCCTGAGCAAGCCTCTTCAACTCCACATAAGAACGGCAACCTACATCTGTCTGAATCTGCTTACTGTATCCATTTCTTGGTCTTCCTCTGCGGTTTTTACCCCACACACTTCCCTCCAACGCTAAATTCACAATTCCTTGATGTCCAAGAATGTGTCCTACCAGTCGATCTCTTCTTTTAGTCAAGGTATGCCAGAAATACCTTTTCTCCCCATTTCTGTTCAGTACCTCCTCATTAGTAACGCTATCCACCCACCTAATCTTCAGCATTCTTCTGTAGCCTCTATGCTTTCTGTCCGCA
Organism: Locusta migratoria; assembly: GCA_026315105.1. Classification (NCBI taxonomy): domain Eukaryota; kingdom Metazoa; phylum Arthropoda; class Insecta; order Orthoptera; family Acrididae; genus Locusta; species Locusta migratoria. Next base: position 68,964,642 of record CM048754.1, on the reverse strand, counting down.
CTGTTTATGGACTCCCATGCAAGGCAACACTCCACACAAATGCCTTCAGAAAGGACTTCCTTAGTCTTAAATCAATATTCGATTTTAGCAAATTTCTCTTTTTCAAGAACGCTTTTCTACCCACTGCCATTCTACATTTGATATCCTCTGTACTGCGACCATCATTTGTTATTTTACTGCCAAAGTAACAAAACTCATCTACCTCCTTTATTGTTTCGTTACCTAATCTAATTCCTTCAGCATCGCCTGATTTTCTTACACTGCACTCCATTACCTTAGTTTTACTCTTGTTAATGTTCATCTTATATGCACCTTTCAGCACACCGTCCATTCCGTTCATCTGCTCTTCCAGGTCCTTTGCTGTCACTGATAGAATCACTATGTCATCGGCAAAACGCAGTGTCTATAATTCTTCACCCTGAACTTTAATTCCTTCTCCAAATTTCTCCTTGATTTCCTTTACAGCTTGCTCAATGTACACGATAGAAAAAACTATTGTTCCATTAAAAAAATATATATATATCTCTTTTGTGTCCCAGCCTCGTCGCCGCTTTTGTGTCTCGTTTCCGTCGTAGGTGTCGGTGGCCGAGTGGAATGAGACCGACACAGGAATAAAGATAGCTCGCTGATGCAGGTACGGAGGGGAGCAGCCAGAAACTATAAACACTAGAGTAAATTAGAACGAGATATATATTGCACAGAATTTATACAATACTTAACTTTTACATAGTGCTGTACCGCAGAATGCTGATACATAGTTGAGTTAGAGGTCTGCCTAGTGCCTATCCGATAGCCAAGTCTTCACTGGTGCCTATCTGATTGCGAAGTGTTAACTGGTTCCTATCTCAGTCCCAAGTGAACGATGTCGTTCAGTGGTGGCCACGAGCGGAGTTGTAGCAGAGGGCGCTCGTGGCTGTCGTCGTAAGAACGCCGCGCCGTGCGTGCATGGCGGTGCGCGGCGAAAGTAGGTGGTGCGCACTTTGTACTTGTGCGACACCACAATCTCTGTGCTGTAACTCTTTGGAAAATGAACAATAGACTATGTTTATAGCTCGGCAGTGTTGACCTATCGCATTAAAATTTCCCGTCACCTATTATTTTATAAGTTACAGAGGCAAACACACTTAGTGAAACACCATGTATGAATCTGGCTTCAGGTGTATTCCGGCGGTACTCAGAAGCCAGCCCTCGGTTAGCAGTTGAGCAAACGAGTGGCCCTCGCTGCCACTTTGCGCGGCCTCGCTCACAGCTGAGCCTCGCTCCCAGCGCTTTAATCTGCGCCGCAGAACGCCCCGCTACCCTCCCCACTCCTCCCACCGCTCGTCCCACAATTACATTCCCTGGGCCGAAAATCTCTGAGTGAGAGCATAACGCCGACCGCGCACGGGAGCGAGGCCAGCGTGTGAGGCTGAGGCAGTTACCCGCAGGCCGCCACTGGTAAAGCAGCCGCACATCCAGCCAGCGAGGGCAATTAAAGCTGAGGGTCGGCGGTTTGCTGATGACTTGTAGTTCTCTCAGGGATGGCGAAGGACCTGCAAGAGCAATTGAACAGGGTGAACAGTGGAAACCTACGTTATTAGCGTTTGTCGATTTGGAGAAAGCTTTTGACAATGTCGACTGGAATACACTCTTCCAAATTCTGAAGGTATAACGGATAAAATATATGCAGTGAAGAGTTATATTCAACCTATACAAACACCAGAGAGCGGTTATTAGAGTCGAAGGGCACGAAAGGGACGCAGAGGTTGGGAAGGGAGTAAGACAGGTTTTTAGACTTTTCCCAATGTTGTTCAATCTGTACATTGAGCAGGCAGTGAAGGAATGGAACGAGAAATTTGGAGACGACATTAAAGTTCAAGGACAAGAAATAAAAACTTTGCGGTTTGCCGATGACATAGTAATTCTATCAGAGACCGCAAAAGATCTGGAAGAGCAATTGAATGGGATGGAGAGTGTCTTGAAAGGAAGATATAAGATGAACATTAACAAGAGTAAAACGAAGGTAATGGAATGTCAGAAAATCAGGCGATGCTGAAGGAATTAGATTAGGTAATGAGGCAATAAAAGTAGTAGATGAATTTTGTTATCTGGGTAGCAAGATAACTTCTGATGGCCGAAGTAAAGGATATATAAAATGCAGAATGACTATGGGAGAAAACCGTTTCTAAAGAAGCGAAAGTTGTTAACATCCAATATTACTTTAAATGTAAGGAAGTCCTTTCTGAAAGCATTTGTCTGGAGTGTAGCATTGTATGGGAGTGAAACGAGGACGATAAGGAGTTCAGACAAAAAGACGATCGAAGCTTTTGAAATGTGGTGCTACAGACGAATGATGAAAATTAGATGGGTAGATCACGTAACTAATGAGGAGGTGCTTAACAGAATTGGGGAGAAAAGGAGTTTCAGGCATATACTCACTAATAGAAGGGATAGATTGGTTGGACACATTCTGAGACGTCAAGGAATTGTCAACTTAGCATTAGAAGGAAGTGTGTGGGGTAAAAATCGTAGAGGGAGACCGAGAGATGAATACAGTAAGCAGATTCAAAAGGATGTTGGCTGCCGTACGTATTCTCAGATGAAGAGTCTTGCTCAGGACAGGGTAGCGTGGAGAGCTGCATCAAACCAGTCTGCGGACTGAAGACCACAACAACAACGAACAATGTCTTAAGAGGGGGACACGAGATGAACATAAACAAGATGGGGATCATGGAATGGAATGCAGTATAAGAAAATTTGGCGATTCTGATGCAGTTAGATTAGGTAACTAGACAATAAGTGTAGTAGATGACTTTCCTTTCTTTGGGTAGCAGACTAACTTCTAATGGCCGAAATAAAGATGTGTGTTCTTAGCTTTTCCCGACTAATATGCTGAGTCAAGATCTCTCGGGCGTGCAGCCGGATGGATTGATCGTTGTGGAACGAATTTTCGACGCTTGACGTGCCATCATCATCAGGTTTACTGCCCGCTGATTAGGCGCTGGAAAGGATGGGACCTCTCCACGCCCACACCAACGTGGTGACCATCACAAATGTTCTACTGTCACCTCCGTAATTTGGTTAGTTTGCTAAGGTCGATCACGGGATGTGGGAACCGCGATGTTATCCGTACGTATGGGCACGATCACCCATTAATACGGTGCATCTGGAGATAGTACTAGTCGAAAGATAAACGAAGGGTACAGGTATGTAAGAGCAGAGGAAAAAAGTGCCAAGGCAAGAGCCAAGGAAAAAAAACCCTCTGCGACAGTGGGTAGGTTTTAAGGGCAGTAGCGGTATGCTATCTGCGACAGATCATGCAAGGTTTGGTAATGTTAGTAAAGGGTATATCTCAGTACCGTTAACTTTGCTAGGTTTGTCATAGAGAATCAGTCCGTTTAATGCGACGTTCTGCTGTAGCTGAGCTCCTGTGAAGTCTCCTGAGTAGGCTGCGTCTGAATACCTGTGAACATAGCCAAGTTTGTCATGATAGTTAGACAGTTCGGTCATAGAAATGGCCAAATGTGTAGGACTGTATAGGTCTGTTGGTGTTCAGTGTGTTGAATATGGTTTCCCTGCCTTGCCTGTTGGTCGGCTGTGAGCTCAGCTGGCATTGCCAGTCAGTTTGCTGTTCTGCGGGGGTTCGCCATATTCATCGTGTTTGCGAGTTGGTGGTTCCTATGACCGTAGGTGGTTAGTCTCTGAGATGAAGTGTCTTCATTTTTGTGGGACGGAGTTGTCTTTCCCTGGCTTCCTGAACATTAGTACCTTGGCCGCCTTCCAAAAGGCAGGGAAGTGTTAGTGTTGCAGGATGGCATTTGTGATGTGTGTCAGGTACTCTGGACCGGCGGTTGTGCTATATACACCTGCGGTCACCCCCCCTCTCCACTGACCGCGTGTGCGGACTGCAGGATGCTGCGGTGGTGGGGGTAGCTCCTGCTCTGGACTCGCGTGGCGGACCTCAGTTTGCGCTCTGCCTTCGCCATGCTCGGTGTTCTGGTTACGCTGCGATCGAAGAATCTTTAGTGCCGTATTCCACGCTTGGCTTAGTTGAAATCCACTGTCCTTGTTTATGAGATTGACTCCTTATATAGACAGTCCCAGTATCGCGATGTGTTGTGTAGAACGTCTGTGTCTTCATATTTCATCTCGTGTTTTGTTTCCAAGCAATGTTCAGCAATTGCTGATTTTGTGCGCTGTTAAGAGTTCGGTGTGGCGCTTGTGCTCTGTGCACCTTTCTTCAGTTGTTCGAATGATTTGGCCAACATACGCTTTCCCGCACTCGCATGGAATGTGATAAACTCCCGATTTCCGGAGTTCCAGATCGTTCAAAAAAATGTTCAAATGTTTGTAGAGTCTATGGGACTTAACTACGGGGTCATCAGTCCCTAAACTTACAAACTACTTATGAACTACTTACAACTAAGGATGGCACAAATATCCATGCCCGAGGGGGGATTCGAACCCCCGCCCGTAGTGGCCGTGCGGACCGTGACTGGAGCGCCTCAATCCCCTCGGCCACCGCGGCCGGCTTCCAGATCGTCCTTCACTGTATCTGGAAGGGATTTAATCTTTGCCGGCGGGCGGTACACGCATTTGATGTTTTGTCGTCGTAAGATTCTGCGGATTTTTCCAGATACATTGCCTGCGTATGGAATGTAGGCAATCTTTGCCGGCGGATCCTTCTCGGGTGTTGGCTGAGGTGTGATCTTATGTTTGAAAGCACGTCGGATTTGTCTATCGCTATACCCGTTTTTCTGGAATACTTCCTTGAGATGGTCAAGTTGTGGTTTTAGGCTTTCTTCGTTGGATATCACATGAGCTCTATGGACCAGTGTATTTAGAACCCCTTCCCTTTGGGACGGGTGATGACAGCTAGAGGCATAGAGGTATTCGTCCGCAGAATGGATACCGGAAGACAAGCACTTCTGAAGAAATGCGTTGAAATCTAGTATTAATGTAAGTGCTGGGAACGTTTTTTTCCCTACAATTCTCTTGAAGTACACACCATAAAAACGACTCAGTTTTCTTCCTAGTGTTGGTGTGTATTTGAGATATTTCTTCTTCTGTTATTCCTGTGGTAGATGAAACCCACTTTTGAGTGCGTACAGAATCTTTATAAATATTTTCATTTGTTGTTGAAAATACTATATAGACCATGGCTGTAACCAGTGCAAGGTTTGGAAGCCAGGATTTTTTCACTTGTATATGTGTGTGTTCTTTGCAACACATTTCAGCGCGGCTACAACGAAGTTAATTAATGATGCGTTATTTGGACGTGGAATGTTTTTGTGGCAGATGAACTAGGCGCATTTTTAACTGCGGTATTTTGTTGTCACTTTCGTCTTTGTACTCAGGTATGGTCCACGATAGTTCACAAATAAATAAATACAATAAAAAATGTGCAAATGTTTGTAGAGCTAATGGGACTTAATTACGGGGTTATCAGTCCCCAAACTTACAAACTACTTATGAACTAGCTTATACTAAAGACGGCACAAACATCCATGCCCGAGGGGGTATTCGTCCCCCCCCCCCCCCCCCCGACGGGGAACGGCCCCACGCACCGTAGCATAGCGCCTCAATGCGCTCGGCCGCTCCGCCACGACGATACTTCACAACCAAACCCTTTCACGTTTAGTAAAAACAAGATAAATGTATACTAGACTTTATGAAAGCAGTTGTTACAGCACATTAACAACAGATGCAAATCGATGATCATGATTGTTCGTGATAACAATTACTGTTCACTGTAAGTTTCGGAGCTTGTTTAGACTATGTACTTTCATTAAAATGAACATAAATATTTTCAAAGCGGTAGTTTCGTTGTTACTGCAAACCTGAGTTAACTGTTATACCGGGTGATCAAAGAGTCAGTATAAATTTGAAAACTTAATAAATCACTGGATAATGTAGATAGAGAGGTAAAAATTGACACACACGCTTGGAATGACATGGGGTTTTATTAGAAGGAGAAAAAAGAAAAGAAAACAGGAAATGCTCAATATATTCACCATCATTCCTCAACAACAGCTGTAGTCGAGGAATAATGTTGTGAACAGCACTGTAAAGCATGTCCGGAGTTATGGTACGGCAGTATCAGTTCCGATCGGAAGATTCACTTGAATGCCAGTCTTGTTTAAACAACTATATTACAGCACTGGTGCATACACTGTTACCGAAACATTGAACACCAGATTAATTGAGGGTAAAACCTATGACCTAGGAGGATTTTAGTAGTGATCGCTTGTTATCTGCTGCGACTCTCATTAATGTTTTTACATCGTCATTTTTTGTTGTTTTTTGTTTTAATAGAACCCCAAGTCATTCCAAGTATGCGTGTCAATTTTTACCTCTCTATCTACATTATTTCCTGATTTATTAAGTTTTCAAATTTATACTGACATTTTGATCACCCGGTACTTCGAACTGGACCTGTATTACTGACAGGTTCGTCATATTTAATTACAACATTTTTAGGAAATATACTACCAAGCTCGTCAGTTCGCAGTTTCTATAATGTCTAACGGAACTTGAAACACACCCGTATTCAGTAGCCAGTCTTTTTTTACATCTTGGAACTGTAAACAGGTACAATTTTCGATTTGGTGTGTCATACCAGCTGATCAGCCGATACCCCAAATAACATGGCGGAGCTATCGCCACTGTATGAAATTCAAGCTCTTTGCTTATCATAATGTTACAAGTCTTAGTTGTAATTATTACGATGCTTACTAAAGCAGTAATGTCTGACGTCACTACTCGTAACACTCGTATTTCATTGATATTCGATGAGGCGTCTGTATTGACATTTGAGCAGGGGCGTGACAGGAAAGAAGCAGTACTGAACACGGCGAGCCACGTGTGGTCCCGCGTTATCCTATTGGAATATGGCTGTTCGCAGGCTCCGAAGGTACAGGAGGAGAATAGGCTGCAACATTTCAGGGGTGTGACTACTGTTGTGAAATATTCTGGAATTTAAAATCGAGGAAATATTCCCAGCGAATAATGTCGGCAATATTACAAAAATTCATAAATTACCAGGAATTTATGATATTTTAGCGAGATACCTCAATAAAACTTGGTAGGTTTAAGGCAGCAATTATATAGTTAAACACAAAACTGAAATACAGGGTGTTACAAAAAGGTACGGCCAAACTTTCAGGAAACATTCCTCACACACAAACAAAGAAAATATGTTATGTGGACATGTGTCCGGGAACGCTTAATTTCCATGTTAGAGCTCATTTTAGTATTTCTCTTTAAATGTATTGAAATAATTCGTGCAGACAATTGTCACAATACCCAATTGTTTCGTTAATATATACTGTACGTCCTCGATTCACCGCCACCTGGCCCAATTGAAGGAAGGTAATGTTGACTTTAGTGCTTGTGTTGACATGCGACTCATTGCTCTACAGTACTAGCATCAAGCACATCAGTACGTAGCATCAACATAGATTTTCTGTGAACGTCTGGGCAGGAATTGTTGGTGATGTCTTTATTGGGCCTCATGTTCTTCCACCTACGCTCACTGGAGCACGTTATCATGACTTCATACGGAATACTCTACCTGTGCTGCTAGAACATGTGCCTTTACAAGTACGACACAACATGTGGTTCACGCATGATGGAGCTCCTGCACATTTTAGTCGGCGTGTCCATACGCTTCTCAACAACAGATTCGGTGACCGATGGATTGGTAGAGGCGGACCAATTCCATGGCCTCCACGCTCTCCTGACCTCAACCCTCTTGACTTTCATTTATGGGGGCATTTGAAAGCTCTTGTCTAAGCAAACCCCAGTACCAAATGTAGAGACTCTTCATGCTCGTATTGTGATACAATACGCCATTGTGATAGAATACGCCATTCTCCAGGGCTGCATCAGCGCATCCGGGATTCCATGCAACGGAGGGTGGATGCATGCATCCTCGGTAACGGAGAACATTTTGAACATTTCCTGTAACAAAGTGTTTGAGGTCACGCTGTACGTTCTGTTGCTGTGTGTTTCCATTCCATGATTAATGTAATTTGAAGAGAAGTAATAAAAGGAGCTCTAACATGTAAATTAAGCGTTTCCGGACACATGTCCACATCATATTTTCTTTCTTTGTGTGTGAGGAATGTTCCCTGAAAGTTTGGCCGTACCTTCTTGAAACACCCTGTATATTGTAAGAAAAAATTATAATCAAATAAATTTCTTGGGAATTTTAATTTGAGCGATATCGTTTTTAAAATTATATAGGTCAATATGGTAATTGTGTTATTAAAATACGAACACTCGTTTTTGTTGAAAACAATATTATAATTGAACAAATAGTGCAGAAAAATAGCCAGAATAGAAAAGTTATACAAATCGAAACAACTAAAAGACAAAAGGTCTAATACAGCAAATTTTCACATTCAGTCTTTTTTTAAGTCCATTAGACACTCTCAACGTCCATTAAATCCTCACTTTCTACATTTCCAACTCCAAAAAAGTCATCAGTATCGCTACAGCCGATCTCATCATCTTCTTCAGTCTCAAGGCCAACCTCGAAATAATCAACATTTAGAAAAAACGGAATTTATAATATTGATATGCCATCTAGTGAGTAGCTACTAAATACTAAAATTCACAGGGAGGTTCGTTTATTCAGTTTGTTAAGTTTTCTGTCAATGTTAGTGATATTCTTGGCCATAAAGTTTATTTTAAACTGTTGCGAAATTTGTACACATTAGTCAATGAAAATGGCATTTTGGGGGAAAATTGTGCAAATAAACTGACTGAGATTTATGATTTTCGTGAAAATACAAGTGATTTTATTAACATAGAACATTGGAAAACATTAATGAAAATTTCTAAAACAGAAAAATAAAATTTTATAAATCATATTTCATCGCAGGAATTGAGGAGTGTTTTGAATTCTGAAAATGAAACGCTTTTAGTCATAGGTTTGGTTACATTAAAAAATACTACAGATGACGACCAGTTGAGAATTACGGCTCCAGAGAAATATTTAGTAAGTTTGGGTTTCATTCAGAGAAATGTGGGGTTTTAAATTGTCGAAAAATTGTAGCCCGAGCGAATATTTTAAATTACTTTTTCCAACAGACTTAAAGTAAATGATGTTGTGCATGGAATTAGCAAAGAAATTAATGCAGAGAGTGATAAATCTTAGATTAAAATACATGAATTCTCTTAGTTAACCTAGTTATAAGGTTCTTTAACTGTTGATGAGTGTTAAACCTCCAAAATCTAAAACATTTTCATAAATTCGCAATTTTTTGCTATCTTCCTAGGCCAGAGAAATATTCTTGGCAATATTCCCATTTTATAAATTCCTTCCCACTGGGAATATTCCCAGCTCACATCACTATAGGGTGTCTCACGAAAGACGCCTGCCAGGCGTCCTTGGATCGCTCTGTTCGGTACTGTACGGCTCCCGGCCGCCACCACCGCATCCGCCGGCCACGGCAGCGCCCGATTCTATGTAGGACTCTATTGTGCCGCGGGCGCAAACACTGAGTTAAAGTCTAAAAAACATTGCCATCTGAGTAACCTAAGCTTACCTTTATTTACAGTCGCTCTATGGAAAGAGCGAGCTGACATCTCTTGAACACATTTGCGAACACTCGACGAATTTCGGCTGCCGAAATCTGGGGAATGACTAGTCGAATCCTGTCTTCCAACTCTTCGAGTGTATGGGGATTGCTTTATTTTTCTGATGAAGCTTGGCTGCATTTGTCAGACTTCGTAAATTCGCAGAAGAAATCGACGTTGGAGCTCAGAAAATCCACATGAGCTACATCAACAACCTCTTCATGACGTAAAAACTGGAGTGTGGTGTGCAATTACTGCGAGGCGAATAATTGGGCCAATCTTTTTTCACGACACAATAAATTCTGACAGATATGTAACAATATCTTGCATCCATTTTTTCAAGAATTTTCACCCAACGAAAAGCTGTATGGTTATTTCATGCAGGTCAATGCAAGACCACACATTGCCAATGCTTCTATGGCAGCAATACGAAGTGTTTTTGATGATAGGATAGTTGACTGGCCTCCTTGTTCTCCGCATATAAATCCCTGTGACTTTTATCTTTAGGGAATGTTAAAAGACAAGGTGTATGCAAGCAATCCCCATACACTCGAAGAGTTTGAAGACAGGATTCGACTAGTCATTTCCCAGATTTCGGCAGCCGAAATTCGTCGTGTGTTCGCAAATGTGTCCAAGGGATGTCAGGTCGCTCTTTCCATAGAGGGACATCATTTGGAACATGTACCGTAAATAAAGGTAAGCTTAGGTTACTCAGATGTCAATGTTTTTTTAGACTTTTAACTCAGTGTATGCGCCCGCGGCACTACAGAGTCCGAGAATCGGGCGCTGCCGTGGCGATCCAAAGGACGCCTGGCAGGCGGTTTTCCTGAGACACCCTTTAGGTGTGACGCTGCCTGTGGCCGGTTAGTGTACTAGCAGTAGGTGGGGATGGGCGGTGCGGGTGCGGAATGCAATTCCACCCCAAACCATCTTATTGGGCAGGGGGAGATACATAAGGCGGCAGCTCAAAGGTTTCTCGCTGCGGCGTCTCTGGATTCTGATTTGACCATCGCGGCGGTGCGTTTCTACGCCAGGTGTGCAGTTTTTGATTTACAGTCGGGCCCGGTGGTCTTGGTGTTAACCGCTGCGTTTTAACCCACCCTTCACCTCTCAACGATGTGAGGAGTCGCCAGAAACGACACATTAAGCTGTAGGTCTCCTTTCCTATCCCCGGTTGGATAACTGGGGTAGGCTGGGGACAGTGAAAGTTTCTTGCCTGTCCTTTTCTCTTACAAAATTTAGGTCTGCTGCGAAAGTTAAGTGTTTTAACATATGATTTAAGAAATGTAACTGACTGACGCTACTTCGATGAAATGTAACTGAATGTGTTTGAACTTGTTCTATTAGAATGCCGTTGCACAACGTTATGTTAATCTGACTGCATTTTTTTAAACTGTATTCTATGTGAATGTAAATGTATTGCAAAACCTATCTGCGTAATGTTTATTATAATGAGACACAAACTGCTAATTGTTTCTGTATGAAAATGTCGCAACTGTCTAAAAATTACTGATACTAAAAATCACTGTGTTAATCATTCTGGCCCTACAAACTTGTTTCTGACTGAAGTAACAATCTTTCACTGAATGTAACGAACACAATATTTATCAATGCAATCTGACTCAGAGCAAACACTTGTTAACCTGTACTGAAAACTGTAAATCATACTGTAATGTAAGCATAACAACAAAAACTGATTCTTTCTCACTTTCACTTACTGCAGAAATTTTCGCAACACCAAACTGGCCGGCCGCGGTGGCCGAGGGAACTGAGGCACTTCAGTCACGGTCTGCACGGTCACTACGGTCGGGGGTTCGAATCCCCCCTCGGGCATGGATATTTGTGCCGTCCTTAGGATAAGCTAGTTGATAAGTAGTTTGTAAGTTTAGGGACTGATAACCCCGTAGTTAAGTCCCATAATCTTAACAAACATTTGAACACCAAACTGCTTCTTGCTGTACTAACTACTGGAAAACTAACTACAGAAAACATCTATGACACTTTTAATAAAAATGTGAGGAGGGATAAACTGGTAATGTTTAAGAAACTCGAAGTAATAATTTAAAAAATTAAATATCTGGTTTATTTTTTAACTGATGTAACTTCATGAAAATTACTAACAATCTCATGCTTTGGATTTTAAAATCTTCCGGAGAAAAATGTAACTCAGATATTTAATCTGCCTACAAAATTATTTTTAAACAAAGGAAAACATTTCTTTACTGTTAATAAATTTAACTCGATTGACACAAACAATGTTACAACAATACCATATTTCAAGAACAGTACCCATGAAATTCCTATTTCATAAAAAAACGCAGTCCCAAAACTAAACTATTACTATAAATACTTATCCTAACACAGAAAGGGGTCCTTTGCATGAATCGTGAGACCACAAGCTAACAGCAAGATCTTTCCCGACCGCTACTGTTACCATCAGTTCAACCTAACAATGCGAAGTTGTGCCATAGAAACATGCCAAGTATTTCATGAAAAACTTTACGTTATAAACATTTCAAAAGATCGTTTGTCCAACGTCGTCTATTCCTTTCGTCTCCATATCTTAAACAAACAGCTTGGCACAGCATTCAAGTCTCAAAATCTCATCTCCTCGGCTATCTTCCGGAACGACAACTGCACACAACCACGCTCCCCACGCTTCTGCAATCTCATCCGCGCGCCTGGCAAAGTCTGCTCTCTCAATAATCACAACCTTACTACCCGGCAACAATACTATCACCGTCTCCAATGTCGATTGTACTGCCATAGAAAAATAAGCCTGCAACCAAAGATAAACGACCCATGCCTGACTAGCTTGACACTACTCTCAAATTCGCAGTACTTTTGAATAAGAAATGTGTACCTTTCCACAGCAGGAATATTACATCATCGCCCTAGTCCCTATCAAGAATTGATAGAATTTTTTTAACAACCTAGAGAGAGATGCTAACCGTCCAACACGCAAGCCGCCAAAGTGGCGTTCAAGTGAAAGACTTGCACCAGGCCAATGAGCCACACGAAATTATTATTTGATACACACCCCAGCTGAGGTGCCGAGACTTCAGATGTGACCAATGTGTAGTGAGACGCACTATCGGTTGAGGGCTGGCGGGGCAGGCAGAGCGTGAAATCAGGGCGTGGCCGGCGCCGGGAATCGAACCCGGGTATAAATAGCGGAGAGTCGCGGGCTGCGTCACCGCACACACGGCGCAGTCGACTCCCTACAGGGAGGAGTAGAGACGTTGCGGGGGTACCGTTACTCATTAACACGAAACAAATACGTCAAAAATTACTTTCAAAACTGAGTAAATGATTGAAGTGTGATAGACTGAACATGCAACCTTACCGCCGTTTCTAAGCCGCGGCGGAATGCTATGCTGCGATGCGCAAGGCCGTTCCTCGTCGGGGGTTCAAATGCTCCCTCGGGCATGTATATTTGTTTCGTCTTTAGTATTAGCCAGTTCATAAGTAACTTCCTGGCAGATTAAAATTGTGTGCCGGAACCGGGACACGAACCTGGGACCTTTGCCTTTCGCGGTCAAGCGCTCTACCGACTGAGCTATCCCGACACGACTCACGATGCCGCCTTGCAACTTTACTTCCGCCAGTACCTCGCCTCCTACTTTCCAAACTTCACAGAAGCTCTCCTGCAAACCATGCACGACTAGCACTCCTGGAAGAAAGGATATGGTGAAGACATGGCTTAGCCACAGCCTAAGGGATGTTTGCAGAATGAAACTATCACTCTGCAGCGGAGTGTGCGCTGATATGAAACTTCCTGGCAGATTAAAATTGTGTGCCGGAACCGGGACTCGAACCTGGGACCTTTGCCTTTCGCGGGCAAGCGCTCTACCGACTGAGCTACCCCGACACGACTCACGATGCCGCCCCACAACTTCACTTCCGCCAGTACCTCGCCTCCTACTTTCCAAACTTCACAGAAGCTCTCTTGCAAACACGCAAGACTAGCACTCCTGGAAGAAAGGATATGGTGGAGACATGGCTTAGCCACAGCCTAAGGGATGTTTCCAGAATGAAAGGCAAAGGTCCCAGGTTCGAGTCCCAGTTCCGGCACACAATTTTAATCTGCCAGGAAGTTTCATATCAGCGCACACTCCGCTGCAGAGTGATAGTTTCATTCTGGAAACATCCCTTAGGCTGTGGCTAAGCCATGTCTTCACCATATCCTTTCTTCCAGGAGTGCTAGTCGTGCATGGTTTGCAGGAGAGCTTCTGTGAAGTTTGGAAAGTAGGAGGCGAGGTACTGGCGGAAGTAAACTTGTGAGGCGCGATCGTGAGTCGTGTCGGGATAGTGGTAGAGCGCTTGCCCGCGAAACGCAAAGGTCCCAGGTTCGAGTGCCGGTTCCCACACACAATTTTAATTTGCCAGTAAGATTCAGTTCACAAGTAGCTTGTAAGTTTAGGAACTGATGACCCCGCAGTTAAGTCTCACAAGCTTCACAAATATTTGAACATTTGAACCGTGTCTAATACTACCAGTCACTCAACATCAGTTTTTCCCAACCTTTTTCAATAAGTGACCCAAGGAAAAAAAAAGTTCGACGACATCCTGCCCCAAGTCGTAACGCTACTATTTGAAGAATCTCAAAAGCAACGAATGTAATTTTCTTTCTATTAAAACTACTTTATTGTAAAAAATTATGTTCAGTATGATATTTTATATGATGATTTTTCTATTGTATCTTTTGTAATGAGACACCTTCTACATGATTTCTTACAGAGAAATACATTTTCCATAACGAGTGTTTATCATTACAGGTAAGACACATCACAAAATTATACTCCTTAAGTAATATCGCACTGCGATCAATTTGTAAAGAAGTACATATATTTTTGTTCCACTTTATCAACAGTTACTCATTGCGACCATCAATTAATTCCTGAAAATGGCCTTTTCCTGAAATGGACTTTCCGTTTATTCGCCATTAACACTGCGTTTGTTATATACCTATGTAGAATTTAGAATTAATGTTAACAAGGAATTAACGTAATTTTAATGGAAAATACAGTCACTTTTATGTGAATTCTTCCGTCACTTTTTTGTAGAAGAATTCCGTTTCGGTTTAAAACAAACTGCTTTTGTTCTACTGACTTTTTATTCACTTCAAACTATTTTTCGACTTATTAGGCCATTACCAGGAAACAATTTTTATTAACCAGTAACTGGTACACCTAAAAAGTGTTCAAATGTTTGTATAGTTTATGGGACTTAACTACGGGGTCATCACTCCCTAAACTTACAAACTACTTATGAACTACTTACGAACTAGGACGGCACAAATATCCATGCCCGAGGGGGGGATTCGAAACCCCGACCGTAGTGGCCGTGCAGACCGTGACTGGAGTGCCTCAGTCTCCTCGGCCACCGCGGCCGGCGTAAAAAGTGTAACGCATAAGGTATACCTGGGTCCTCAAGAAGAACATTAGGTTTGAATATGTTCTGGTTAAAACAGACGAAATTTAAATATTACTACTATTTTATCAATACATTCCTCGCTTATGGGCATTTCTTAAGAACGTTAAATAAAACAGACAGTTAAGTGCAAGATGGAACACCTACTTTCTCAAAGTCGTACACATCAGTTACAAAGAGTTTGCAACACAACTGAAACTTCAAATTTAAACACTGAATAGACCATGCTTCACAACTGTAAACCAGAAGATAAGTTCAAGATGAATAAAAAATTTTGGAACGATTTTAGTATGACATTTTCAGCGGAATGACTACGTGATTTATGAAAGTAGTACACGATAGCAGGAAGTACGGCAAAATTTTAGTTTCTAATTATTCAGCGTATTTACCAATCCATTTCAGTTATTTATCCAACCGAACTACAGAATCAGTTTGGACACAAAACAGTGGAACATTCCAGACAATGGTGTTCCTCATCGGCACACTCCCGTGATGCTTTCCTGTCTTTTTTAGATGGGCACACTGAACATCTTTTCCCCTTTGATTTAGTATGGAATGTACCTGATGCTTGGAGGGAATCATGGCTAGAATAACACAAGTGGAATTTCTGATATCTTTTCATAAAATCACCTACAAGTTGTGTCCCTAGTTCAATGAGGAATTTTCTGCATGTCACACCATCAGTATCTCCTTTCCAATGGCACAGAACAAAAGGCGTTTACACCTGCTATAACTAGACTATTGTAGACGACTCCCTTAAGCCATTGGTTCGTTCAGAGTATCTCTAGTATCTTCCTCGTTCACTTTTCTGAAGCATTCATCTACATCTACATCGATACTCAGCAAATCACATTTAAGTGCCTGGCAGAGGGTTCATTAACCACTTTCATAACCTTTCTCTACCGTTCCGTTCTCTAATAGCGCGCGGGAAGAAAGAACACCTAAATCGTTCCATTTTCGATCTGATTTCTCTTATTTTATTGGGATGGTCATATCTCCCTAAGTAGGTGGGTGCTAGCAAAATATTTTCACATTCAGAACTAAAAGTCGGTGATTGAAACTTCGCAAACAGATCACGCCACAATGAATAACGTCTTTCTCTTAACGATTTCCACCCCAATTCGTCAACATTTCTGTGACGCTTGTACCATATTATAAGACGCATTTGTTGTCTGTCTCTCTGTTGGCTTATAACTCAAGATCCAGACACCAAATAACGTGAAATTTGGTACACGTACACAAAATTACATGGGGAAGGTTCTTAAACAGGTTTCGTTCCATTTTTTGGAAAACCAACCGGAAAATTTGAGAAAAAGTGAAAGTGCGATTTCAATGAGTCCGTGTAACTCTATATCTTCACACTGATCTTGATGAAATTTTGCACAACTGACCTTCAAAACAAGAGGAAGGCTACTGTCTGCATAAAATTTCGTTCAGTGCATGGTGAAGGGTACTTATGGATTTCGCCAAAATCCACAGTTTTGCTTCGATCTTGATGAAATTTTGAGGCCTGCTCCAGAGTGGGCAAAGACGAAAAACATTTTGTACATACTTCTAATGGAACTGCCAAAAATGTTGTTTGTCACATTGCTTTAACATAGATGTACCCTTCTATTAAATGCAAATAAACGGTTTTGTACGCTTCTACAGAAAACCTTATTTTAAACTTAAACTCGGGCAAAGCCGGGTACTTGCAGCTAGTTGTACAATACATCAAAGATACTGGAAACAATCGTACCAAAAAAACTTTCAGTAAAGGTACACCTAGGTCCTTGGGACCCGTTCACCTTTATATAAACGAAACTAATAAAGACACACCTGCAACAATGTGGTGGGCTGGTAGCCAACTGAATGCTAGGAGGGTACTGGGAGAGGCAAGTCAGTGCTACGACACGCATCACAGCTCTGGAAAAGAGAAATTTCCATCGGGTCCCTGGGATCCAGGTGTACCAGTTGCGAGTTAATCCTGTTTTTTTATGTCTTAGTACTTAGACATGCACTGGGCTGATTAGTCTATGGTGCAACACTTCCTACAGCGACGGCGATTCCCCGAGCAATACTTTGCGACCGTCAGAACACTGCTCTACACAACGTATACGCCTGTACGAAAATGAATGTAGGTTCACCACCCGTGCTGAAATTTTTTAATTTAACAGTACGTCTGTTGTTGCCAGCTTGATATTGAAGTACCTGGGATGTATTTTCTCACACGATGGCAACATAGCGAAAGAACTGGAATCGAGGTGCAGCAAAGCTAATGCAGTGAGTGGTCAGCTGACATCTACTCTCTTCTGTAAGAAGGAAGTAAGTACCAAGACTACGTTAGCAGTGCACCGCTCTATCTTTCGACCAACGTTGTTGTAAGGGAGTGAAAGTTGGGTGGATGCAGGTTACCTTATTCATAAGGTAGAGGTTACAGATATGAAAGTAGCAAGAATGATTGCAGGTACTAATAGATAGGAACAATGGCAGGAGGATGTCCATAATGAAGAAATCAAAGAAAAACTGGGAATGAACACCTTAGATGAAGCAGTTAGAGAGAACAGACTGAGATGGTGGGGTCATGTTACACGCATGGGAGAAGCAAGGTTACCTAAGAGACTCATGAGTTCGGCAGCGGAGGGTAAGAGGAGTCGAGGTAGACCGAGAAGAAAGTATTTAGATTCGGTGCAGAATGATTTTGAAGTAAAAGGCATAACTTCAGACGAGGCATCAATGTTAGCATTGAATAGGGGATCATGGAGGAATTTTATTAGATGTACTATGCTCCAGACTGAACGCTGAAAGGCATAATCAGTCTCTAATGATGACGATGATGATGATGAACAGTACGTCTAGCTAAGGATAAGATACCCCCCACAGGCATTTAACTTGAACAGGAGAGTTAATAAAATGAGCGAAAGTAATAGTGTACATGAATTTATCAGGTTACCACAGTCTAACAAAGCAGTCGCGACACTCACTGGTGTGAAATCCGTTACCGTCTGACACCTGGGGCGACATTAGCTCTTCAAGCGGTGAGCAAGGGTGCTGCCTTTTAACATCATGCCTATAACACTTCATTTTCAACACTATTCTGCGTAAATTTCCGATATTATTGTTTTATTTTAGTCTCGTTTAGTCTCGATGGCGTTAGTTTAATATTAGACAAAAATGATTACGCTAAAATTAAAACCTGTGCAGCTACAACAGATGAATGAAATGGCGAAATCTTAAACCACTCGCTCCGAAATGTGCCGATCCGAATATTTTTGCAGCCTTTCCCATTGAAAGTAAAATAATTAACGTCAACGCACAGATAGAGTAAGAAGCGTGGCCGTGTAGCTCCATAAGTAAACGCGTGTGACAACTTCCGTTTCGTTGTGTGTCTACTTTGCAGTACACATGTTAGAAAAACTACGACTTTCGTCTTTATTATCTTCCTGTGTTTGATGAGGTAGCCTACTGGCAAGTAACAGCAGAAGTAGGTTGAAGACTTTATTTTACCGGTAGTTGAAAGTTTAGCAGCCTTTCCTCGTTATGTTTAGGTGCACAGCAAACACGAATTAACTAGATTTATTTCCGAAAAATCGGGCGAATACTACCACTGACGCCCAGATTTCATTTTGCTGTTAATATCGTCCACAACTTTTGGATATTTTCTTGAGTCATCCCTCACAATGTTGCAGGTGGTTTTCACCTTATTTTCACAATTTTCAAATTTTTCCTTAAATTATAAAGTTTTAAAATTTTATTGTAGCTCTTTGTGGCAATTTACGTTTCAGGGGCAATTGTGGCGGCTTGTTCGGTATTTCTAATAATGTTGGTACAACATTCCATACCAGTCTCTTCCTTTCTGCGTTTATGAAATGGTTTTGTTCGAAGTGCAATTTCATGTTATTGTACAGGTAAATGGTATCTTTCTTCGGTAGATCTTTTCTTCTGCAATTTATGAGCCATTTTCTACTACTAAAAATATGAAAGACTCATAATTATATTTTAATTTATACAATTGTCAGACGATTCGTAACGGAAACATTTCAGAAATAGGATTATGTTACAAACCTTTCAGGATCCTTAGGAAATCTGTAGTTCGTTCCTGCTACTGCCAGACTGCTTGACGCGCATGCGCAATGCTGAAATTGTGTTCCAGCAGCGCCTTCTCCCGCTTCTGCCTGTTTGGTGTTCCAGCAGTTGCCGCAAGCAGCCAGACGCTACCCAGAAAAATATTTCTGGCGCGCTCAAGCTGCCAGTTTGCGCATGCGCAGAAAGGTCTGAGTTAGAGTTGGGGGGGGGGGGGTAGCTATCACGTGATACGTGTGTGTTGGTAGCGTGTTTCTATTATTATTTCGAAGTCACTGCAATACCACTTGAGATCAGATACTACTCGTTTACACTTCATCGTTATTAGGAAGGAAAGTATTTTAATTATTTCTTTAAACTCACCATCGCTTGCAGCCATAAACAGTACAAAAAGCGTTCCAGCAGTGCAAGTATCAAACAAGGGTTTTTACGTCATACTAGTTGCGCATGCGTAGTAATATCTGTTTCTTAGCGTTTGAGATTAGCCGTCTGGCAGCTGCTGGAACGAACGTTTGAAAAATGACAAATGTGTTGTCTTTTTCTGGTTACTGCAGTTAATTGCGCTACAAGCGTTCCCGGTTCCAAAAACCACCACAAAAACGAATATAAGCTGCAAGTGACACGACACAATTCACGAGATACTGCCAACTCAGTAGGGTCCCCTGCTGGCCGCTTGGCACGCTACGATCGCAGCGGGTAACAGAAATTCGCTCGAGTGACGTTAGTAACTAGGAACACGCTTGGAATATCAGGCAATCAGGACAGATGTGCGCCTCATTTCCATGCTAAACGTTGCGTTGTACCTCAAGTGACGTTTTAACAGGGAGGAACAAAGTAACAAGCTATCAGTACCAGAGAAAGAAAACTATATGTAATTTTGTGCAGGTTTGCAGCCAAGATCGCATACTTAATTTTAGGATGACCGGTTTCGACGTTACTCAGACGTCATCTTCTGATTTCCTATTATTCACAATGTCATATATGGCTTTAGCTATATCCTCTCATTACAACTTTCATGGTACAGTTGTGTTCAGTAATTCAAACGTGAAATATAAGCACTGATGGTGAAACTTCCTGGCTGATTAACTTGTGTGCCGGAACCGGGACTCAAACCTGCGACCTTTGCCTTTCGCGGGCAAGCGCACTACCGACTGTGCTATCCCGACACGACTCACGATGCCGCCTCACAACTTTACTTCCGCCAGTACCTCGCCTCCTACTTTCCAACGATGGTGAAGTTGAACACATCATTAGATCTGCAATATACATATTATCCACACTGGTTGCACAACGTTGTGAGATATAGGAAAGCAGAAGATGACGTCTGAGTAACGTCGAAACCGGTCATCCCAAAACTAAAAATAGCGATCTTTGCTGGGAACCTGTACAAAGTGATTTAGATCGCCCCCAACGAACCACGAGTTCCATACATATACAGGGTGTTTCACTAAGTGTGTTTGCCTCTGTAACTTATAAAATAATAGGAGACGGGAAATTTTAATGCTGTAGGTCAACACAAGAAATGTTACACTTTCTGCGGAGCTATGAACATAGTTTATTGTATCATTTTCCAAACATTTACACCACAAAGATATAATTTTTTAAATGGAACAATACTTTTTTTCTATCGTGTACTGGATTCGTTTAAACCAGCTGCGTCCAAATCAATTTCAACTACATTCCTATCACTGTTAGTTTGGGAGCTACAACCCTTCAAAGTTCCGGGAGCGAAGGCTACGACAGCGTAACTAACTGGCTGGTGGTCATGAAACAGTGGGCCGTGCCCCAGGGGATAGCCACTCGGCCAGTCAGCTACGCTGTCGTAGCCTCCGCCCCCTAAACTTTGAAGGGTTGTAGCTCCCAATAATTTTTTAAATGGAACAATAGTTTTTTTCTATCGTGTACTGGATTCGTTTAAACTAGCTGCGTCCAAATCAATTTAAACTACATTCCTATCACTGTTAGTTTGGGAGCCACAACCCTTCAAAGTTCCGGGGGCGGAGGCTGCGACAGCGTAGCTGATTGGTCGAGTGGCTATCCCGTGGGGCACGACCCACTGTTTCATGACCACCAGCCAGTTAGCTACGCTGTCGTAGCCTTCGCTCCCGGAACTTTGAAGGGTTGTAGCTCCCAAACTAACAGTGATAGGAATGTAGTTGAAATTGATTTGGACGCAGCTGGTTTCAACGAATCCAATGCACGATAGAAAAAAACTATTGTTCCATTTAAAAATTATATCTTTGTGGTGTAACTCTTTGGAAAATGATACAACAAACTATGTTCATAGCTCCGCAGAAAATGTAACATTTCTTGTGTTGACCTACCGCATTATTTTATAAGTTACAGAGGCAAACACACTTAGTGAAACACCCTGTATATAATTTAATGGCGCCAGCGTATCATTACACATTCAGTCGACAGCGCCCAAGACTCTCTGTTTAAAAGTAATTATAATAACGCGAAACAGACATATACAGTAGTAGCACAGACATCTGAAAGTGCTTGTATTAGTCCTCAGAGTGCAGATGAAGTGGTTAAAACAAGGTGGGAGAGAACAATGTGCGCGCCTCACTAAAGCCACGTTATCACACTCTAAATTACTTTCGTATTCACGCAGACCATTATCAAAAGCCACACTAATCACATTTTCAAATGATGATGTTGGTATGCTTTCGCCAAGCATATTGCAGCATAGGCTTTTACGTAGATGCAGCGTATTGATTGCAAATCACAGAGTAAAGGTTCACGATGAAATGGCGATCGTGTACCTTGACTTCAATGGTTTGACGCCTTGTAGATATAGAGTTTATAATACCGAAAGAAGTAAACGTCAAGGGGCTGGCAATATTTGGTTGTTTTCGATGGTAAGATCTTCAGCATAACATCTTGTTTGAAAAACTTGCATCTAGAAGGATACGATCTGTATGATCAGCTCTGGACTCTCACAGCAATAGTATCTTTTCAGCAACATCTAGTGGCGGAAGCAGCCACGTACGGCGTTTTGTATAGAAAATGACGCTCACCACTCTTTTGTTTATGATTGCTTGTAACTTTAAGCACGGTTTCGTGCGGTTCCGAGAGTTTGAGATCGAAGCGGTTCATCGCGAGTGATATTTGTACTGTCGCCAGGCCAATTAGGCAGTCAAGTGTCGGAACCATTATCCACAATCTGATGCAAACCTGCTGTAAGAGTGTCACTTTTAATAGTCATCAAATAAGAAACAATTTTAGAGCACATGTTCCCCTGATTCAATCACCTTTCGTATGACACACACAAAAATTCCACTTAAATTGCAACGAACTAATATTGAACCACTTTTTCGTTAAATAGAAATGAACAATTCTACTGAAATTTTAGTCAAATTTTCTCTGCCCTCGGCGGATTTGCCGTGCGCACTGGGGCGCCGTGCTGTGGCAGTTCGCCGTCGGGAGATCGAGTCCTCCCTCGGGTATGTGTGTGTTGTCCTTAGTTTAGTTTAACTTAGTTTAAGTAGTTTGTAAGCAAGCAGTTGAGCCGCAAAGATTTACAAACATTTGAACATTTTTTCCCCTCTGAATATTGCCATGACAAACTCGTATTATGACACTTTCCAATTTTTTTTTTAGCTTTTATTTTATTTCATTTTTTTATAGCTTATGGGACTTAACTACGGGGTCATCAGTCCCTAAACTTACAAACTACCTATGAACTAGCTAACACTAAAGACGGCACAAATATCCATGCCCGAGGGGGGATTCGAACCCCCGACCGTAGTGGCCTTGCAGACCGTGACTGGCGCGCCTCAGTCCCCTCGGCCACCGCGGCCGGCTTTCCAATGTTTTCATGACGTTAATCGACATGAATTGCCGATCTAAATACTATACTACACTCAACATCTTAATCATATTCAGTACAGCTATTCACTGCAACTGAGAAAAATGAATGGAAACTTATGAAACTTCGCTAATGCAGACTTACTGATACTTCAAACTGTTTACGGATACTAGAATTATTTTATCATTTCATTTGTTTAAGTTTTAATTAAATCTGAGATATAAAGAGTATTCTTGAACTACTAATGGAGAAAAATGCAAAAGCCATTCACTATTTTTAATTTTACTGCTCCAGACATCAAAGAACTTCAAATTATTAATTTCGTCAAACAAAACATTATTCAATTTATTATTTACTTTCTTGTAGGACACTTCGATATTTGCATACTAGGATGGGACCCTGACTAGGTAACTGATCGGGACAAATTACAGTTGACACAAATTTTAGTCGCATTTAGTGATTATTTTTAAAAAGAAGAGACTACTTTCTGACAAACTCTAAAAGTCGTGTCAGGATAGCACAGTCGGTAGTGCGCTTGCCCGCGAAAGGCAAAGGTCCCAGGTTCGAGTCCCGGTTCCGGCACGCAATTTTAATCTGCCAGGAAGTTTCATATCAGCGCACACTCCGCTGCAGACTGAAAGTTTCATTCATAAAATGAATGTTTAAATCAACAAATACTACATGAACACTGCAGCTCATGAACAACTCTTCAGTAAAAAAAGGTAAAACAGTCAACAATCCGAAGACTGGTTTGAACACCACAGTGCTTTACTAGGCATGGTCCTGTTTGGATGTGGTATGCCGTTGCCTTCCTCCGACCTTCGAACTGACTTACCCAGCCAGTTATAGGGGGACCTACAGTTTAACGTGGGTTCCGAACCACGGCGCTACTCGGTATTTTTCACATGAGCAAAACTGCCAGAGGGGAAAGAAGTGGAAAGTGACGGATAAAAATACTAGGCCCTGGCGGGGATCGAACCCGCGACCTTTGGATTTAACTCTTCAGTAACTGCAGTAAACAACCAGCACGGCCAGCCCAGTGCCAGGGGTACTTCCACTGGGTTTAGCTCCGTGGACAATGGCCACCTGTAGTCACTGCACTAGTTCAGTAACTAGATTCTCAGTAGAATTAACCTCCTGAAGTAAAAACTTCAATAGTAGTAGCTGTTGCACTTAACTTTGTATTGTATATAGTCACTAACACTACACTGACACATTCAGTAAATTGTAGTAAACTAGGACCGATTAAATAATTTGTGATGGGCTATTGTATAACATGAGAATAAAGATTTAAAAATTTTCACAAGAAAAATTTAGATTCGATAGCAAAAAGTTCTTATACATCGAATACAGCAAAAAAAAAAAAAAAAAAAAAAAAAAAAAAAAAAAAAAAAAAAAAAAAAAAAAGCTTGTCGCCGTGTTTCCCTCCTTCTCGAAATATTTTATCTGTGGAAAGGATTTTTGCCTGACAGAGGACTCATCGAATCACCTTTATTCTATTTATCTCCCATTGCATTCTAGAATAGCGCGCTGGAAGAAAGAACAACCGAATCTCTCCGTTCGAGCTCTGATTTCTCGTTTTTTTATTCTTCATTTCTACCTATGTAAGTGGAAGTGAAAAATATATTTTCACATTCGGAGGAGAATGTTGGCGATTGGAGTTTCGTAAGTAGACCACGCCGCAGCGATAAGCGCCGTTGTTGTAATGATTCCCATCCCAGATCCTGTATAATTTCCGTAACGCTGTCTCCCCTGTATCGTGACAATACGAAACGAGCTGCCCTTCTTTGGACTCTTTCGTCCTTGGTCAAACCCACCTGATAAGGA
Organism: Locusta migratoria; assembly: GCA_026315105.1. Taxonomy (NCBI): domain Eukaryota; kingdom Metazoa; phylum Arthropoda; class Insecta; order Orthoptera; family Acrididae; genus Locusta; species Locusta migratoria. Next base: position 68,939,942 of record CM048754.1, on the reverse strand, counting down.
TCCTTTTCCCACTACATTATCTTCTTGTTCTTTCCATTTTAAGTCTGATTTATCTTGAAAACAATGTTTAACTGATTTATTTTCGTACTCATGTGGACTATTTCACAGTTCTCATTATTTAGAGTCAATTGCCAATTTTTACACCATAGTGGTATCTTATTCAGATCGTTCTGCAGTTGGTTTTGATCTTTAGATATTTTTACTAGACTCTAAATGACGGCGTCATCTGCATACAAGCTAAGAGAGCTACTTAGATATTCCCCTAAATCGTTAATGTAAATAAGGAACAGCAGAGGACCAATAACGCTACCCTGTGCAGCGCCCGATATCACCTTTGTTTTAGTCGATGCCTTACCATCGATTACTACGAACTGAGTCCTCTCTGAAGGGAAATCTGGTATCCAGTCGCTAATTTGGGGCGATATACCATAACCTAGCAATTTGATTAAAATCCGTTTGTGAGCTACGGTGTCAAAAGCCTTCTGGAAATCAAGAAATACGGAATCAATATGCGCACCCTTGTCGATATCTACATCTACAAACCTTCGTGAATGCCTACACCTACGAGCGCCAATTGCTGTGCCTCCTTCTTCCTGCTTCAATGAGCGGTGTGAGAAAAAGTGGTTCTCCCGGATCCGCCTCAACCGGTTCAGACACAACCCTCGGATAAACATTGGAGATAGAGTCCACGTGAAATGCACAAAAACCTATTAAAACTAAACAAATAGAATAAATATCCAAGCTCTTTGCCATAGTACTGTCACTAACAAACGAACGGTCACTCTCGTTAAGGCACTTTGCATCTACCCATCACTTCGTGTGAGTAAAGAGCTAGTTGTGTTTCGCACGGAGCCGGCCGCGGTGGCCGAGGAGAGTGAGGCGCTTCAGTCACGGTCTGTACGGCCACTACGGTCGGGGGTTCATTCCCCCCTCGGGGCGTCCTAGTTCGTAAGTAGTTCATAAGTAGTTTGTAAGTTTAGGGACTGATGACCCCGTAGTTAAGTCCCATAAGCTTTACAAACATTTGAACATTTTCGCACGGACGAGGCTTGGAAAAAGGTTGGAATGGTTGACTGTGAATCTGTGATAGAGGTCGGAGGGCGATTGAAGTTTTCACGCGGGGTGGCAAAGTCTCTGGGGTGTGCCCTGCTTGCGGGTGACTCAATGCCAAAAGCCGCTCCCACGCTGTGGAAGCTTGTGTTATCGCCGCACAGCGTGCAGACATGAATGGAGTTCTGTTAATGGTGTGTGTGTGTGTGAGAGAGAGAGAGAGAGAGAGAGACAGAGAGAGAGCGCCTGACTGACTGAGTGACCGAGTGTCGTTAGCAGCAGTGGCCAGTGGCGCGGCGCTATTGATTCGGCCAGAGCCGGAGCGGGCGGTGACTTATTCACGTGGGCCCGGCCATGTGGGGGCCATCGACCCGCCCCCGCTTTATTTAACCCTCGCAGGGTCGCACAGCATGCCCGCACTCGCCCCCAACCCCCAGCTCTGCCGCTTCACCCCCAAAGAGCACCCACTTTCACTGCTGCTAACTTGGCGGCCTGTTGTGTTACATCCACACCTAGAGTCTACATTTACACTAATCTACATAAATACAGTAGAACCCCCCAATCTAATCCGTCACCTTCGGGACCGGGACCATAGTCGGAACGACAAATAGGTCGGATTACCTGAAACATCTAATATTTATCGCAAAAAAATATAAAAAGACATTAAGTACAAAAAATTAAACGATTTAAGAACTAAAAGACGTCTACAGTAATATAAAAAGATGTTTTTTTTTTTTTTTTTTTTTACACAGTGTTACACGATACATTATCTGAAAAACGTGTACACACACTATAACATGTATTGGTTTACAAAGGACAAACGACAGACAAACTACAGTAGTGTTCTGTACTTACTGTAGAAACAAATCGGACACCGTGACGAGTTTTCCAATCAGCCAGTCCAGCCTTCACTGGCAGGAAATTTAATTTCGGCTTCCAGTTTTTTGTGCAAAACTAATGCTTTTTCTTTGAGAATTGGCCCGGAGTTCCTTGTTTCTTGACAAAATCACATCCACATTGCGTTATCAAGCAGTTCAGGTTTAGTCTGCTTTAATGTTTTGTGATTCTTAAGAGTGTTTTCATCATCAGTCGCAACTGTATATGATTCAATGTCTTTCTGATTCTTCCACCAGTCCTTGAAATGAAATGAGCGTATGGCTTTCTTGGCCGGGAGATCCCTTACGGGATTGTTCGGCCGCCTCAGTGTAAGTCTTTCTATTCGACGCCGCGTGGGCGACTTACGTGCCAATGATGATGAGATGATGATGATTAGGACAACACACAGCACCCAGTCCCCTGCCGGGAATTGAACCCGGGCCTCCTGCGTGGTAGTCAGCGACGCTACCACTGAGCTACGGAGGCGGACTACAAGTCCTTAATTGTCGTAACACTTACTTTCAGTTCCTTTGCAATTTTTTCAGAGCGATTCTTCTGTTTCCAGTCTTTGTAAGACTGCTAATTTTTCATCTAGTGAACGAGTTACGTGTTTACGTTTAAATCCAGACATGTTCGAAAACAAGACAATTATATCTTCAGACAATGGATGTAATAAGTACTGCAGGGAACACGGAATAAAGGAAACAACGACGTTTTTTAATCCCAACAAAGGATAAAACTGCACAGTAACATACAGTATAACAATACGCACAGCGATAGACACAGCAACAATGGCCAGACAGGCGTCTAGTCAGCGAGAAGTGGGCACAGTCTCGCGAGCCTGAAGCATGGTCGGAGTAACTGGAGTGACGGACCATCCGAGGTCGGATTACAGGGGTTCTACTGTACTCCATTAGTCACATTTAAGCGCATGGCGGTCTTTACCGAACAGCTTTTATCATTTCCAGTAACGTTGTTTAGGGTATTAAACCGGACGGTCATCGTTTAAAACCAACCAACGTTTCGGCCACTATTGGAAGTCGCCTTCTTCAGGGTATTCGTCTGACTGCTGATTGTGGAAGAGCTTGGGTATTATACAACAACGTGAAATACCTGTTGAGGAAGAGGAAAGGGGAAGCTGGGCATTATTTATTGTTTTTTGCATTTATTGACGCTACTGGTGGAAATGTGCGTTCTAGATTTTTTGGTTCTATGGCGTGGTTTTCTTATCATTGGTGTTTGCATTCTTCTGTCTGATTTCTATGTCTGAAAGAACAGATTTTACACCATTATAATAATACCCCTTGTTGTTTCGGTTGGCACTATCATAGCACAGGCCTACATATATGTTTTAAGGACATTCTTGCTTCCCACTGTTGAATAGCAATTCGGCGATGGCGATTGCATATTTCAATTCGATCGAGCACTTGTTGATAATATACGGCCTGTGACGGACTGGTTAGACGACAATAACATGCCTGTAATGGACTGGCCTGCACAGACTCGTGACTTGAATCCTACAGAACACCTCTGGGATGTTTTGGAACGCCGACTTCGTGCCACCTATGTACACCGCTACCTCTCCTCTCATCAGCACTCCCTGAAGAATGGGCTGCCTTTCCCCAAGAAACCTTCCAACACCTGAATGAACGAATGCCTGTGAGAGTGGAAGCTTTCATCAAGGCTAAGGGTGGGCCAACACCATATTGAATTCCAGCATTACCGATGGAGGGCACCACAAATTTATAAGTCATTTTCAGCCGGGTGTCCGGATACTTTTTGGTAACATAGTTTAATTCTGTTGACTTTCATGGTGACAAATCAAGTGGTGTTTAATTTCATTGCAAGGGACTCCCCGCCAAACACCGCATGAAGTCTAGGTAGATGGTGATGTTTCTCTTGTTTTGAAGGTTACCTGCATAAAATTTCATGAATGTCGGAAGAAAACCGTAGATTTTGTCGAAATTCGTTGGAAATGTACCCTCTGCCATGCTCCATATACTGAGCTTGCTCTGGTTTTGACGATAAAGTTTCATCGCAATCGACCCGCCCCCGCTTTATTTAACCCTCGCAGGGTCGCACAACATGCCCGCACTCGCCCCCAACCCCCAACCCTGCCGCTTCACCCCAAAGAGCACCCACTTTCACTGCTGCTAACTTGGCGGCCTGTTATGCTACGGTGCCGCGAACGCTGCGATAATCCTCACTTCCACACCATGTCCTACATTCACACCTAAAGTATAGTTACACAAATCTACCTAAATACTCCGTTAGTCACGTTTAAGTGCATGGCGAAGTCTTTACCGAACAGCTTTTATCATTTTCAATACAGTTCTTTTGGGTATTAACCCTTTGGTGACCAATGGGAACTATAGTTCCCACACACTTGTTCTCCCTAAAAGTTCAGTGGTAATCCGTGTTCCCACTTCTAACTTGTGCTACCATCTCTGTTAGTGTGCTAATTACATACAGAGTGTTACAAAAACATTCCTCACACACAAAGAAAGAAAATATGTTGTACATCTACATACATACTCCGCAATTCACCATAAGGTGCGTGGCGGAGGGTACACTGTACTAGCCATTCCTTTTATTCCAAATAGAACGAGGAAAAAAATGCCTATATGCCTCCGTACGAGCCCTAATTTCTCTTATCTAGTCTTTGTGATCACTACGCAAAATGTAAGTAGGCGGCAGCAAGATCGTACAACACTCAGCTTCAAATTCCGGCCCTCCGAATTTCCTCAACAGAAATTCATGAAAACAACGTCGTGTTTCCTCCAGCGATCCCCAATTGAGTTGCCGGAGCATTTCCGTGACACTCGCTCATTGGTCGAACCTACCAGTAACAAACGTAGCTGCTCGCCTCTCAACTGCCTCTATGTCTTCCTTTAAACTGATCTGCTGCGGGCCAAACACTTGAGTAATATTCAACACATGGTCGTACAAGCGTTTTATACTCGATCTCCATTACAGGTGAAGTACATCTTCCCAAAATTCTCCCAATAAACCGAAGTCGGCTGTTCGTCTTATTCATAACTGTCCTTACATGTTCTTTCCATTTCATATCGCTGTGCAATGTTACTCCTAGATACTTGAACGACGCGACAGCATCAAGAAGCTCACTACTAATGCTATATTCATGTAGACATGTGTCCGGAAACGATTAATTTCCATGTTAGAGCTCATTTTATTACTTCTCTTCAAATCACATTAATCATGGAATGGAAACACACAGCAACACAACGTACCAGCGTGACTTCAAACTCTTGGTTACAGGAAATGTTCAAAATGTCCTTCGTTAGCGAGGATACGTCCATCCACCCTCCGTCGCACGGAATCCCTGATGCGCTGATGCAGCCCTGGAGAATGGCGTATTGTATCACAGCCGTCCACAATACGAGCACGAAGAGTCTCTACATTTGGTACCGGGGTTGCGTAGACAAGAGCTTTCAAATGCCCTCATAAATTAAAGTCAAGAGGGTTGAGGTCAGGAGAGCGTGGAGGCCATGGAATTGGTCCGCCTCTACCAATCCATCGGTTACCGAATCTGTTGTCGAGAAGCGTACGAACACGTCGACTGAAATGTGCAGGAGCTCCATGGTGCATGGACCACATGTTGTGTCGTACTTGTAAAGGCACATGTTCTAGCAGCACAGGTAGAGTATCCCGTATGAAATCAAGATAACGTGCTCCAGTGAGCGTAGGTGGAAGAACATTAGGCCCAATCGAGACATCACCAACAATTCCTGCCCAAACGTTCACAAAAAATCTGTGTTGATGACGTGATTGCACAATTGCGTACGGATTCTCGTCAGCCCACAAATGATGATTGTGAAAATTAAAAATTTGATCACGTTGGAATGAAGCCTCATCCGTACTAAAATGAGCTTTAACATGAAAATTAAGCGTTTCCGGACACATGTCCACATAACATATTTTCTTTCTTTGCGTGTGAGGAATGTTTCCTGAAAGTTTGGCAGTATCTTTTTATAACACCCTGTAGACTGCCAACAAGTACGCGAAAGTGGTTATATTTCTACGTCTGAAGTGACGTGTATTGTATTTGTCTACTTTTATAATTACAAGGGAGATAGTATTCGTGTATATCAGCTGCGCGAACGCGTCGTTCATGGAAGTGGTGGCACAAACTATTTTTCTTTCTTGTAGATTTGGCAGTTGTCAGTGCCTACATTATGTGGAAGTTACAGATGTCATAAGCAGACCAGCTAACATTTAGGTTGCACTTGGCAAGGCAGCTCATCTCCGGCTTTTTAAGCCGCAAGCGAACAGGAAGGCCCGTTCATTTTCAGACACCAAAAAGAGGCGTGTCTGGAGTTCCAGATGAAGTTCGTCTGGCCAACGTTGGAAGTTATTTGACAACAAAAGATACTGGAAACAGAAGGTGCCGCCAGTGTAGCACCAAAAACAGAGAAAAGAGGACAAATTTAATGTGTACCTTTGTGTGTAGCACCATGCTTCTCTAAGTTCCATAACATGTCACCTTAGTGAACTCAATGGACAATAACACAAAAGTAAATCAAATATTTAAATACGCTTTTTGCACTAAAAAATAAAGGTCATACATTTTTTAAATTACCAAGTCCAGTTACTCCAAAGTTCGGTGGGAACAATCGTTCCCACTAATTTTTTTTTATACCTGTAAGCAAAACTCTCACTTTCAAGCTTTGAACTATGATTTTATGTATGGCTTCTTAGCCCAATAAAGTATTCATAAAAAGTCTACAACTTCTGGAAATAATTTGGTCAGTAAAGGGTTAAACCGCATCGTCATCGTGTAAAACCAACCGACGTTCCGGCCACTATTGCAAGTCGCCTTCTTCAGGGTATTCGTCTGACTGCTGATTGTGGAAGAGCTTGTCTATTTTATAATAACGTGAAATATCTGCTGAGGAACAGGGAGGGAGATGTAGGGCATTCATTTTTTGTTTTTGCATTAATTGACGCTATTGGCGGAAACGGTGTTTCTGTGGTGTGCTTTCTTTCTCATTCTTTAGTGGTTTCATTCTTCCGTCAATCAGACAAAAGAATGCAAACACCAATGACAAGGAAAGCAGACTATAGAAACACCAATCTAGAACACCCATTTCCACCAATAGCGTCAATTAATGCAAAACCCAATAGAGAACGCCCAATATCCCCCGCTACCTCTTCCTCAACAGGTATTTCACGTTATTACATAATACGCAAGCTGTCGCACAATCAGTACCCCGACTTGCAATAGTGGCCGAAACGTCGGTTGGTTTTACACGAGGACGATACGGTCCAACAACCTAAAGAACTTTACAGAAAGTGACAATGGCCGCGGAAGCTTACGCCTGCATTTAGATTTTACGATATTTCTTTACACTTCCATTCTCTAATAACGCGAGGCAGAAAGGAACAGCTAAATCATTCAGTTTTCTATTTGATTTATCTTATTTCTTTATGATGGTCATGTGTCCGTATGTAAGTGGGTGCTAATACAATATGTTCGCATTCTGAAGAGAAAGTTGGTGAAAGAAATGTCGCGTATACAGCTCGCCGCAAATAACTGCCCCTTTCTTTTAATGATTTCCACCCCAACTCGTGCATCATTTCGGCGAAACTCTCCCCTACATCTACATATATATAAAAATAAATATTTGTAATTCTATCGGTCCAAACTGCGCGGTCATCAGTCCGTAGCTTACAAACTACTTAAACCTAGGTAAACTAACCTGAGGACAACACACACATCCATGCCCCATGGAGGACACGAACCTCCACGGCGAGCAACCGCGCGCTCCGCAGCGAGACGCTTTAGACCGCACGGCTACTCCACCGCGGCTCTACATATATACTCCGCAATCCACGGTAAGGTGCGTGGCGGAGGGTACACTGTACCACTACTAGGCATTTTCTTTCCTATTCCACTCCCAAATAGAACGAAGAAAAAAAGAATGTCTATATGCCTCCGTACGAGCCCTAATTTCTCTTGTCTTTGTGATCACTACGCGAAATGTAAGTACGCGGCAGCAAGATCGTACTACACTCAGCTTCAAATTCTGGCCCTCTAAATTTCCTCAACAGAAATTCACAAAAAGAACGTCGTCTTTCCTCCAGCGATCCCCAATTGAGTTGCCGGAGCATTTTCGTGACACTCGCGCATTGGTCGAACCTACCACTAATAAACCTAGCTGCTCGCCTCTGAACTGCTTCTATGTCTTCCTTTAAACTGATCTGCTGCGGGCCCCAAACACTTGAGCAATACTCAAGACGTGGTCGTACAAGCGTTTTATACGGGGTCTCCTTTGCATATGAAGTACATCTTCCCAAAATTCTCCCAATAAGCCGAAGTCGGCTGTCCGCCTATATCGCGATAGTACAAAACAAGCTGCCCTTCTCTGAACATTCTCTAAATCGTCATTCCCACCTGGTGTGGATCCCACAATGCGTAGCAATACTCCTAAATAGCTCACACAAGTGTGGTGTAGGCAGTTTCTTTAGTAGAACTGCCAACGAAACTTAGCCTTTGGTTCGCTTTCCCTACAATATTTTCTGTGTGTTCTTTCCTATTAAAGTTATTCGTAATTGTTTTTCCTATGTATTTAGTTGGATTACGACCTCTAGATTCAAATGATTCCTCGTATAAATCAAATTTGACGGATTTCTTTTAGTGCTCATTTGGAGGACTTAACACTTTTCATTGTTTAGGGTCATTTCCCAATTTTGACACCATGAAGTTATCTAAGTCATTTGGAACTGCTTTTGACCTTCTGATGACTACTAAGCGATAAACGATAGCATCACCCATGAACAGTGTAAGAGAGCTACTCAGATTGTCTCCTATATCGTTTATAAAGATACGGAACATTAGAGGCCCTGTAACACTTCCGTCCAGAACGCCAGATGTAGCTTCGGTTCTACTCGATAACTTTCCGTCAATTACAGCTTATTCTGTCCTTCCTGACACGAAATCGCGTATCCTGTGGCGATGTTACACAAGCAGGAAGTTTCATTAGAAGACGCTTTTGTGGTATTGTGTCAAAAGCCTCCCGAACATCGAGAAATACGGAATCTATTTGAGATCTCTTGTCGATAGCACTCATCACTTTCATGTGAGTAAAGAGCTATATGTGTTTCACAACATCGATACTCTCTGAGTCAGTATCGACTACGGATCAGTAGGTCGTTCTCTTTCGGGTAGTTCATAATATATGAGAAAAGTACATGTTCTAAGATCCTGTTGTTTTGCAGATCATTCCTATTGCCTTTCTTGAATATTGGATTGACCTGTGCAACTTTCCAGTCATTGTGTACGGATGTTTGTGTGAGCGAGCAGTTGTATATGATAGCTAGGTATGCTTCGTCAGATTCTGAAAGACACCAAATTGGTATACAATCAAGACCGGAAGACTTGCTTCGTTTCGCCCGAATCGCATCACTGCACCTACCATAGCTTTTTGATTTTAGCTCTACCTGGAAAACCTTCGTCGCTCAGGTACTTTCTTATTTACGATAACTCTTTCGTTCTCAGTGTAGTTCCTGGACAACAACGTAACAAAATTTGATTTATACCGTATTTTGTGCATCAATTCTTAAAGTTGCATTGTTGTTGATGAACAACGTGCTTCTAGTACGACATTTTGCCGCTTGGTACGGCGTGTAGCAACTTGTGAGGCATTGACCTGTCCGTCTTGGCTAAGAGTGTGAGCGTGAGTGTGGTTCCTTTTGTTTTATTCCAGCAGTGAACTGTCTTGTGTTTGGTGCCGTGGCGAAGATTATGCAAGCATTATTGATCTGGCAGTGTTAACTATCAACTAAATAACGTCCCAAGCAATAAAATACCTCGATACAAACGTCTGTGTTGTCTATGAAATATGAGACATTAAAAAAATAGTTCAATTCAGAATTTTAGCACACATATTTTTATGTTTGCAGCACTGTATTAATAGAGAAAAAAACTGAATTTTAATTAGCCCAAAGCTGAATTCATAATGCGGGACTGAAAGGGTTAACAGTTTCCAGAAATAACATTGTTCAATAAGTCTAGATAGTTGTATTTTGTGTTACAGGCGTAAGGCCCTCTTTGTATGCAAGAAGACACACTTCCGTCAGTGAATTTTACATGATGTAGTAGTAGTAGTAGTAGTAGTAGTAGTAGTAGTAGTAGTAGTAGTTGTTGTTGTTGTTGTCTTCAGTCCGGAGACTGGTTTGATGCAGCTCTCCACCCTACTCTATCGTCAGCAAGCCTCTTTATCGCCTCATAAGAACGGCAACCTGCATCCATTTGAATTTGCTTACTATGTACGTTGTATATTATAACCTGTGTAATATTCATTGATGAAGTGTGTTCTTATCTATTTAATGGTTGTATTTGAGATCCAGTCCAAGTGTGTGCGTGTTACAACACTTCAATTACTGCATTTTCGTGGAATAATTAGTCTAATGATTAGCGATGTCTTATACTCGCAGTTGATCTCTATAAATAAATACAGGAAAAAGGATCAAAGATAAATACTGTTGCAACAAAAATTATAGACAATGGTACTGTATTGTAACAGCTTACAGTTATTATTTCGGAAAAAATGACAATTTTTGCGTTTTACAGCCAAGCATGGGGAATGTTCCGCCTTGATTGTCACACATACAGGATGATTCACGAAGATAGGCATTGACGTTCTGTATACCGAGACAAGAACGGAATGTATGCCGAGTGAAGAACGTAATACAGAGGTAGGCATGAAGTCATTGAAGTAGTAGGTGTGAAGATAGTAGGTGCCTAGAGATGAACACAATAGAGACCTAGGAACGAACACAGTAGTGAACACAATAGAAACCTAGGCATGAATGCAGTGGAGATTTAGGGATGAACTTTAAAATACATATTTTGTTGTTTACTGCACTGTGTTAATACAGAAAACAGTGAATTTTTGTTTTTCCAAAGCTGATTTAATAATGTGGGAATGAGAGGGTTAAGCTAGTCCGTCTCTCTGTTTCCTTCTCTCTCTAAACATTCCTCCTCTTCCTTTTCTTCATCTCCTCCGTCTTCATCTCTGTCCACGTGCACCTTCCTCTTTCTCTCTCAATAACTTCCTCGTCCCTCTGTCCAACTCCTCACTTTCCTCTTCAGTCCATTGTGTCCTCGGTCTACTGCCAGCCTGCGCACACTAGGCTTCAAAATACCAATTAAAAAAAAAAAAAGAAAGAAAAAGAAAAGCGCTGGCCGCGGTGCCCGAGCGGTCTGTGGTGCGCCAGTCACGTTCTGCGCGGCCACTACGATCGGGGGTTAGAATACCCCGTGGGGCATGGATGTTTGTGTCGTCTTTAGTGTAAGGTAGTTCATAAGATGTATGAGACAGGGGAAATACCATCCGACTTCAAGAAGAATATTGTAATTCCAATTCCAAAGAAAGCAAGTACAGACAAGTGTGAAAATTACAGAACTATCAGTTTAATAAGTAATGGGTGGAAAATACTAACACGAAATGTTTACAGACAAATGCAAAAACAAGTGGAATCTGACCTCGGGGAAGATCAGTTTGGATTTAGGAGAAATGTAGTAACACGGGAGGCAATACTCACATTACGACTTATCTTAGAAGATAGGCTAAGGAAAGAGAAACCTGCGTTTTTAGCGTTTGTCGATTTGGAGAAAGCTTTTGACAATGTCGACTGGAATACACTCTTACAAATTTTGAAGGTAGCAGGGGTAAAATATAGGGAGCGAAGTAATATTCAACCTATACAAAAACTAGACAGCGGTTATTAGAGTCGAAGGGCAATAAAGGGACGCAGAGTTTCCAATGGGAGTAAGACATGGTTGTAGGTTTTCCCCAATGTTGTTCCATCTGTACATTGAGAAATCAGTGAAGGAATGGGAGGAGAAACTTGGAGAGGGAATTAAAGTTCAGGGAGAAAAACAAAAACACTGCGGTTTGCGGTTTGCTGATGACAGTAATTTTGTCAGAGACTGCAAAGGACCTGGAAGAGCAATTGAATGGAATGGACAGTGTCTTGAAAGGAAGATATAAGATGAACATTAACAAGAGTAAAACGAAGGTAATGGAATGGAATGTCAGAAAATCAGGCGCTGCTGAAGGAAGAAGATAACTTCTGATGGCCGAAATAAAGGAGGTATAAAATGCAGAATGGCAATGGGAAGAAAAGCGTTTCTAAAGAAGCGAAACTTGTTAACATCCAATATTAATTTAAATGTTAGGAAGTCCTTTCTGAAAGCATTTGTCTGGAGTGTAGCATTGTATGGGAGTGAAACGTGGACGATAAGGAGTTCAGACAATAAGATGATAGAAACTTTTGAAATGTGGTGCTACAGAGGAATGTTGAAGATTAGATGAGTAGGTGACATGACTAATGAGGAAGTCCTCAACAGAATTAGGGAGAATAGGAGTTTCTGGCATATCCTGACTAAGAGAGGGGATACATTGGTTGGACACATTCTGAGACATCAAGGAATTGTCAAGTTAGCATTAGAAGGATGTGTGTGGGGTAAAAATCGTAGAGGGAGACCGAGGGACGAATACAGTAAGCGGATTCAAACGAATGTAGGTTGCCTAACATATTCTCAGATGAAGAGACTTGCACAGGACACGGTAGCGTGGAGAGCTGCATCAAACGATTCTGCGGACTGAAGACCACAATGACAGTTCATAAATAGTTTTCGATTAATGATGCAGATTCTCCTCAGAGATGAAAAATTATTTTTCATAAGAGATAGATTGGCTGGCTAGTACTTACCTTTGGCCGGCCGCGGTAGCCGAGGAGTCTGAGGCGCTTCAGTCACGGTCTGCACGTCCACTACGGTCGGGGGTTCGAATCCTCCCTCGGGCATGGATATTTGTGCCGTCTTTAGTATAAGGTAGTTCATAAGTAGTTTGTAAGTTTAGGGACTGATGACCCCGTAGTTAAGTCCCATAAACTTAACAAACATTTGAACATTTTTGAACTTACCTTTGAGCTGTACCGTCGATAGTTACACAAATGAAGAAAAAGAAAAACAAGGGGACGAAAAAGAACAAGCTTCGGAACGTAGTTCCTTCTTCAGGTGGGGGAGAAGGAAAGAAAAAAAAAAAGGTTGTAAATTACCTTTCCCTTCCGTTCCCATCCTTTTTTTCTTCCCTTCTCTCCCACCTGAAGAAGGAACTGTGTTCCGAAAGCTTGTCCTTTTTCGTCCTCTTTTTTTTCTTTTTCTTGATTTGTGTGACTGTCGTCGGTACAGCACAAAGGTGAGTACTGGCAGCCAATCTATCTCTTTTCGTAAATAGTAAGTTTAGGGACTGATTTTTGTATCCCATCCTCGTCGCCACTTTTGTGTCTCAGCCTCGTCGTCGCTTTTGTGTCTCGTTTCCGTCGTAGGTGTCGGTGGCCGAGTAGACAGACCGACACAGGGAAAAACGACGCACGCTTGTGCAGGTACGAAGGTGAGCAACCAATGGGACAGCAGAAACTAGAAACACTAGAGTAAATTAGAACGAGGTATATATTGCACAGAATTTATACAATACTTAACTTTTACATAGCTCAGTACTGCAGAATGCTCATACATACTTGAGCTAGAGGCCTGCCTAGTGCCTATCCGAAAGCCAAGTCTTCACTGGTGCCTATCTGATTCCGAAGGTTTTAACTGGTTCCTATCTCAGTCCCAAGTGAACGATGTCGTTCAGTGGTGGCCACGAGCGGAGTTGTAGCAGAGGGCGCTCGTGGCTGACGTCGTAAGAACGCCGCGCCGTGCGTGCATGGCGGCGCCCGGCGAAAGTAGGTGGCGCGCACTTTGGACTTGTGCGACACCACACTGATGACCATGTTGTTAAGTTCCTTAAGCTCTACAAACAAAAGATACGTGAGTTGAAATCAGTTCTTGCGGGTTGGTGGTTCGACACACACACACACACACACACACACACACACACACACACACACACACACACCTGAAAACGGCGGCTATATGCATCGCCGAACTAGATGCATGGCAGAAATAGTGAGTCCAGACGACGTCCTGATTCGGCGTTTGGCAGACAACCCTAGGGGGACTCATATAATGTTACACTAGGAAGTGCTACGTAGTCGCTGTACTGCAGCTGCTGTGGAGTTGCCAGCAGCAGCCCCACGCACTCTGCTTTTGGCTGACCCCTCCCCGGCTCCTCTCCTGGAATGCGACGCCAGCCCCGTCGCCCTCGGCCCGCTTCCCGGCTGCCTCGCAAATTCCCGCCCCTTCCCGCTCCCATACTCCGGACAGAGCAGCCGCCGGCCGCGAATTCCGCTGCGACTCGCAGTATTCGCTCGGCGGAGCACGCCAGCGCGTCATCTCCCGCCTCTCGTCGCTATGCCGTCCTCTCACGGAACGTGAAAACGCACGGGGACGATGAACGAGGCCGGCGAGAAAGACAGGCCGCGGCGCGCCTGTCGAGTCACGTGATCGAGGTAGTCCTGAGCGACATCTAGCTGACTAGCCGGCCGCTGTGAGCCAGTAGGCTGCGAGCCGTTGGCCTAGGACAGGGGTGTCCAACTAAATTTCGACGCGGGCCACATTACCAACTTTTATCACTGTGGCGGGCCGGAGAAAAGAAAATTGCAAAGGAATCAATTACTAAACCAGTGGAAATTAAACACTGTTTTTTCTAGTTAGGCGGGTAGGATGTATTTATAACAGAACATTATAAACATAATGTTAATGAAAAGGGAAAACTAATGAGACAAATAATACATATTGTGCTTGGAAAGTTCCTCAATATTTGGTGATGTGTCCGTTGTAGAAATTCGTATAATTCCGCTCAGATGGCCATCTGTTATCGAAGATCTCGTTTTAGATTTTACATTTTACATTTATATTCTCGTAAGTCTTGTTGATAAGTCAAAAACCACAGTGAAATATTGATAAATTAGTAGTGGAGAGGCGTATTAGGTATTTAAGAAACTTGAATTATAATAAAATTGACTTCTTTTCTAGCCCTACAAGCGTCAGAGGGGAACAGATATAAGTGTAATTTGATATCAGTTCTACCAACTTCGGAGCAAACCCGGAAATATTAGTAACATAATCCCAGCAATTCAGCTCGTTTAGATGTAATACCAATGTGCGGTGAATGAAAATTTGTATCCAGCCGGGATTCGAACCCGGGATCTCCTGCTTACTAGGTAGATGCGCTGACCACTCCGCCACCGAGGACACAGTGATCAGCCCCATTGCAGAGGACTCTTCCCTGCACATCTTCCGCCACACACAAATCTCCATTCGCCAGTCTCTTTCCTATAACCACAGCCTATTTGTTCTGTAGTACAGTGAAGCCATAACTGATAACAAATTGCGATTTATTTCATTAAAAATGAACGTTGTAACGTCGTCAAAAATATATAATTGTATACAAGCCGAGGCTGGGCTCCTGACGACAATTAATTGTGTCTCGATACCTCATGATCTGTTCTCCCTGATGCGGGAATACAGTATTGTGGCTGCGAACATTACAGAACAAATACGCTGTGACAATAGAAAAGAGACAGCGTGGCGAATGGAGATTTGTGTGTGGCGGGAGACGTGCAGGGAAGAGTCCTCTGCAGTCGGGCTGGTCACTGTGTCCTCGGTGGCGAAGTGGTCAGCGCGTCTGCCTAGTAAGCAGGAGATCCCAGGTTCGAATTCCGGCCGGGCACAAATTTTCATTCACCGCACACTGGTATTACATCTAAAACTAGTTCAGTGAAGCTATAAGTGAACGCAAATTGTGATCTATTTCATTAAAAATGAACACTGTAACGTCGTCAAAAATATATAATTTTACTTTAAATTGATTGAATTGGTGTGAGCTTGTTTTAAGTAAACTGAATCATGGTGTAAACCCTCTTTAATATGTGCCTTCCCCTCCCCCATACTCATGAGATGGCACTACAAGTAACATTGGATGGAAGAATCGCGTCATTCGCAGACTAGAAAATCATATAGGACGTCCAATACAGTGGAGTATATGACACCTACATTTTATTGAGCTTGTTCCTGTATCTGTTATCGATTTTTACCACTAAAGAAATTCTTGCATTGAAAACAACAATGTCAGGAGTATCCGTTTCCACGCTGCCCGCTCTGGTTAAGGGCATCTTTGTCCTGTGTGATTATTATGACAACAGATAAATTTTCCATATTAAAACGTTCCCTAAACATGAAATAAATAAATTGGACCCATCCTAATACCCACTTGCCCGCACATACAGCCACCCACACTCTACCACATGCGCGACTCGCCTTAGGAACTAGTATGTTGACTGAATTTATTAAGGCAAATAATGTACAGTTACATACCTTTAATAAACTGCCCACGAGCAGTGTTCAGTAACGCCCAGCCATTGCAACAGCAATGTCTCACTGACTGACATTGAAATTAAGACAGCGAGTGACTGCGGCAAGAGGACGCTGTGACTCCTGTCCTGTATATCCAGTGTGCATGCGCGTGACACGTGTTTACGAATCCCCCAAAACGCCGCGTGTCACCGTGAGAAAGGAGCGACAGCCGTCCTGTGTCATGGCAGTGCCGTCCTGTTTCAAGGCGACCGCGTCCAGTCAGGCCCCGGCTGCACGCAGCTGCTGGGGAAGAGTGGAATAGGGTGCTCTAGTGGAGAACTGCAAGGCAGGAACAGTTGTAGAGGAGGGCAGCTAGTGGGTTAGCTGGTAGGCGACCACCTCTCGCCCCACATGTTAATATACGCTCGAGTCCAGTGACGATGCAGGTTGATGTCAAATCATTGTCCTCACTTAACACTTTGGCTGAAAAAATTAATTAATTAAAAAAGCTCACAACTTCGTCAGGCTATGGCGGTCCGGGCCTCATTGAGGCCTGCGGACCATATGCAGGACAGCCCTGGCTTAGGACGACGAACTGGTGATGTCACAGCGTGCATATCGAGGCCGACGAGAAAGACAGGCTGCAGCGCGCACGTCGTGTGATCAAGTGACGCCTGATCCGGCGCGATCGCTAGCTGAGTCACTGGCCAAAATGAGACAGTGGACTGTGCTCCAGCGGCTGGCCAGTCAGCTAGCGATCGCGCCGGCTGAGTCCTCACTTTATCGCCTTTCTCGTCGGCCTCGGTGCAAGTCCACGTTCCACCGCTCTGCGAAGCATAAAACGGACGATCTGTCATCTTAAACTTTTGCCTTGTGGGACGGAAATGGCCAATGAGGATGCGACTTTATTTCCACGTGACAAGCTGAACTTTTCAGCCACCATATTAGGAAGTGACCTCCGTACTTGTTCCTGCTTTCATTGTAGCGTAACATGTATCAATAGAAAAACCGTCATCTGACATCATTTCTACCAATACAATTATTAGACACTACACAACAATACCTTTAAAGATTATTGTATTAATTCCAGCTAATGTTATATCTGATCTACCATGAAACAATACTGTTTTTATACTGGACCAAAAAGATGATCTACAGGGTGTCTCACGAAAGCCGCCTGCCAGGCATCCTTAGGACCGCTCTGTTCGTTACGGTTCCCAGCCGCCGTCACAGCATCCGCCGGCCACGGCAGCGCCCGATTCTCGGCCCCTATTGTGCCGCGGGCGCATACACTGAGTTAAAGTCTAAGAAACATTGACGCCTGAGTAACCTAAGCTTACCTTTATTTACAGTACATGTTCAAAATGATGTCCCTCTATGGAAAGAGTGGTCTGACATCTCTTGAAGACATTTGCGAACACTCGACGAATTTCCGCTGCCGAAATCTGGGAATTGACTAGTCGTATCCTATCTTCCAACTCTTCGAGTATATGGTGGATTGCTTGCATACACCTTGTCTTTTAACATTCCCCAAAGATAAAAGTCACGGGGATATAGATCTGGAGAACGAGGAGGCCAGTCAACTATCCTATCATTAAAAACACTTCGTATTGCTGCCATAGAAGCATTGGCAATGTGTGGTCTTGCATTGCCCTGCATGAAATAACCATACAGCTTTTCGTTGGGTGAAAGTTCTTGAAAAAGTGGATGCAGGATATTGTTCACATACCTGTCAGAATTTATTGTTTCGTGAAAAAAGATTCGACTAGTCATTTTCCAGATTTCGGCAGCCGAAATGCGTCGAGTGTTCGCAAATGTGTTCAAGAGATGTCAGGCCGCTCTTTCCATAGAGGGACATCATTTTGAACATCTACTGTAAATAAAGGTAAGCTTAGGTTACTCAGATGTCAATGTTTTTTAGACTTTAACTCAGTGTATGCGCCCGCGGCGCAGAATTGTTGTATCTTCCTCTTGCGTATAATATATTCTGTGTGTTCTTTACAACTTAAGATGTTCGTAATTATTATTACTAGGAAATTAGTTGCTATTACGGCCTGCGGATTTTACTGTTTGTCATGTAAATGAAATTCAACGAATTATTTTAGTGATCATATGGATGACTTTACACTTCTCATTATTAACGGACAATTGCCAATTTTTGCACCATGCAGATATCGTATCAAAATCATTTTTCAGTTGCTTTTGATCTTTTCTGGCTCCAGTAACCGATAAATGACAGCATTATTCGCGAACAACCTAACAGAGCGACTCAGATTGTCTCCTAAATCGTTTATAAAAATAAGGAATAGTAGGGGCCGTATAACACTTTCCTGGGGAACGACAGATATCACTTCAGTTCTACTCGATGACTTACCGTCAATTACTACTAACTGTGTCCTTTCTGACAGGAAATCACGAATCCAATCGCACAATTGGGGAGATATTCAATAAGCACGCAATTTGATTAGAAGACGCTTGTGTGGAAGCCTTCCGAAAAGCTAGAAATACGGAATCTATTCGACATCCCTTATAGATAGCACTCATCACATCGTATGACTGAAGAGCATGTTTCACAAGAACGATACTTTCTGAATCCGTATTGGCTATGGGCCAGTCGGTAGTTCTCTTCGAGGTAGTTCATAATATTTGACGAAAGTATATGTTCTAACATCCTGCTGCAAACCGACGACAATGATATAGGCCTGTAATTTTGCGGATCACTCCTATTGCCTTTCTTGAATATTGGTGTAACCAATGTAACTTTCCAGTCTGTGGGTACGAAACGTTCGCTGAGGGAATAGTAGTATATGATAACTAGTTGTGGGGCTATTGCATCAGCATACTCTGAAAGGAAACTAATTGGTATACAAACGGGACCGGGAGACATAATTATTTTTAAAGTTATTTAAGTTGCTTTAATACACCAGGGGTATCTACTTCTAAATTACGCATGTTGGAAGCTGTTCTTGATTCGAATTCAGGAGTATTTGCTTCTTCTTCTTTGGTGAAGGACTTTCGAAAAGCGCGTTAAACACTTCAGCTTTAGCAGAACTGTCATCAGTAGCATCTCGATTTCTATCGTTTAATGAAGGTACTGATTGTGTTTTGCTGCTAGTATACTTTACATACGACCAGAATTTCTTAGGATTCTCTACCAAATTTTGTGGCAGGGTTTCACTGTAGTAACTATTGAAAGCTCCTTGCACTTGTGTACGAGTTGAATTTCTAGTTACTGTATAAGATTTCAGGTCTTGGGGGATTTTGTGTACGGTTAAATTTGGCATGCTTGTTTGTTTGATTTTGCAAGAATGATGACGTGTCAGCCCCCTGTTTTGTTAATTTGTTGGTATAAACCTGTCAATGGTTGTCGATATTGTATCTTTGAAGTTTCGCAAATCTATGAAATGGATCGTCTTCTTGATACTATGTCATATCTAAAGAACAAATTACAACACTTTTGAGGTTGATATATTCCAGTCTGTATCTTCAGTCAGGCTGGTAATGGTGACGTCACAGCAGAGTTGGCATCTGCTGCGGGTTCGTGCGTAGCTACTCCAAAATAAATGTTTTACTGTTTTTATTTCTAAACTTTTCTGGATCTTTCTTGCTTATTCAATATAATTACAGTATCAGATATTCATTGTTATTTCGTATTAACAATACGGAGTAGTGCGTTATGTACTATCTCGTGGTGTGCATGTAAAGAGATGGAATACCATATTTGCGTCTACAATCTGCCAAATATTTTATCAAGTTTTGGTTCAATTACTCTTTATGGGTCTTTATCCAATATTCGATTATATTTTTTACAATCAAGAGCGAACTCTGTCCACGAGAGAATTTGTTTGGTTTTGTCGTGCTAGAGCAAACGAAGCAGTGAATTTTAAGACGGTATCCTACATCAGAAGGTTTTCCGCGTAGTGTTTAAAACCTGTCGCAGTTCAGTACTGTGTTCCAACAGTGCAGTTCCATAGTGGAGAGAGAAAATGACTAGCGTGCGCTCACCAAGCAGATGTTTGTACTAATTGATGTAGCACAGGAGGAGCAGTGTTTGTGCAGTACTAAAAGCAAAACCTTATGGTGGTGGGGAATAGTCGAAAATAGAACTATTAAAAATCTAGGAACATTTTTCTGACAAACAAAAGTGTCAAAAAGCATATTTCAGAGCATTTGACGGTTCAACACAGAAGTTTTATTCAAATTCAAATATTTTTATAGCTTATGGGACTTAACTACGGGGTCATCAGTCCCTAAACTTACAAACTAAATATGAACTAACTAATACTAAGGAGGGCACAAATATCCATGCCCGAGGAGGGATTCGAACCCCCGACCGTAGTGGACGTGCAGACTGTGACTGGAGCGCCTCAGTCCCCTCGGTCACCGCGGCCGGCAGAAGTTTTTTCTCAAGAACAGATAGTGGTGACGAACAGTGGTCAAAGTTCAAAGCCATCGTACAATATGCATTAGATGAGTATGTACCAATAAAGATCGTAAGAGATGGAAAGGAGCCACCATGGAACAACAACCGATTTAGAAAACTGCTGCGGAAGCAAAGGGAACTTTACTGCAAACATAAACAAAGCCAAAGCCTTGCAGACAAACAAAAATTAAACGAAGCGAAATGCAGCTTGAGGAGGGCTATGCGAGAGGCGTTCAACGAGTTCGAAAGTAAAGTTCTATGTACTGACTTGGCTGAAACTCCTGAGAAATTTTTGTGTTATGTCAAAGCAGTAGGTGGATCACAACAAAACCTTCAGACACTCTGTGACGAAATTTGCACTAAAACAGAGGATGACACAGTAAAGCCTGAATTACTAAATGATTTTTTCCAAAGCTGTTTCACAGAGGAAAATTGCACTGTAGTTCCTTCTCTAGATTGCCCCACAGATTACAAAACGGCAGATATTGAAATAATTGACAGAGGGATAGAAAAACAATTAAAATCGCTCAAAAGAGGAAAGGCCGCAGGACCAGATGAGGTACCAGTTCGTTTTTACACAGAGTACGCGAAGGAACTTACCCCCTCCCTTCTTGCAGTGGTGTACCGTAGGTCTCTAGAAGAGTGTAGCATTCCATAAGATTGGAAAATGGTGCAGGTCATCCACGTTTTCAAGAAGGGCGTCGAACTGATGTGCAGAACTATAGGCCTGTATCTGTAACGTCTGTCAGTTGTAGGATTTTGGAACATGTATTATGTTGGAGTACAATGACATGTCTGAAGACTAGTAATCTGCTCTGTAGTAATCAACATGGGTTTCGATAAAGGCGATCGTGTGAAATCCAGCTCGCGCTATTCGTCCACGAGACTCAGAGGACCATAGGCACGGGTTCTCAGGTAGATGCTGTGTTTCTTGGCTTCCGCAAGGCGTTTGATGCAGAACCCCACAGTCGCTTAATGAACAAATTAAGAGCATATGGTCTATCAGACCAGTTGTGTGATTGGATTGAGGAGTTCCTAGATAACAGAACGGAGCATGTCATTCTCAATGGAGAAAAGTCTTCTGAAGTAAGAATGTCAGGTGTGGCACAGGGGAGTGTCGTGGGACCATTGCTATTCAATATATATATATATGACCTTGTGGACAACATCGGAAGTTCACCGAGGCTTTTTGCAGATGTTGCTGTAGTGTATAGAGAGGTTGTAACAATGGAGTATTGTATTGAAATGCAGGAGTATCTGCATCGAATTGACGCATAGTGCATGGAATGGCATTTGTATCTCAATGTAGACAAGTGTAATGTGCTGCGAATACATAGCAAGAAAGATCCTGTATCATTTAGCTACAGTATAGCAGGTCAGCATCTGGAAGTAATTAATTCCATAACTTATGTGGGAGTAGTCATTAGGCGTGATTTAAAATGGGACGACCATATAAAATCAATCGTCGGTAAAGCAGATGCCAGACTTAGATTCATTGAAAGAATCCTAAGGAAATGCAGTCCGAAAACAAAGGAAGTAGGTTACAGTACACTTGTTCGCCCACTGTTTCAATACCACTCAGCGGTGTAGCTGTAGAATTATGCCGCGTGTATCATCAACTTCAGTGTGACAGGCAGAACATATTATTTCCGAAGGGATTCCAAACAAATTTTTTGTATATGCGGAATAATGCCGGTCGCGGTGGCCGAGCGTTCTGCGATGCGCCAGTCACAATCTGCACGGCCGCTACGGTCGGGGATTCGAATCCCCCCTCGGGCATGGATATTTGTGCCGTCCTTAGTATTAGCTAGTTCATAAGTAGTTTGTAAGTTTAGGGACTTATGACCCCGTAGTTAAGTCCCATAAGCTCTACAAACATTTGAACATCTGAGCGGAATAATGCACAACGTGGAAAATAGGAATTTGAGAAAGAGCAAGACAAGTGTAGTTGGTGCAAATGATGTGAACACACTGATCTGCGCTTCAGCACACAACGGTCGTTGGAGACCGCTGCGGCCGCAAACCGTAGCGAACACGAGCGAATAGCGCGCGGGAAGAAAGAACACCTGAATCTCTGCGTTCGAGCTCTGATTTCTCGTATTTTATTCTGATCATCATTTATACCTAATTAAGTAGGAGTCAACAATATATTTTCGCATTCGGAGGAGAATGTTGGCGATTGGAGTTTCGTAAGTAGACCACGCCGCAGCGATAAACGCCGTTGTTGTAATGATTCCCATCCCAGATCCTGTATCATTTCCGTAACGCTGTCTCCCCTGTATCGTGACAATACCAAAAGAGTTGCCCTTTTTTGACTCTTTCGATGTCCTCCGTCAAACACTCCTGATAAGGATCCCACACTGGGCACCAATACTCTAAATGAGGAAAGACAAGCTTAGTGTATGCAGTTTCTTTTGTAGTTCTGTTGCATATTTTAAGGGTTCTGCCAATAAAACGCAGTCTCTGGTTCGCCTCTCCTACTACATTATCTACGTGTGCCTTCCAGATTAAGTCTGAAGTAATAGTAATTCCTAGGTATTTTGTGGAGTTTACGGCCTTCACTTTTGTTTGATTTATCTTGTAAACAAAGTTTAACGGATTTATTTTCATGTGGACGACTTCACACTTCTCATTATTTAGAGTCAATTGCCAATTTTTACACCATAGTCATATCTTATTCACGTCATTCTGCAGTTGGTTTTGATCTTCACATAATTTTACTAGACGATAAATGGCGACGTCATCTGCAAACAATGTAAGACAGCTGCTCAGATTTCCCCCATATCATTTAAGTAGATTAGGAACAGCATAGGACCAATAACACTACCCTGTGGAACGCCCGATATCAACTCTGTTTTAGTCGATGCCTTACCATCGATTACAACAAACTGTGTCCTCTCTGACAGGAAATCCCCTATCCAAACGCAAATTTGGGGCGATATACCGTAACCACGCACGCCTCGCCCTGCCTGCAATAGAGTTTCAGATTTGGAATGGTACGTATCCCCAATGTCAGAAATAGACACTATTTATGATTCTACGGCTATGTGTAAACACAGGAAGAACGTGTCAGGACGTTCGCTGGCTGTGGTCAGTCAAGAGTGTCGTTCATCGCCAGTGAGGTATGCAGTCAGACAATTTCTCGCTGTCGGCAAGTAGGACTGAGATATGATGACGCATCGGACACACCACACGGAGCAGCTGTGTCCGCTACCACGTATAAACCTGCAACAGGGAAATTACCACAATTGTGGTACTCCTTAATTCTTTCAATTTCATCATTTTGTAACGAAGCATTCATACCTATCTGGTTGCACTGCTAACCGTCGGCCGCGGTGGCCGAGGGGACTGAGGCGCTTCAGTCACGGTCTGCACGGCCACTACGGTCGGGGGTTCGAATCCCCACTTGGACATGGATATTTGTGCCGTCCTTAGGATAAGCTAGTTGATAAGTAGTTTGTAAGTTTAGGGACTGATGACCCCGTAGTTAAGTCCCATAAGCTTAACAAACATTTGAACATTTTTTGCTAAACGTCCCGATACCAGAGTTGCCTAATAATAAGTATACGAATGTAATTAGTGTATCACTTTCATCTCAAAAACTTTTTTTCTGAAGGTTTTTTCTGGTAGAGGTTACAGATGTGAAACTAGCAAGAATGATTGCAGGCACTAACAGATGGGAACAATGGCAGGAGGGTGTCCATAATGAGGAAATCAAAGAAAATCTGGGCATGAACACCACAGGTGAAGCAGTTAGAGTGAACAGACTGAGATGGTGGGGTCATGTTACACGCATGGGAGAAGCAAGGTTACCTAAGAGACTCATGGGCTTGGCAGCGGAGGGTAAGAGGAGTCGAGGTAGACCAAGAAGAAAGTACTTAGATTCGGTGCAGAATGACTTTGAAGTAAAAGGCATAATATCAGACGAGGCATCAATATTAGAATTGAATAGGGAATCATGGAGGAATTTTATTAGAGGTACTACGCTCCAGACTGAACGCTGAAAGGCATAATCAGTCTCTAATGATGGTGAAGATGATGAGGTTTTTTCTGTTGTTTGACGACGCAGAGGTTTGTTTAATTAGCAAATATTAATTCAGAGAAGAGAAGTGTTATAGTTTAAATATTTCGGTAATTAGTATCTCTGATTGCCGCGGCGGAGTGGCCTAGTGCATTGAGGCGCTATGGTCCGTATTCCCCCTTGAGCATGGATGTTTGTGCCGTCTTTAGTATAAGTTAGTTCATAAGTAGTATGTAAGCTTAGGGAATGATAACCCCTCAGTTAAGTCCCTTAAGCTTAACAAACACTTGAAATCTTGAGTGCTGCTAACGTTGTTAAGTATTTCACATAAACCATTCTAAAATTTGACGTAAAGCCCGCTATAATCGATTTGGCGTTCTAATGTGTATTCTGTAAAGTCAACTGTTTGTAATATTTGGGTCCTGCAACGTTAAATATGTCACTTAACGATATAATATTACTTGTGTTAATTCTAAATGGCTGCTGTAATATTTCCGTATTTAAATATCGTATCCAGTGACCTTTCTATTATCTCACGAAATTTGTATTACACAATTGCAGCTAACCTGAAGACTGCTTTGCTTTGTAGCCAAAATGGCCATCGTTAAATAAGTATAGAAATATTAAAGCGGCCATTTGCAATTAATATTATGTCTGTTAAGTCAGTTATTAAGTAGTATTTAAATTAACTATTACAGTTCGTTTAGCCGCTTTCGAACATAGGCAAACGAATGTAAAGATCTTTTTTCTCTAACTTCTCAATTTTTTTTATTTTTTTGTAGTCGCCGTCTCATGTTTTTAAAATTATTTTCAGACGGTACAGTTACGCTTCATATGAAGACTTTTAGTGTCAGTATTTAGAATAAATTCCGTGATAGGGGCATTAAACAGCTCAACCCCCCCCCCACACCACCACATTTTTCTCGCCACCATTATGGATAGCTTCTTTTCAAACTTGACATCTCCGTAGGACAGAGGATGACACGGCGGCCGGTCAGTACCCAGTGGGCCTCTCGACGCCTGTCGGAGGGAGAAACGCAACTATCGTGTTTATGGCAAATGTGATGGTAATGCTATGGCTGCAGTTAACGAATATTGAGTACGTTATACGACTCGGATGATTCCGAATGCACGAACTGTTAGCTGAGTGCCACGGTTGAGTGGCCTCGCTGCTTAGTTTAAGTAGTCTGCTTTTGTATGTGTGTCAAACAACTTCTTAGACCCGTTCACGTGTGCACGTGGCACGGAAGAGATGCTAATCTGATGGTGGTAAAACCGAAACGCGTCATTTTTGAGGGCACGCCATACATGAAGTGTGAGCTGTAGTATAGAATTTACGACCTAACCAGCTTCACAGCAGTACTACACAATCATTTCCATCATGGTCGCCTGCCTACTCAATAACTTTATGTCGCATTTACGATTAGTTTAAGTAGTTTGTACGTTTGGGGACTGATGACCATAGCAGTTTAGGAGTCTTCGTTTAAAGCCTGCTCTTGAACCACTGTAACTGGCTCCTCGAGGAACATTTCCCCAGCATACTACCGATGTTTACTCACTGTCATTCACGCAATCGTAGCGGTGGAGTAGCCGAGCGGTGTAAAGCGTCTCGTTGCGGAGCGCGCGGTTGCTCGCCGTGGAGGTTCGAGTCCTCCCTGGGGCATGGGTGTGTGTGTTTGTCCTTAGGTTAGTTTACCTAGGTTTAAGTAGTTTGTAAGCTACGGACTGATGACCAGGCAGTTTGGTCCGATAGATTTACAAACATATGAACATTCACGCAATCTCTCAGGAGCGATTGCATTACATTAATTTGATTTGAGGTAAAATAAAGTACTCATTAAGTCGGCAACTTATTCTTTCACTAGCCAAAATGATTCGCCAGTTACCAGAACAGTAGAGTGGTTGCTATAAGAAAAGATAGCAAAAAAATGCGAAAAAGTCACCACACCTGGCAACCCTGAACTAAAAACCACGGCTACAAAGAATCAGCGACAGAGGCTGTTTGGGCCCTACAGAGCAGCCAACTCCTGGATTAATGACGCTCAGTGACAAGCGCAGTGGAATATGGCCCACGCTGCAGACTCCCCCACTGTGCTGTAGCAGAGGCGAGGGTTCTGGAGCAGGCCAGACCCGGTGACCCACATGGGGCCGCCGCCGCCGCCACAACGGGCCCCCGGGGGCGGAGCGGCGGAACTGGGGGAGGCGCGTGCCGCCCCCACCGCCTCCCAGGGCGGTGGCAGCGGCAACCACAGGCCGGCCGTCTCAGCAGACGGACTTCTCCCTCTCCTCTTCTCTACCACACTGGTTTTCATTTCCATACCCACACAGAAAGCAAGTGTAGACAAATATGGTAATTACTGAACTACCATTTTAATAATTTCAGGGTTGCAAAACACGAATTATTTACGGACGAATGGAAAAACTGGTGGAATCCGACCTTTAGTAGAGACGCAGGAACACGTGAGGCAATACTCACATTACGACTTATCTTAGAACACAGGCTAAGGAAAGGCATCTGGAGAAAGATTTTGACAATGTTGGATGGAATACTGTGTGATGATACTGCTGGCCTTCTCATGTCAATGTTATCGTACGATACCGTCTGCGTCGGACCCGGAATCGTGTGATTCAATAATGATATATGTTGCGTGTGAAGTTAGTTACAGACGAAATAACCAGCCTAGGAATCAGTGTAGGACAGTGTCTCGGTGATACTGTGATTAAAACAAGTGATAGATTTCAATAATTAAGAAATTTGTATAAGACGTTTCCAGACAGTTCTAAAAACAATAGTTTTGTCATTGTATGTTATTTCAATAAATAGACAGACGAATGGTAAAAACTTTTGTATCTACCTAAAGACATTAAAATAAATAGCATTGTACATATGTTAGGCTCATAAACAAGTTGTGTTGACCAGCTAATTGTGTTAATTAATGTAATAGTCAAGACTTGAATATTGTTATTCTTTGTATGTATTGACTGCCGTAAGATTTCGTGTATATTTTGAGAATGGACAAGATATTTGATAGTTAAATATATGTTGGGAAAATGTATCATGTACTCATTAACAAATTAATTGACATTTAACAATACTCTTTGTTGTCAAACAGCAATTACCGCGATTAAGACTTAAAAAGATTTACGCCATCTAAAATTATTGTATGCATACTTTTCATTCTATATTGTGATTATTTTTGTGTACATGAAATGTTTTATTTGTGTGTTTGGCAATTGTAAATTAGTATATTCAATTGTTATGAACAATGCATGATGTAATACCATTATTGTGGATGTTATATATTTGTCTCACCACCTTGCATAGGGGAGTTGGAGTATTGCCGCTTCTGAAGTAGTTTGGAATCTGTCAGTCTGTGTTGTAGTGGTAATTGTGTACGATATGAAATGAAGTTGTAATGTTTTGGTGGAGAAGCAGTTTGTTTGGAAATTAAAAAGACGTGAAAAATTGTACCTACGAGTATTTATTTCTACCACGACGCCCCAGGTATTAATTTTGTAGCGAGCAGAACCCCCATACATCGTAATGTTGAAAAGCTACGTATGTTGTTTCGAAGTGGTAGAATGAAACTGTAATTACTTAAGAACCAATAAAACATTATAACTGTCTTTCAAATTCTGAAGGTAGCAGGGGTAAAATGTTGTTGTTGTTTTGGGGTTTTGAGGGGACTAAACTAAACGGTTATCAGTCCCCTGTTCCTACCGAAGATAACACATCCAAATAGAAAAAACGTAAAATAGAGCTCAACACCCAGAAGAGAGGTACGAGGGGCACACAGTGCCAATGAATTTGATACTCTCAACATCACTGTAGAAGACAGGAATAGGAGAGACCAAGTGTTGAACTAAGCTAAAATAGGGCAGGGAACAGTGGCTGGCTGATCACAAACAAATACAAGATGAGCCAGTCACTCTGCACAGGTTTAAAACCTACAGGTAAAAAACAGGGTAGAAGTAAGGAAGATCCGCGGTGGAGTAGCCGAGCGGTCTAAAGCACCTCGCTGCGCAGCGCGCGGTTGCTCGCCGTGGAGGTTCGAGTCCTCCCTGGGGCATGGGTGTGTGTGTGTTGTCCTTAGGTTAGTTTACCTAGGTTTAAGTAGTTTGTAAGCTACGGACTGATGACCACGCAGTTTGGTCCGATAGATTTACAAACATTTCAACATTTTGAGTAAGCAAGACATCATATTAAAAGGTGAGGGGTGTGGACCTGAGACACCAGGCACGAGCCCACCACTACATAGAACGATAAAATCCAGCTGTGCGTATGAAACCTAAAACACGGTCAGCCATTGAGGCATTGCCAGCTAAAATCAGGGCAGGCGCAGTAGACCGAGCGAGGTGGTGCAGTGGCAGCACACTGGACTCGCACTTTGAAGGATGGTGGTTCAAATCCACCTCCGACCATCCAGATTTAGGTTTTCCGTGATTCCCCTACATCACCCCAGGCAAATGCCGGGATGGTTCCTTTGAAAGAGCACGGCCGATTTCCTTCCACATCCTTACCCAAACACTCCCAGCGTTAGCTCCGTCTCTAATGACCGCTCTGTCGACGGAACGTTAAACTCGAAGTTTCCTTCCTTTTTTTTTTTTCTTTTTTTTTTTGCAGGCGCAGTAGATGAATTAAAAGACAGCCGCAAGGCAGCTTAAAGCGGACAGTCCGACGGGATGTGGACCACTGTCAACAAGTATGGCCAATACGTAAGCGACACAGGACGAGTCCCTACGGGAAGGCCTGAATGACGACTTCCAGACGGCCGCATAGGACTTGATCGCACGGAGCTTGTTGGGAGTACTCAGTGTTGCCCATTGTGTGTTACAAGCCTCAAAAACCTTGTGGGGCAAATCCAATCGCAGGGTAAAATATAAGGAGCGAAGAGCCAATTCAACTTCTGCTAACCAGACGGCAGTTATTACAGTCGAAAGGCGTGAAAGGCTTGCAGTTGTTAGGAAGGACGTAAGACAGGTTTGTAGCCTTTCTCAAATATTGTTGAATCTGTACAGTGAGCAGGCAGTTAAAGAATGCAAAGAGAAATCTGGAGAAGGAATTAAATTTCAGGTAGAAAAAATAAATTATTTGCGGTTTGCCGATGACATAGTAATTTTGTCAGAGACGGCAAAGGATCTGGAAGAGCAATTGAATGGAATCGACAGTGTCTTGAAATGAAGATTAAGATGAACATCAACAAGAGTAAAACGAAGGTAGTGGAATGTAATGTCAGAAAATCAGGCGATGATGAAGGAATTAGATTAGGTAATGAGACAATAAAAATAGTAGATGAGTTTTGTTATTTGAGTAGCAACATAACTTCTGGTGACCGAAGTAAAGAACGTATAACATCCAGAATGGCTATGGGAAGAAAAGTGTTTCTGAAGAAGCGAAACTTGTTGACATCCAATATTAGTTTAAATATTAGGAAGTCCTTTCTAAAAACATTTGTCTGCGGTGTAGAATTTTGTGGGAGTGAAGCGTGGACATTAAGGAGTTCAGACAAAAAGATGATAGAAGCTTTCGAAATGTGGTGCTACAGACGAATAATTAGATGGGTAGATGACGTAACTAATGAGGAGGTCCTTAACGTAATTGGGGAGAAGTGGTGTTTCTAACATATCCTAAGAGATGGGATGGATTGGTGGACCACATTCTGAGACATCAAGAAGTCGTCAACTTAGCATTATAATGAAGTGTGAGGGGTAAAAATCGTAGAGGGACACCGAGGGACGAATACAGTAAGCAGATTCAAAAGGATGTAGGTTGCCGAAAGTATTCTCAGATGAAGAGACTTGCGCAGGATAGGGTAGCGTGGAGAGCCGCATCAAACCAGTCAGTCTACGGACTGAAGACCACAACAATTGAAAAACAGGCATATGAAACTCGAAACGAAAAATTCGCAAAGTTGCAAAAACGATTTTTCTTAAATAAATACAAAACGATAACTCCGATAGGAAAACGTTACAGTAGAAAGTTATAGGACTTAAAATTATCTAGTGATTCCTCTTTTGTCCGCATCGGTAACTTTGTTATATTTCAAGATATATATATAAAAAAAACTTTGAAAACTCTGTTCTTTATAACTCGTCAACATTCCCGTTTCCAGAGTTATTATTCGCTATTTGTATGTAAGTATGGCACGAG
Organism: Locusta migratoria; assembly: GCA_026315105.1. Classification (NCBI taxonomy): domain Eukaryota; kingdom Metazoa; phylum Arthropoda; class Insecta; order Orthoptera; family Acrididae; genus Locusta; species Locusta migratoria. The sequence continues at coordinate 68,909,152 of CM048754.1, read as the reverse complement.
GTAAGACCAAAAGTACTTTTTGGAAAAAATTAGAAATATCAAGCATTTTTGGAGATATGAAGATTTTTTTGTGTCCCAGCCTCGTCGCCACTTTTGTGTCCCAGCCTCGTCGCCGCTTTTGTGTCTCGTTTCCGTCGTAGGTGTCGGTGGCCGAGTGGAATGAGACCGACACAGGAATAAAGATAGCACGCTGGTGCAAGTACGGAGAGGAGCAGCCAGAAACACTAGAGTAAATTAGAACGAGATATATATTGAACAGAATTTATACAATACTTAACTTTTACAGAGTTCAGTACTGCAGAATGCTGATACATAGTTAGAGGCCTGCCTAGTGCCTGTACGATAGCCAAGCCTTCACTGGTGCCTATCTGATTCCGAAGGTCCTAACTGGTTGCTATCTCCGTCCCAAGTGAACGATGTCGTTCAGTGGCGGCCACGAGCGGAGTTGCAGCAGAGGGCGCTCGTGGCTGTCGTCGTAAGAACGCCGCGCCGTGCGTGCATGGCGGCGCGCGGCGAAAGTAGGTGGCGCGCACTTTGGACATGTGCGACACCACAGATTTTTTTCAAAAATAGGTCCTCTCGAAAATTGGCTAGATTTGCTCACGGGATCAATCTAGAGTAACGGTTTACGGTATATTAAATAATATATTTACTGACTGTTCCGTCGGTACTTGACAGAATATTTGATACATTACGAATGAAATTCACAAGGTAACTGTAAGATATTCTGCAAATTTATTGGTTTACGAACCGGTTTTCGGCTGTTAAGCCATCATCAGGTAAACATTACCAGTTTATTTAATGCTTTTTAATGTTTACCTGATGATGGTGTGACAGCCGAAAACCGGTGCGTAAACCAATAAATTTGCAGAATATCTCACAGTTGTCTTGTGTATTTCATCCATAATGTATTAAATAATATTTTAGATTTTATTAGTTATAAGTATCAAATCAAGACTTCGAGAAAGTTACACTTTTTCTGGCCTGTTTTACTCAACTGACTAATTCTATGCCGGCCGCGGTGGCCGAGGGGACTGAGGTACTCCAGTCGCGCTCTGCACGGCCACTACGGTCGGGGATTCGAATCCCCCCTCGGGCATGGATATTTGTGCCGTCCTTAGTCTTAGCTAGTTCATAAGTAGTTTGTAAGTTTATGAACTGATGACCCCGTAGTTAAGTCCCATAAGCTCTACAAACATTTGACTAATTCTATTTATGTTGTGAAAGGTACTGTTAGAGAAATATATTGCTGACACTTTTTCATAGATTTTGAAACAAATAATTTTGCTCTACGATCTTCTGGATCCGAGATTCCGGCCAGAGATATTAGCTGCTGCCATCAGGTAAAGTTGTCAAACGTCCATGCAGTACGGATGTGGAGGTGCTAAGAGACCACGTGTTCTGAGTGTGCTGCCTGCATTTGCAAAAAGAAATTAAAGCTGTGCTCGTAGGATCCATGTTAACCACACACTCTCTGCATTTTCACAAACAAAATAACAAATTTTTGGCCGCGGCGGATTAGCCGTGCGCATTGGGACGCCGTGGTGCTGTTCGTGCAGCCGTTCACCGTCGGAGGTTCGAGTCCTCCCTCGGGCATGGGTGTCTGTGTTGTCCTTAGGTTAGTTTACCTTAGTTTAAGAAGTTTGTAAGCTACGGACTAATAACCCAGCAGTTGAATCCGATAGATTTACAAATAAACAAACCAAATATTGGCGACAAGTAAGGAATATCGGTCTATCCACAGCCTATGAAATCTCGAGATGTGCGGAAATATAACTGCCAAATAGTTCTGATTTGAGAACAGTGCTAAATGTCGTTGCTGCTCATTTGACTTACCAGCAATTCGAACGTTTCCCATAGGCCTGTCTCTAACCGTATGGTCGGAAATCGTTTGTAATCTAACCATATTCTCGGAAATCGCAACACATTTGGATGTCAAGTATTTGTGAGAAGGAAGAACAGAAATATCATTGCTGGCGGTATCACTTGCAGCAATTACATTCTCCGTTTTCCAATCAGACTGCAATCAGCAAATCGATGTTATTCGTGCCTGAGACAGAGCTTTCATACAGGTAACTTCGCCTTCTGATAGCTTACTACCTTTATATGAGTAAGAAAATACCACAATATGTTAGGCTACGAATAAGCAACTCCTAAAAAGTGTTACATACGATTAGATTCAAAAATATGTAGCGCTGAGAATAAAAATCTCAAATTCAAGATTGTATTTATTTAAAACACGGCCGCTTTCGGGGCCGTGTCCATCATAATGTATTTATACATTGAGATCAGCGAGCGGTTTTATGGAGGAGTTCACTGTTTTACAAAAAATAAATTATGTCCTATGTAAAAATTTCATTTTTCGTTGTATTTACACTAATGGCCATTAAAATTGCTACATCAGGTAGATGACATGCTACAGACGCGAAATATAACGGACAGAAAGAAGAAGCTGTGATATTCAAATGATTAACTTTTCAGAGCATTCACATAAGGTTCGCGCCGGTGGCGACACCTATAACGTGATGGCATGAGGAATGTTTCCAACCGATTTCTCATACACAAACACCAGTTGACCGGCGTTACCTGGTGAAACGCTGTGGTGCCTCGTGTAAGGAGGAGAAATGCGTACCACCACGTTTCCGGATGTAGCCTATCACGATTGCGGTTTATCGTGTCGCGACATTGCTGCTCGCGTTGGTCGCGATCCAATGACTGTTAGCAGAATTTGGAATCGGTGGATTCAGGAGGGCAATACGGAACGCCGTGCTGGATCCCAACGGCCTCGTATCACTAGCAGTCGAGATGACAGGCATCTTATCCGCAAGGCTGTAACGGATCATGCAGCCACGTCTCGATTCCTGAGTCAACAGATGGGGACGTTTGCAAGACAACAACCATCTGCACGAACAATTCGACGACATTTCCAGGAGCATGGACTATCAGCTTGGAGACCATGGCTGCGGTTACCCTTGACGCTGAATTACAGACAGAAGCGCTTGCGATGGTGTACGCAATGACGAAGCTGGGTGCACGAATGGCAAAACGTCATTTTTCCGGATGAATCCAGGTTCTGTTTACAGCATCATGATGGTCGCATCCGTGTTTGGCGACATCGCAGTGCACACACATTGGAAGCGTGTATTCGTCATCGCCATACTGCCGTATGACTCGGCGTGATGGTATGGGGTGCTATTGGTTACACGTCTCTGTCACCTGTTGTTCGCATCGACGGCACTTTGAACAGTGGCCGTTACATTTCAGATGTGTTACGACCCGTGGCTCTACCCTTCATTCGATCCCTACGAAACCCTACATTTCAGCACGATAATGCACGCCCTCATGTTGCATGTCCAGCACGGGCCTTTCTGGGTACGGAAAATGTTCGACTGCTGTCCTGGCCAGCACATTCTGCAGATCTCTCACCAACTGAAAACGTCTGGTCAATGGTGGCCGAACAACTGACTCGTCACAATACGCCAGTCACTACTCTTGATGAACTGTGGTATCGTTTTGAAGCTGCATGGATATATGTACCTGTACACGCCATCCAAGCTCTGTTTGACTCAATACCCGGGCGTATCAAGGCCGTTATTACGGACAAAGGTGGTTGTTCTAGGTACTCATTTCTCAGGATCTATGCACCCAAATTGCGTGAAAATGTAATCACATGTTAGTTCTAGTATAATATATTTGTACAATGAATACCCGTTTATCATCTGCATTTCTTCTTTGTGTAGCAATATTAATGGCCAGTAGTGTAATATTATTTATATAATACCGTTCTCACGGAGTTTTTCGTTTTTCATGTATTTTTATTTACATTTAGTTACAAGTAATTGAGTCACAGGTGTTTTTTGTTTTATTTTTTATTCATCTATAACACGCTGTTGCCATGAAACGACTTACTGCGAGTTGTAAAACCAAAACCATAGCGCTTATGCGAAGACTGTGAGATATGCGGCGAATCAAGATAGCGTCTGTCACACGAAAGGAACAAGTGACGTCAGTTTGCACTTTCCACTTTATCAAACGTAGGAGACGTGAAGATAACAGAGCTTGCATACTTTGCTTCCTTTTATTCCATAATGTCATAGGGTATAATATTTTGGGGTAACTCTTCAAGTCAGTCAAAAGTCTTCAGAGTCCAAAAACGTGTAATACATATTATTTGTGGAGTAAATTCACGGACGTCCTGTAGAAGCCTCTTCAAAGAACTGGGTATATTGACTACTGCCTCTCAGTATATTTATTCCTTAATGAAATTTGTGATAAATAATATATCCCTCTTTCCAACAAACAGCACAGTTCATACATACAATACTAGGAATGAAAATGATCTACAAAAGGACTTAAAAGCGCTGACTTTAGTTCAAAAAGGGGTCCACTACTCAGGAACACACATTTTCAATAATATACTTTTGTATCCCATCCTCGTCGCCACTTTTGTGTCCCGGCCTCTTCGCCACTTTTGTGTCTCGACCGACACAGGAATAAAGGATGCACGCTTGTGCAGGTACGGAGGTGACCAGCCAGTGGCACAGCAGAAACTAGAAACACTAGAGTAAATTAGAACGAGACATATATTTCATAGAGAGATTACAATACTTATCTTTCATAAGTTTCATTACTGCAGAACGCTGATACATAGATTATATAGAGGCCTGCCAACTGATAATTCCTAGTGCCTATCCGATAGCCAAGTCTTCACTGGTGCCTATCTGATTCCGAAGTGTTAACTGGTTCCTATCTCAGTCCCATGTGAACGATGTCGTTCAGTGGTGGCCACGAGCGGAGTTGTAGCAGAGGGCGCTCGTGGCTGACGTCGTAAGAACGCCGCGCCGTGCGTGCATGGCGGCGCGCGGCGAAAGTAGGTGGCGCGCACTTTATACTTGTGCGACATCACATATACCATCGAGTATAAAAAATGTAGCTACAAATAAAGATCAGTTTAAGAGGAGCCTAAAAGAGTTTCTAGTGGCCAACTCCTACTCCATTAGTGAATTTCTAAATTGTACCAAATGACGCATGTATTGGTATTCATACTATATTAGTATTATTATATTATCAGCTAAAAAAACCTTAAAATGTATGTATCTGTATTTATATTATTAGTAATATCTATTATTCATCTTGTAAATTTCATTTCTTGACATGTTCCACATCTACGAGGATCCCCTCAACATGGATCTACGGAACGAAAAACTAATTTAATCTGATGATCGTCACGCATTGGCAAATGTGACAGTGAATGCCACTGGCGGGAGATGCCTTCCTGCTAGGGTAGCAGATCACTGGCCAGTGTAGCGCCACAGTGTCCGCTCCTCTGCTGTCCCGAGGGACGCGGGTCGACGCCGGGCGCTGCACTGCGGCGCCGCCGGCCTTGGCTCCCTCCCCCTCTCCTCCACTCCCTCTCTCCCCTTCCTCCCTCCTCTTTCCCTCCCCTACCGCCAGCTGCCTGCAGGCCGCCAGAAACAGCGGAGGCCGTGCGAGACGCACAGCACAGCTGCCCCAATACGTCGCCAGTACCCAAATAGTCAAAACATTTCTGTGACGCCAATAAGCAGAAATTATTACCACAAAGCAAATAGGAAAATACCTTTCAACTACACACTATTAAATATATTTTGACCTGATCCCTGCTATAAAACTTATTTATTTTATGCTACGGCCGTTTCGGCTATAATGCTACCTTCTAAATTGTGTGTTGTCCATCGAATATCGTTAATTATTCCGTCACGCCACAAGATTTTCAAGAGTTCATTTCTAATGCTATTGTGACAATTACTTTTGTTGGTCAACGACAGCATTAAATTACAGTATAAACAGACCGGCACTCCATGATGTGAAGCGAAAACAAGACATTTCCACCAGAGAAGATGTTTTACTGTCATTAAAACGAAAGGCGTCTGGTGAGAAAAATCGCATTTTTATTGTAGTTGCAAAGACGGACAACCACTGCTATTCATAATTATGAAAGCAACTACGTACATTATGGCTACACAAACGAAGAAAACCTAGTAGTGCCTGGCAGAATAATTACCGATACTCGGTGGAAACACGCAATTCAGAAAATAACCTGAAAATGGGACTATAGCCGAAATGCCCATTGTATAAAATAAATATAAGAGCTATTAGGTGAAAATATATTTAATATCCGTAATGTAGGGAACAGATTTGGTAGCATGAAATCTTTATTGCTTGAACTATCTCATCTCGATTTCGGTCACTGAGTAACCATCTTTAGTACTAGAATAGAAGCCCTGTAGGTCCACATAAACTAGCAAGTTGCGTCTTAACATGAACAATGCATGACGCTGATGCAATTTTCTAGCCTATGTGGGTCCACGGTGCTTCTTTTCTAGCGCTCAAGATGGGAACTCCTTGGCCGAAATCGATATGCAGGAGTTCAAGCAAAACTGTTTCCTGCATTATTTAGTCCTTTGCACGTGACTCCAGATGGAGTCGTCTGTACATAAATATATTTAATATTAATAACCAGCTTTAAACCCGGCGTTGCCCGGCTGTCTGTTTACCTATGCTACACTCTGGTAGTCCACATCCCCTTTCCCCCTCTCTCTGCATCCACCTCTTTCTCTCCCATATCTCTGTTCGTTTCCACATTTCCCTCTTGCGGCAAAGTTTTCTGCAAGGTACCCTCTGTCATGTACCATACAAACATTTATGTACCCAGTGATCTTCCTCTTGGTTTAAAGGACATGTGTGCAAAAATTCATAAAGATTGGAGCAAAACTATATATTTTGTGAAATTCCGTATGTTAAGTACCCTCCACCATGCACCAAACGAAATTTTATACAGTGACCTTCCTCTTGTTTTGAAGGTCAAGCGTTCGAAATTTACTGAAGATCGGAATTTAGATTTCGTGCGCCTGTAGGAGAAGTATGCTCCACCATGCACCTATCAGTAAATACTTTGTTAGCTCACGTTTTCTGCCTATAAACTACATTCTTGCCAAATTTCAGCTTCATAGGTGAAGTAGTTTTCGAGATTTCGTGTTTAGTCAGTGAGTGAGTGGGTGTTCTTTCGCTTTTATATAGATTAAGATTAAGAAAACAGGTTGCTTAATTTTGAATGCAAGAGAATTAAGGGAGATCTGCAGACAATAATAAGTAGTTAACATGCAGATTTGTCATGCAAACTTTATTTGATACAAGGTAATGCCTGAAGCGACAGTTGTATGGCATCTACAGCGAAACTGTTCTGACGGTAGACTTCTTTTCGTTTCAACATTTTGTGAGGGGGTCAGTTACAAAACCTGTAGTAACTCCCCACTCCCCACTGCACTCTAAAAGTTCACCAACCCAACGTCTTGTATACATGTTCCCACGCAGATGATAGGACGTAGGTTGGAGTTCTTGAAAGAGGCTGAAATTGTTAAACTATTGGCAGGAACTGATCTAATTACGGAATAAAACGGAGGTAGTTTGGATGTCAGTTGATTTATTTAAAGAAAGCAGAAAACCAGCAAACTGCACAATAACATCCACTTGACACACATTGCTTTAAATGAAAGTAAATATAAAGTAATTTCGCTTTGATATAAGATAACGGTGTTTTATGACCGCCTACGTATGCATCTTACTCCTTCGAATACGTGTTGTGGACAAACATGTTACTCCTTAGAGTGCGTGTTCTGAACTGAACTGTGGCGGCTCGATGGAAGGCTGGCTTCGCTCCGCAAACATGGCTGCCGTCCATCGCCCGTCTTAAATTAATTGTTTTGTTTATTGAATTAGCAACTGGTAATATTTTTTACCTACTCAGGGCGTAGCTTAGCTTTGAGGGGTTTTCTAAATTTAATTTGACATTGAATAAGTAATTAGCTTATTAAATATTAGCAATACTCCGAGCTTAATATGAAGGCTTTAACCCTTTCAGACCTGGCGTCCAATATACTGGACAGCGACCTTTTATTAATTTTTGAACAGTATACGGCTTCGCTTCACTTTGAGACACACTGGCCTGTTTTGTGGACATCTGTCGATTTTAGTTTCGTGCTTCTTGCCACCATCTGTCACCAGAATGACGTGCTACAATGAAAAACAGTGAACATGGTGGACCCCTTGAGGAGTGCGTCAGACATGATATCAGTAGTTGAAATTATTTTATGTATTAATTTATGAATTTTGCACAAATTCCCCTTTGTGATATAAGTTCCACAATAAATATGAGGTGACATAACCCTTGACTTCTTATTTCATATCGTTAACTGCCTTAAGGGTGCGGTGTCCAATTGGTTTGACATTTTTTATTTCGGAAACCAAATATGGAAATTTTTATTTTTGCACAAATATGCTATATATAGGGTCTTATATACATGAAAAAATACAAGAATATGTTTTATGCTATCTTTAAAATAATTCAGGAATGGAGGGGTTAAGCCAGAAATATTACAACAGTCATGGACAGGTAGTAAGAGCAGTAGCGGATTCCTTGCTATCTGCGACAGTTCGTGCAAAGATTTGGGTTATGTTAGTTACTGGTATCGTGCAAGCTCGGTACCATTTTTATCGCGTGTGTGCTATAAATTTGAAAATTATCATCCCGGTCTGATGAGTCGCCCCACTGCAGCTGGCGCTGGGATGTCTCCTGGGCCACCATCAGCGGTCGATGGCTGAAAGAAACAAGAATGACGAACGAGTGGTCGATTTTGGTACCGACCTCTGCGTGTGGGATTTGTTTGTGTGTCATGCTTGTTCGTGTTCCCTGCTGTCGCCAGTTAGTCGGCTGTATTAGCTCATCTGGCACAGCCAGTCAGTCTGGTGAGGTGCAGGGGTTCGACGAGCAGTGATTTTGGTTGTTAGTTAAGCTTACCATAGGTTCTTATCTCTTGCTGAGAAATAGTGTCATAGGTCGGTTGTACTTCCAGCTGTGGTTATTATCGTAGTTGCCCAGATTACGGATGAAAGGGTTGTTAGAGTGTCATGAGTTTTTGTGTAGTCGTTCGGTGAAAGCACTCATAAGGCTGAAACACATCTTAAACTGGAATACTGGAAAAACACTGTGCATCCAGGTCGTAAGGTAGTGGACCTGCAAGCACATGAACTTTTCTAGATTTGTGGTAAATACTCTTCGCTTTGATAAAGAGTGTACGGAAATTCCTGTTAAAACTTTGAGCACTTGTATAGGGGAATAAATAAATGAACATTTGATAACGAACCCATGTCCGGGAATGCCATCCGTTGACCCTATGAGAATTTCCTTAATTTAATTTTGCGCAGCACGACAGCAGCGGAGGATGGTGGAGACTGGGACACTGTGACGTCACGTAAAGACCCTCCCGAGGCCGCGGCGTCCTTGGGCGCTCGTTAGCGACGGCCGCTCTCGTCGCCATGGTAACGAAGGCGAGGGAGGGGGAGGGGCGGACAGCCCTGGGGCAGAGGGAGGGGAGGCTGCACAAACAGCCCACCCGTGGCCGGGCCTTGTGTGTTATTAGCAGGCCGCTACCCACTAGCATAAACTGAGCTCTACGCGGGAGGCCCTATCAACGTGCCTACTTATTTGCTCATTATTTTCTTTATTGTGTTGTCAAACTAACTGAGACATTGTCAGCAGGCTGGCAGCACCTTCCTACGTTGCTCTTGAGCTTTGCGTTTTACAAACATGGACATTTTTTTTAACATTGACATGCAGATAAATATATGATGAGATAAAAATATTAACAAGAAGAATTTTTTGCTGAATACAAAATGAAACAGATGATAAAAACAAGTTGCAGACTTAAAACGTGTGCCACGGTGGCGTTGCAAGCACAGTGAAGAACACTGTACCAGACGTGAAGGTACAGACGGAGACAAACAACTGGATGCGACTCTTGTTCTTGTACGGTGGACGCACTGGTAAAACATAATAACTGACGCAAAGACACGATGCACCGATTAAAATGGTGCTGTGCGGACGGCGCCGCTGCAGAGGGGAGATTGGCAGGGGCGGAAGTACGGGAGGAGGGGAGGGACATGTAGGATGGAGTGGGGGAGGAGTGTAGGGACTCCAAGCGGAGAGGGGACGGATAGGGGAGGGAAATGGATGAGAAGGGGGCGGTGTATCCACGTAGTCGGGGTTAGTAGGAGGGATAGATTTCAGGACGGAGGGCATCATCTGGTAAGGGGGAGAGGTGGAAGTTACCCTGGGAAACGATGTGGAGAAGGACTAGGTGAAGGGAGAGAGAGAGAGAGGGGGGGGAGAGTGAGAGAGTGAGAGAGAGAAAGAGATGCAGTGGTGAAGGTGTGGCAGGTGTTTTGCGGATAATGTAAAGGAGCCAGATGCGTTCGAGAAACTGTAGGAGGTCGTACGGGATCCACGTGTGGGAATGGAGGCAGAGGCGAAGGACTAGGTGAAGGGAGAGAGAGAGAGAGAGAGAGAGGGGGGGAGAGTGAGAGAGTGAGAGAGAGAAAGAGATGCAGTGGTGAAGGTGTGGCAGGTGTTTTGCGGATAATGTAAAGGAGCCAGATGCGTTCGAGAAACTGTAGGAGGTCGTACGGGATCCACGTGTGGGAATGGAGGCAGAGGCGGTAGGCGAGACAAAGGGCGTGGCGTTCAAGGATTTGAACGGTCTTATTTTCTCATTTCCTCCAGCCATAAATGTTCGCGACCTATCCAATGTTTCCCTACACAGTAACTTACAATAACCTGCTATAATGTTGTTGTGGTTGTTGCTGTTGTCGTCTTCAGTCCGTAGACTGGTTTGATGCAGCTCTCCACGCTACACTGTCCTGTGCAAGTCCCTTCATCTGAGAATACGTTCGGCAATCTACATCCTTTTGAATCTGCTTACTATATTCGTCCCTCGGCCTCCCTCTACGATTTTTACCCCCCACACTTCCTGCTAATGCTAACTTGACAATTCCTTGATGTATCAGAATGTGTCCCACCAACCTATCCTTTCTCTTAGTCAGGATATGCCAGAAACTCCTATTCTCCCAAATTCCGTTGAGCACCTCTTCATTAGTTACGCGAACCACCCACCTAATCATCATTTGTCTGTAGCACCACATTTCAAAAGCTTCTGTAATTACTTTATCTGAACTCCTTATCGTCCACGTTTCACTCCCATACAATGCTACACTCCAGACAAATGCTTTCAGAAAGGACTTCCTAACATTTCAATTAATACTGGATGTTAACAAGTTTCGCTTCTTTAAAAACGCTTTTCTCCCCATAGGCATTCTGCATTTTATATCTTCTTTACTTCGCCCATCAGAAGTTATCTTGCTACCCAAATAACAAAACTCATCTACTACTGTTATTGTCTCACTACATAATCTAAATGCTTCAGCATCACCTGACTTTCTGATGCTACATTCCATTACCTTCATTTTACTCTTGCTAATGTTCATCTTATATCTTCCTTTCAAGACACTGTCCATTCCATTCAATTGCTCTTTCACATCCTTTGCAGTCTCTGACAAAATTACAATGTAATCGGCAAACCACAAACTTTTTATTTCTTCTCCCTGAACTTTAATTCCCTCTCCGAATTTCTCCTTCCATTCCTTCACTGGTTTCTCAATGTACAGATTGAACAATATTAAGAAAAGCCTACAACCATGTCTTACTCCCATTCCAAACTCTGCGTCCCTTTCTTGCCCTTCGACTCTAATAAGCGCTGTCTAGTTTTTGTATAGGTTGTATATAACTCTTCGCTCCCTATATTTTATCCCTGATACCTTTAGAATTTGGAAGAGTGTGTTCCAGTCGACAAACGCTAAAAACGTAGGTTGCCCTTTCCTTAGCCTATCTTCTAAGATAAGTCGTAATGCGAGTATTGCCTGCCGTGTTTCTACATTTCTCCTAAATCCAAACTGATCTTCCTCCAGGTCAAATTCCATAAGTTTTTCCATTCGTCTGTAAATAATTCGTGTCAGTATTTTGCAACCATGACTTATTAAACTGATAGTTCTGTAATTTTCACACTTGTCTGCACTTGCTTTCTTTGGAATTGGAATTACGATATTCTTGCTGCAACCATGTAACATCAGTGACTGAGCTGTCGAAATACCTGTCAAAACACGAAAAAAAAATCAGAATTTGAGTGATATGTAACAACGATACTAAATTAAAGCAATAAAATATTCAAATCATCATGACAGCAAATAAGGCAGCGACGTTACAAGGCAGTAAATATTGATAAACCTGAAGATGGCAATTGTGCTGAAACAGGCCTATCGTAATGAATAAATAATTTGTTCATATAGCCGCGTCTTTCATACAGCAAAGTTTCTTACAATCTCTTTATATCACATATATGGCGCTGGAGCCCAGACGAATACAAAACGTTGCTGTTCTGTTTTGACGGTGTTTTTCTTTCTGTTGCAGGTGAGTGTGCCCCGAAGTAACGAGAACATTGCCTCTGCTCTGTCTGGGCCGACTTCACCGCCTCGTCTCAGGTAACTTCGTCACAGCATCCTTCCACAGCTGCTTCGTCTACTCTAGTACTCCTGCCGTCACACCCAAATCCTCGACTTACCGCACACCACGAACGAAGGCCCCCTGGCCATTACACTGCAAACAAGGGGAACAGCAAGTATGGTACCAACGGAATTTGATGGGTCGTAGGTAGGTTGTGAGGGAATTCCTCCAGACGACCAAGCTAAAACGATTTGTTGCAATGGGTCTTGATTTCCAAGAACATCGATATCAAATTCGTAGCAAATTACCACGCGTAACGTGTCTGCTTATACATGGCGGTTACCACCCAGCGAGACAGCGTCGTGTAATCGGCAAGCTGCTAGGCTCCCATGCAGGACACCGGGGTTCGATACCTAGCGGCAGAACAATTTTTAGAAATTGTAATTGCTACTTTTTATATTTAAAAAAAGTATTTAAAAATAATTAAGCAAAGAAAAAGATATAAAGAAAGAAAAACAAAAAGAATGAATTGTTAACAGCTAATCGCGAAATCGTTTCGCGAGAAGACTGGATTCGAATACATTCATTACTGTTGCATCAGTTCAGCGCACCGGTCTTCGTTCCCATGATTAAATATGCCTGGTTTGCGTCGCAATTAACTGACGACCGAACATTTTCCAGTATCGCAGATATAAACACCTTGCGCCTGTAAAGCGGTAGCATTTATTAGATGTGCGTGGTGCTACAATGTTCTGTGTTTTCGGTGCTTCTGTGACAGTTATAAACCAGAATTTCGTACAGGTGTTAAAGATAGTGACGATGGCGACAGTGAGTAAACAACACTGCGCAATAAGTAAAATAATCAGTTGCTACTGTGCTATTATCCTGACTGTTTATTCAAGCTGTAGCATAGGAGTGGGTATAAAGGCATACAATTATGCACAATAAAAGAAGAGAAATAAATGATCCGAAGGGGAAGATTTTATTTTTATTTTCTTGGTTATTTTTTTTTAATCGTTTGACTTTTCATTATTTTTGTTTTTCTTCCTTTATATCTTTTTCTTTGCTTAATTATTTTTTATTTTTTTTAAATATAAGTAGCAATTAAAATTTTTAAAAATTGCTCTGCCGCTAGGTATCGAACCCGGGTCTCCTGCATGGAAGCCTAGCAGCTTGCCGATTTTTTTTTTTTTTTTTTTTTTTTTTTTTTTTTTTTTTTTTTTTTTTTTTGAATCTGTAATCCGAGCCTTCCAAAAATATGACATCGAGAGGGACTCGATCGTATCCGTCTGCCGATTACACCACGCTGTCTCGCTGAATGGTAACCGCTATGTAAAAAGTAGACACGTTACGCTTGGTTATTTGCTGCGAATTTGATCTCGATTTTCTTAGAAATCAAGGCCCATTGGAACAAATCCTTTTAGCTTGATGGTGTGGAGGAATTCCCTTACGACATACCTGCGACCCATCAAAATCCGTTGGTACCATACTTGGTGTTCCCCTTGTGATAGTTTGCGTTCTCACTGAAGGGAATGGTGCCCTTTCGTCGCCTTAATTATACAGAGAGTTTCAAGACACAATAAACGTTTGCTCTTGTCTTAACGATTTCTGGTTAAACAAATGAAAACAACTAGGAACGGGATAACTGCAGTTGAGAGTAAAGTAAGACACTGTTGTTTGTGCAGTTCCGTCAGTTTCCTCACAGAAGATGTCCAAACGGTCCACCGTCAGCTTCAAAGCAGTTTGCTGCTCTTGTAGACAGGTGTTGTGGTGCCGATTGCAGCTCACTTCTTGCATTCCTTTATTTGAGGACAAGCATTTAAAGTTCCTCCCTCATGTTCACTCTACGCTTGCCTACACTTCGCTCTTCAGCCACCCCCAGAAACAGTAACCCAGTGGGGTAAGAGCGGGTAATATCGGTGGCCATGCAATGACTCCACGACAGAGTGCAGAACTCAGCTCCGATGGTTGGGCAGCTCAACACCCGACTGAAGCTTTCACTCTACAGCGGAGTGTGCGCTCATACGAAACTTCTTGGCAGATTAAAATTGTGTGCCGGAGCCGGGATACAGTTCTGAAGGCGGACCGTGAAGTGTGTCGGCATAGCCCAGTGGATGACTTACCCGGGAAAGGCAAAGGTCGCAGTTTCGAAGCCCAGTTCCGGCACATAATTTTTATCTGCCAGGAAGTTTCAACACAACACCTATCTACAAGAGCAGGAAAATGCATTTAAGTTGACAGTGGACTATTTGACCATATTCTGTTAGGAAACTTACGCAAGTAAACAAACCGCAACATTACAGTATCTTAATTTGCTGTCATCTGCACTTTTTCCGCTGCTAGTAGTTTTCATTGGTTTTCCCAGAGACGATTGAGACAATGGCACATGTTCATTAGAAGCTTCTTTTGTTCAGAATCACCGGTAATATTACCCCTCAAATCACGAATTTTTCCTCGTTACTCACCCTGTACATAGTGCATGTCGTATATGGATTTGTATAAATTTTAAAATGGAGATACGTTGTTGCAAAAATGAGAGTTGCCTATATACAGGTTATATGAGTAGCCTATTATCAAAGATGGACATCTGCCGTTTGCCAGAAATTAAGATAAACGTCATTTTTTTATTGCGAAAGGTAGAGCTAATATATTTATAAGCTGATTTGAGCATTATCAACTTTAATACTCGAGGATTTATACCTGGAAGTCGCTAATATCAATCTGATTACTGAAGCACCTTCAAATTGTGTTTGAAAATACAGATGTCCGTCTTTGAAACCAAAACGTGAAGGTATCCGCTTTTGATGTGAGCACGCTTTCAGATGTCCGTGTTTTTATACAAAGAGATTCGCTTACTGCTGACGAGAATCTTTTACAGCTGTATAATCTGGAAAATTATAGGAATATCAACATAAAGTGGAAAATGTGAAATTTTGAACTCTTATTACATGTTGGCAAAATGAAGAACTACAATAATCATAATAATCTTATTAATTTTGTATACAGATTGAAATGTTACGGCACTGAATCTCTAAAATTATTAGCATAAGATGTATTGAAACTGTCGCCAGATTTTTCCTTAAACATCCTTACGTTACTTCTGACATCGAACTTCTTTCTAGCAAGTGATAATTTCGTACAATACACCTTACAATAGAACATTGTAGTTTACAAGCTGGTCTTACCTTTGAAAAGAAACAATGTTTTTTCGACTTTTCAGGTTGTCTCAACCGCTTCCTAGCTTTTCCTTCGGGCGCTGGTGATATATTATGTTCACTTCACTCGCTTTAAGATGGTTATTAGCAATAATACTATAAAAAAAACTACTGAAAACGTAAGTACGGGCTAATACGTCTTAGCACCTGGCACATACTGTCGCTATGTCTGTTTTTCGAGGTCATGTGATCATATACCATGTTTCCATTGTTGCACACCGCTCCATTCAACGTGTCCGAATTTGATATCAAGTTCTTATGTAGATGTCCGCTTTTGATGTGAAGTCAAATGTAACGTGTGATTTATCACATTTATGTCAATTTTTGGAAAAAACGGACTTCACCAATGAAAAGAGCGGAAAACATCCCCTAGTATCGACTACTAACTAAATTTCGACCATTAGGTCAGATGTCCAGGTTTGATATTAGGCTACTTATATGTCGTATATTAAACAAATAGGTATTTAAAAGCTGTCTTGTATTACAATACAACGTTGGGCCAAAGTTTCAAAGCAATGGGCCAAGAACTTTAGGAGATAAAGGTTTTGCACAAATAAACATTCTTATTTGTTTATTGGCGCTGTAGACAGACTATCAAATATTTCAAGTCTTTTAAGTTTTAAGTAAGGCGGAGTCACAGCTTTGTTAAATTCATCGTTAACTTAACCGTCGATAGTAAGAAGCGTTATAATGCCGAGTGGCTTTGGGTGTGCATTCGCATTGAAGATTTATTCCGTGACGTAGGAAGGGATGGAAGCCTGTGGGAGGGAGGGTAGTTAGCAACAGACAAAGGGCTGATGGGGCGGGGGTAGAGGGTAATTGGGCCTAGCTGGTGGCAGAGAGATAACTCAAGGCCTGACCCCGCTATACACGCAGAGGCCCCTGTATAAGAGGAGTCCCGCACCCTGGCCAGAGGCTAAAGAGTGTGTGTGTGTGTGTGTGTGTGTGTGTGTGTACAATGCCACCGTTACACGGCGTTTAGTCAACTATCAGTTCCACAAAGTTTAACTGGAGCTACAAAATCTCTGATATTTATTTCAACAGCCGGCTTTGCCCAGGCATATATATTCATTCCACTCTCGTGTCACTTTCTCTCCTTCGTAGCTCCTGTAAAAAAAATGTTCAAATGCTTGTAAATCTGTCGGACTCGACTGGGTGGTTATAATTCTGTAGCTTACAAATTACTTAAACCAAGGTAAACTAACGTCAGGACACACGGCGCCCCAGTGCGCACGGCTAATCCGCCGCGGCTAACACCTGTCCGTCGCCAACTGTTCCGCTCTGTGTATTTCACTTTGTGACGATAAATAATTTTTAACTAATCATTTGCTTTGTAGTTAAAGAACGGAATGTACTCCAACTCACCTTATTTCCGTCATTGATGTGTATTTCAGGTTGAATGTGTCATGAAATTTAGCATAACATTCCACTTAAGGTCGGAATCGCCCCATTATGTATTTTATTTACTATTACAGACGATGTATTTGAAAGATTCTTAAGAATAAATGGCTACTGACGATCATATGTTTGCCGATCGTCAACTTATATTAACAATTTTTTCTATGATTAAGAGTAACTGTATTCACAAAATACTTGAAATGACTACATTTAACAAAAATAATTGTATATTGGTATTATAAGAAAGCGAGATTTGTGTCTCACATGGCGTGACGTAATTATGACATAAACTGTATTATATATAGGTACACTGGTACAGTGAACATTGTCTGTGTCTGTGTTCTTATACAGTTTATATGCTGAACTTATTTTTTGAACCAGTGAATAAGTGGCTGATGTATTTCGTCAGTGTACGTGAGCTAAACTAGCAATGAATATTTTAGTTGTTTGTAAAATGGGTGGGTGACGCGCCAGTATTGTGAGCGGTCACCTGATGCCAATATTCAATATGAAGATTGTTCTGGACTGAGGTAATATCTGCTTGAAAGGAATTTTAGTGATGGCTACTTCTATGATTTTATGCCTTGTAAATCGTCGAAATTGTCGCCATATACATGTTCTTAAGATTGAATTGTCCAACCAATTTTTAATTATATATACCTTTGTCCGATAGCGAAATCCAAAGGTTCAGTTCTCCCGCACTTACGCATAAAATCACAAAAGTCCGTCTGCGCAGTGGCAGACAAATGTCTAAGAAAACTAACCGTAAACATTTCGCAGTCAGTAGCGAGCCAGTGTGTGTGTGTGTGTGTGTGTGTGTGTGTGTGTGTGTGTGTTCGGCCTGCAATCCTACAGACCCCCCCCCTCCCCCTGAAGATGTCCTCCGCAGACGGGGACGAAACGTTGGATATTGACAGCCAATTCAACCGACCGCGGAAGAACAGCCCGGATAATTTTAGTGGATATGACATTTACTGTAAGTCATGACTCCACAATACCATTTCTTCCAGCAGTTCTAGTCTTGCAAATTTCGCTGGAAAACGTGGATGAAGTTTGGAAGGTAGGAAGCGAGGTACTGGCGCAAATCAAGCTGTGAGGACGAACCGTGAGGTGTGTCACGGTAGCTCAGTCGACAACTCAGCCAAGAAGTCACCATCAACATAGAACAAACGCGATCGTAAGTCCGCAGGGGACCCAACTAATCCAAGAATTCGGCAGCGCGCTTCGCCGCGAAAGGCTGTGGTCCCGGGTTCGAATCGCAGACTAGCAGAAAGATTTAGTGTCATGTGAGCTCACACTCCGCTGCAGAGTGAAGATTCCGCTCTGACTTTAAGTACTGTTTGCATTCGTAATGACACGTGACTTCAATCTTTCCGTTGCATCAGTGCCCGGTGTCAGGTGACTTTTGTCTATACATCTACATGGGATACTCTGCAAATCACATTTAAGTGCCTGGCAGAGGGTTCAACGAACAACCTTTATACTATTCATCTCCCATTCCATTCTCGAATAGCGCGCGGGAAGAAAGAACATCTGAATCTCTCCGTTCGAGCCCTGATTTCTCGTATTTTATTCTGACGATCATTTCTTTTGTGTCCCAGCCTCGTCGCCGCTTTTGTGTCTCGTTTCCGTCGTAGGTGTCGGTGGCCGAGTGGAATGAGACCGACACAGGAATAAAGATAGCACGCTGGTGCAGGTACGGAGAGGAGCAGCCAGAAACTAGAAACACTAGAGTAAATTAGAACGAGATATATATTGCACAGAATTTATACAATACTTAACTTTTACATAGTACTGCAGAATATTGATACATAGTTGAGCTAGAGTCCTGCCTAGTGCCTAACTGATA
The DNA here is from genome assembly GCA_026315105.1 of Locusta migratoria. NCBI lineage: Eukaryota > Metazoa > Arthropoda > Insecta > Orthoptera > Acrididae > Locusta > Locusta migratoria. Next base: position 68,890,320 of record CM048754.1, on the reverse strand, counting down.
GCCTAGTCTTCACTGGTGCCTATCGGATTCCGAAGTCTTTACTGGTTCCTAACTCAGTCCCAAGTGCACGATGTCGTTCAGCGGTGGCCACGAGCGGCGTTGTAGCAGAGGGCGCTCGTGGCTGTCGTCGTAAGAACGCCGCGCCGTGCGTGCATGGCGGCGCGCGGCGAAAGTAGGTGGCGCGCACTTTGGACTTGTGCGACACCACACCCCTCCCCCCAAACCGCCGCGCCGTCGTGGCGTAGGGCTGAGGGCCACGGCGACGGCACTGGGAGGAGGGCCTGGGCGGGGGCGTTACTGGTGGGACGGGCGTCGTAGCTGAGGCTGGGATCGAGACGCCGTCCGCGCCCCGGCATCCGCCTTGCGATCCTCCAGGAAACCCGGCGAAACCTGAGGAAGGGCGCACACCCCCGCCCAGAGGGAGCAGGTCATCTTCTGAGGTGCGTGGCCCAAGCTGGGGGGGGGGGGCCCGCACGGTCCCGGAGTCCCTCTCGGTGACGCTTTCATCTGCGGCGGCGACGGAGGCGGAGGGGCCGACTGCGTAGGAGGCGCGTCGACATCCATCGGGAGCTCGTAGCCCGGGGAAGCTGGGCCCGGCGGCGACCGATGTGGCAGTGCTCCCTGGCGGTGAACTGGGTCTGGAATCAAGAAACCGGAGACAGGATCGCGCGGCCTGTGCAAGCGCAATTGGTTTGCGTGGCACCGCAGCTCCGACCCTGTGGAAGAACGTACAACATACATATTGCGACCGAGCACGCGCTGAATGGTGCCTGGCAACCATGTCTTCTTCATACCAGCAAACACCCTGTACAGCACCGGCGTAGAAACCTGAAAACGCGTAGCGCCATACGAACCGACTCGGTGCGTGGGAGGCTGCAGCAGGTGAAGGAGAGTGCGGTGACGGCGGCCGTGTAGCAGCTCGGCAGGAGACGGGCCGTCACGAGGCATGCACCGATACGTAGACAGGAAAATTTGAAGAGCTTGCTGCCTGGAGTGCTGACTTTTCATCTTTTCCATGTGGGACTTGAATGTTCGAACGAAACGTTCTGCTTCACCATTGGACTGAGGGTGACAAGGTGCGGTGGTAATATGCTGAATGCCATTCACACGACAAAACTGTTGAAATTCCGCACTAACAAACTGTGGTCCATTGTCACTGACGATAGTTTCAGGCAAACCTTCGATGCAAAACACTGATGTTAAGGCACTGATTGTACTAGAAGCCGTCGTTGAGTTCATGGCAATCACGAAAGGAAACTTGCTGAAAGCGTCTACAACGATTAACCAGCGCGTATTCCAGAAAGGTCTGGCAAAGTCAAGATGTAAACGTTGCCATGGTCCCTTGGGGCGTGGCCAGTCCGAGAAACGCTGTGGAGGAGCCGCCTGATGCTCCGCACAAACTGTACACTGTGATGTCATGCTCTCTATCTGAGCGTCCATACCAACCCAGGTACAATGACGTCTGGCCAATTGCTTTGTCCTAACAATACCCCAATGTCCTTGATGCAGGAGGCGTAACACTTCACGTTGCAGGGAACGAGGAACAATCACTCTTGCTTGGTCGTTGTCGGTATGCAACAACAGTACACCCTGACTTAAAGATAATGCATGACGCTGTGCAAAATAACGTCGAACCAGAGGCCGATCAATGTCTTTGGCTCTGGCAGGCCACCCTGAGCGAACAAAACGTGCTACCACACTTAGGTCTGCATCCGCAGCTGTTTCCTGTGCAACCCGGCGAGAGTTTAAAGGAAAGTCTGCGACAGCGGAAGCATCTCTGGAGTCTATCTGACAACATGCCATTTCTGAAGAATCAAATGATACATCCTGGCCAACCGGAAGTCGGGAAAGTGTGTCCGCGTTGGTATGTTTAGTGGTAGGTCGGTACAAAATCTCATACTGATAATTTGACAATATCAAGGACCATCTCTGAAGCTTTTGTGCCGTTCGTGGCGGAATTGGCTTTGTGGGTGAGAACAACGACGTCAGAGGCTTGTGGTCTGTTAACAAATAGAATTTTCTGCCATAGAGATAATGATGAAACTTTGTGACGCCGTAAATGATTGCTAAGGCCTCCTTTTCTATCTGACTGTAATTCTGTTGCGTCGGCGTCAGTAGCTTGGATGCAAAGGCAATAGGACGATCGTGACATCCAATACGATGTGACAAAACTGCACCCACACCGTACGACGAGGCATCTACTGCTAGCACTACAGGCTTCTGTGGGTCAAAGGGAATCAAACATGCATCACTGATTAGTGCAGACTTTAAGTTGTCAAAGGCAACCTGGCAATCTTTGGACCATACAAAAGGAACATTCTTCCTACGTAAGTGATGCAGTGGAGCTGCAATCTGAGAGGCATTGGGAATAAACCTGAAATAATAGTTCAGCTTTCCCATTACTGCTTGCAATTCGTGCACATTCTTAGGAGGAGGCAAGTCTTTGATTGCTCGAAAATGTGACTGTAAGGGATGTATTCCTTGGGCATTAATCACATGGCCTAGGTACTCTATTTCCGGTTGAAAAAACGAACACTTTGCTTTATTGCAACGTAGACCTGCTGCAGTCAAAACTTTGAAAAGGCACTCCAGGTTTGCTAAATGTTCTTCAACTGTACGTCCGGATACCACAATATCATCTAAATAGTTCGAACAACACGGTACAGAAACTGTCAGCTGTTCAAAAAAGCGCTGAAAAATAGCGGGGGCGGAAGAACTGCCAAAGGGTAGGCGTTGAAATTGAAAAAGGCCCATGTGAGTATTAATGACGAAAAACTTTTTTGACTCGTCATCAAGTGGAATCTGTAAGTATGCCTCTACTAAATCAATCTTAGAAAAGAAACGAGACTGTCCTAATGTGTCCATTAGTTCGTCAGGTCTGGGCAGGGGATAAGTGTCTACAATTGTTTGACTGTTCACTGTTGATTTGAAGTCCGCACAGAGACGAAGTTTTCCTGACGGCTTGGGTATAATTACTATAGGCGAGGCCCACTGACTCGCAGAAACAGGAGATATCACCCCACTATCTTGCCAACGTTTAAGTTCTTCGGCAACTGTATCACGCAAGGCGATAGGCACTGGTCTAGCTTTACGAAATTTTGGAACTGCAGATTCTTTTAAAGTTACATGTGCCACGAAGTCTTTTGCACAACCTAGTTCCGGCGAAAACAAGTCACTATATTTGTCACACAATGCATTGATTTTATCCTGAGGCACTATTGACGAAATTTGAAGCACATCTCTTTGAATTGATAAACCAAACAAGTCAAAAGCATCTAGTCCAAAAATGTTCTGTGTCGATTTGGCCTGAAGAACTACAAAAGCAACTGTTTTTGTTACACCTTGAAAAGAGGCGGGCAGGCTACACGTTCCTAGCACGGGAATATTTTGACCTGTATAAGCTGTTAACACTTGCTGTGACGGCGACAATTTTGGCGAACCCAGAAGTTCATAAGTATCTTTATTTATTAATGTGACAGCGGAACCAGTATCAAGCTGAAATTGCACCGTCTTATTTTCTATGAAGAGAGTCACAAACAGTTTTTGCTTGCGGCGCTCGACAGGTGCGCGAATGTGGGCAACGTCTGCTACGGTTTGTTTACTGCGCTTGCGCGGGCCGCGTAGTGAAGTAAGCGGCTCAGACTCGGCACGCAGCGGATTAACAACACTGTCACTAGATGGCACTACCGCCGGATCGGCGTCCGCGCAAGCATGCGAAGCTACTCCAGATTTACTAACTACTGCACTACACTTTTGAGTAACTACTTGATGTCTACTGTCACTAGCTACACAGTACTGGGCACTATTACAAGGAGCAGTTGCAGAAGGCACTATTTTCACTACAGGAATGCACTGTTCATAGTCATTTTGCTTGTCCCGAACCTTTTTCCGTTGCACTGTTTTACGCGCTCGTCGGCGCTTGCTACGTGGTGCACTATATAGTTTTGCCATAGGCGCAGAACTACTTTCTTGCAATTGAGATCCAAGGAAAGCACTGTACAATTCCACAGCCCGTATAACATTTACAGAATGAACTGTTCTCGCACTCTGCGAAGCACTGTTTCTAATGGTACCGTTCTTTGAGTTTTTAATTTGCATACACACAGACTGTACATGTCCTGATTTGCCACATTGATAACAGGTTGCGTTGCGACTAGGGCAATGAGCACGCTTGTGGCGAGACACACACTGGGGGCAAGATTTACGTACATTTTTCTGAAATGAGCGTTGGCGCCCGTTATTCAAATTACTGTTTCTAACACGACGGGGCGACCTTTGTGTCGCACTTTTACACTGGCTACTGTTTACTGACTGTTCAGCACGGCCGGTAGAAAAATAAGAATCACTAGTGCTATACTGAGAACTACGGCTAGGAAAGCGTCCGTTGCGGCGCACTGAATTTACACTATGGGGTTGCATTTCTACATCAGCTAAGTCAAAAGTATCATGCGCTTCTATAAGTTGCAGTACACTGTCTAATGAGGGGTCAGACTGTTTCAGAATTGCTGCTCGAATTCTGGGGTCCTGAATGTTCTGCGTAATCGCATCCCTCAACATCACGTCACTATACGAAAGTCCACAAGAGCAAGTAAATTTACATTGGCGGGTTAAGCCCTTCAATTCCGTAATCCACTCTTGGTGTGATTGCTGCGGTAATTTTTTAAGTCTGAAAAATCGGTACCGTGCCGCAGCTACGAGAACTTTTCTCTCATAATGAGCATTTAGTGCCTCTAATATTTGTTTAAAGTCTACATCACGAGGAGATACGTCGGGGAAAAGTTTTTTCAGTAACACGAAGGTGTTGGTGCCCACCTCAGATAATAGCAGATGCTTCACTTTCTGACCTGTAATTTGATGGGCCACGACGAGTTCTTGAAACTGTGCGAAGTAGTCGCTCCATTCTTCCTCACGTTCGTTGTACTGGCAAAACGTAGGAAGCGTTGCGGCGGCAGGTGTGGGCTGCTGAAGCGGCGGCTGTTGTTGTTGGTCAGCTGCTTGCGCTGTGAGCTGGGCCACAGCCTGCAGGAGTTGTGTTATTTGCGCCGTCTGTAACTGAATAATTTCCATTAAGTTTGGGTTCGGGGTAGTGGCCATGCTGACCGATTAGGCGCCGCGCATACAAGTAAATTATAACAAAACACAAATGCAATATGAAAGAGGACGCTCTGCAACAAAAAAGTCCACAAACACGTAACTGAAAATGTTCCCCCAAAAATCTTATAATAAGGGTGGGTGGGCGGGAGCAATTTCTGCGTGCTCCGACTGCTGCTGTCTGGCTGCTGCAAGCGGGCTGGTCCAAGGTTCTATCTCTCCTCGTCGCCACTTTTGTATCCCATCCTCGTCGCCACTTTTGTGTCCCAGCCTCGTCGCCGCTTTTGTGTCTCGTTTCCGTCGTAGGTGTCGGTGGCCGAGTGGAATGAGACCGACACAGGAATAAAGATAGCACGCTGGTGCAAGTACGGAGAGGAGCAGCCAGAAACTAGAAACACTAGAGTAAATTAGAACGAGATATATATTGCACAGAATTTATACAATACTTAACTTTTACATAGTACTGCAGAATGTTGATACATAGTTGAGCTAGAGTCCTGCCTAGTGCCTAACTGATAGCCAAGTCTTCACTGGTGCCTATCGGATTCCGAAGTCTTTACTGGTTCCTAACTCAGTCCCAAGTGCACGATGTCGTTCAGCGGTGGCCACGAGCGGCGTTGTAGCAGAGGGCGCTCGTGGCTGTCGTCGTAAGAACGCCGCGCCGTGCGTGCATGGCGGCGCGCGGCGAAAGTAGGTGGCGCGCACTTTGGACTTGTGCGACACCACAATTTCTACCTATGTGGGTGGGAGTCGACAATATAGTTTCGCATTCAGAGGAGAATGTTGGCAATTCGAGTTTCGTAAGTAGCGCACGCCACAGCGATAAGCGCCGTTGTTGTAATGATTCCCATCCCAGATCCTGTATCATTTCCGTAACGCTGACTCCCCTGTTTAGTGACAATACGAAACGAGTTGCCCTTCTTTGGACTCTTTCGATGTGCTCTGTCAAATCCACGTGATAAGGATCCCACACTGGGCAGCAGTACTTCGCAAACGGCTGGACAATCGTAGTGTATGCAGTTTTTTTAGTAGTTCTGTTGCATCTTTTAAGTGTTTTGCCAATAAAACGCAGTTCTTGGTTCGCCTTTCCCACGACATTATCTACGTGTTCTTTCCAGTTTAAGTCTGAAGTAATAGTAATTCCTAGATATTTTCTGGAATTTATGGCCTTCACTTTCGATTTATTAATTTGTAAACAAAGTTTAACAGTCTTTTCGTACTCATGTGGACGAAGTCACACTTCTCATTATTTAGAGTCAATTATCATCTTTTATATCATACTGATAAGTGATTTAGATCGTTCTGCATTTGGTTTTGATCCTCAGGTGATTTTATTAGACCATAAACGACGGCGTCATCTGCAAACAAACTAAGAGAGCTACTTTGATTTTCCTCTAAATAGTTTATGTAAAGAAGAAACAGCAGAGGACCAATGTCACTACCCTGTGGAACGCCTGATATCACCTCTGTTTTAGTCGATGCCTTACCATCGATTGCTACGAACTGTGTCCTCTCTGAAAGGAAATCCCGTATCCAGTCGCAAATTTGGGGCGATATTCCATAACCAGGCAATTCAATTAAAAGCCGTTTGTGAGGTACGGTGTCGAAAGCCTTCTGGAAATGAAGAAATACGGAATCAATTTGAGATCCCTTGTCGATAGCATCCAACACTTAGTGTGGGTAAAAAGCTAGTTGTGTTTCGCATGAACGATATTTTCTCAATCCGTGTTGATCTTGGATCAATAGATCATTCTGTTCGAGATAATTCATTATATTTGAATACAGGATATGTTCCAATGTCAGGAAGTTACATATCAGCTCTCACCCTGGTGCAGTGTGAAGCTGCCGCATTGGTAGTGACAAGTGACGTTAATCTTTCGGTTACATCAGTGCCCGTTGTCACGTGACTTTTGTCTCACTGTGGACGTTAATGTAGGAGTGCAAATGAAACGACTTCCTGTTCTGTTGAAAGATGATATCGCAAATGGATAGTACAAACGGAAATTAAGAGTGAACACAGTATCGGGGTGGATATCGGGAGATGATAAGTTTCCAGGAAGTGGCGGACTGTCACTTGGCGAAGTGAGCTCTCTGCAGAGCATCTGTCAGTCTGTCAGATGTTCGCGTGTGTGTTGCTCTCGCACGCAACCTCACCGCTTCACTGACACACACGGCGCCTGACAGAGTGGACACTAAGATTTACTCGCAGTCAGGTGTTCCGTTCCACCGCTCTGAGGGCAGCCACGTGCAGGCTGAAGAAACACAATAGCCGAGAGACCTGGACACCTTGCAAGAGGAACGGGATACAACAAGTATAAGGGACGACCTGTTAATACTCACTTATTTATACATAAAAAAACGTTATTTCAATACCACGACAATAAGAGTAATGTGCTAGGAATACAGATATAATTTCGTCGAATAACGCAAAATGTTTTTTTAATCTTCAAAAATGAAACGCCAAGATAGCGAATTAATAATTTGTTTAATGACGACCTGTTTCGGAGGACTGTGCCACCATCGTCTGGTCGTACATTTTAGAAGCTGGTCAACTTATTTAAAAAAAAAATGGATATTATATAATAAGTGCAATGTAGCACTTAGTCATCATATAAAAATACGTAAGTTAAACATGACAGCTTACAAGAAACTGATAGCTTTGAGAATTCTTGTCTATTCTAGATATTCAATAGAATGACCAGCTTATATGACCAGATGGTCGTTTTTTTAATGTTATGCAGAGTCTCTGAAAATTTTATTCATTTATCTATGACAGTTTCTGATATAATGGGGCATAAGTACTGAAAAATTTAGTTTGAGGGAAATTGACTTTAAAGAAAGACCTTTTGACATTTGTTACTTAGAGTTAATTAGAACTGCCCTGCTGCATATGACGGCCCTTGTTTGGCCTCTAGCAGGTCTTCCAGCTTCTTTTTCCCCTTCCTGGGTGTTTGTCTCGCTTTCTCGGCCATATCGGCTATCCTCATTTTATTGCAATGTTGCAGCCCAGTGATCATATTTTCACCGAAAACCGGTCATCATTAAATAAATTATTAGTTCGCGAACTTGGAATTTCATTTTTGAAGAATATAAAACACCAGATTGCTTCCAAAACCTGCAGTGTCAGGTAATGTCAACAAAATTAATTATTGTTAAGATGTGAGGAGTCGCCAGAAACGACACGTGGTTCGGATTCCACGTTAAGTTGTAGATCCCGTTTCCTTTCCTTTCCCCAGTTGCATAACTGGGGTGGGCTAGGGACACGCAAGTCGCCGAAGTGGCGTCCAATTCAAAGACTTGCACCAGGCCATGAGACACACGAAATTATTGTTATTGTGAAGATTAATCAGAAATCGTGGAAGTCAACTTTCCATAGTAGTTTTGAGATTCATGAACTGTTACGTATGATGGAAATGGAACAGGAATAGTAAGAGTACAGAAAGAGAGAAAATTTTGTATGATTTATCGAATTCTTTTTTTCCCATTAATTTATAAATTATAAGTACCAAAGACGTTAGCTGAAGTCTTCAACTAAAGATAGTAGTAGACTGGGAATGACACCATTTTCATGACTCATACGTTTTTCCGCTAGAAACTTCGTGATTATTGGCAAAACAATGGTGGTCTCTGTTTGTCATTATGATTATTTGGAGCTTGTTATGAAGGGAAGAAATATTAAATTTTGACGCGCAAATATTAACTGTTTAAAACAGTGACATTTGTTGAGAACTGTTAAACTATTGTTTAGATCCAGTTAATGTTTGCGAACAGTCAAGTGGTTTTATATTTGAGCTACGCCAAGCGTATTAACTGTATCTAGCTTGCGAAGTGTACTAGTATCTATGGTCTACGAGATATGTTTCTTTACATAGATGCTCTTTGGCTGAAGTTGTAATATACGAAATTGCTAATTCATAATGAGTTATTCGTCGTTGAGCTGCGACAGATGTAGGATGTATGTAATTCTGTACCTTATGGTAAATCAGTTCTCCCCTTTAAAAACGCCCACACTGCAGTGAAATAAAATAAAAATATAATGATTAAAATTGGAAGAACCAGCTTTGGCCGCATTGAAATCTTTATTTTTTATATAAAATACAGATCGATTTCGGTCAGTGTCTGACCATCCTCAGTGCTGCAAAATAGTGAAAAAACACAAAATCAGCTTGTAGAAGTCATACAAAAATTGAAAAACGTAATTGACAATATTCGGACTATAGGCTATCACAATATGAAGAGAAGAAATACAACACAGTGTCATACCTAGAATTCAAGCCCTGTGGGCGCACAAAATCTTGCACTTTGCATATTATCATCAAGTAGGCAGTACATAAGTAAAATGTCTTAGCTAACAAACCTATCTGCGTGTGTGCGGATAGCACCCAGCGCCCTCTATACAAAATTTAAGTTACAATAGGTCATACTTTTTAGACGACATAATATAAAATTTAACCTGAGATACAGGATGTGGTTATCAAGGAAATAATTTTTTTTATACATGGTAGCGAATAAAACAAAGTCTAAAATGCAATCTAAATTAAAATTTGAAAGATTTGCAGTTTATAGTGTTACCCTCTACAACATTATGCAAAGAGTGTCACAACTTGAAGAGTAAAAATTACAAAAAATATATAACAACAGAAATACATAAGTAGGAGGAATCATGATTTGTAAAAGGAGTAATATTCATTACATTAAGAGAAACAGAATACAGAAAACAGGCCAAGTGCGAGCTGCGTCAATCCAATCAGTAACTTAATGCAAGAGCTGTCGTAGCTCTCTAAGCAAATACATTTGAAATGTATCTTCAGTACAGAAAAAAATCCAATAGTACGTAAATCGTAAATCAAAACATCATACTTTATTCAGGAAACCTTCATGTGTATCTTTAAACAGAACAGTAAGTTAACACAAGAGCTGTCATAACCAAGAAAAAACAAAATCTGACAAAATATCTTCCACACAGGACAAACAATCTGAAAGTACGTAAATCATAAGTCAAAATGCTATTTTTCTCAGGAAACCTCCATTGTATCTTTAAACAAAAAATCAAAGCGTACTAATCCGTACATTGTGAACCATAACCAAATACGTAAAAAACCATTAACAAATATAAACTTGTTTCTCTCCACAAATAAAAAAAAAGTATCCTGAGGCATTATTAAATTGAGGTAACAAACCTACATCAGCCTTTCCGGATGGAGTCGCCTACATGAAAAATATAATGAGTAGTTATAGACCTAGGCTAGTAGGGAAATTTACTTCAAGGGATTGATTTGAGAACGGAACAGATTACCACATGTGACTTGGTTTCATTTATAACAAGACATGCAAAACAACAATTTCTGGGGGCTGATTTGACTTGTCGTGGACACGACTCAGATATGAATAGGGAAGGGGAAGGTAATTTGTCCCTGCCTCTCCAACATTAACTTGTCGTGGGCGTCAGGCGATGGATTGGCGCGCTGCGGTGTGGCAGTGTGGCGGTAGTCGCGACAGCATAGCTCTTTGGCTCTGTGATTGGTGGGTCGGTTTTACAATGTCATCCAATAGCTGATCGCCGTTCTCACGACCACGCCTATCAGTCCCCGGTGGAAATTTTCTGTGGCCTGAGATGAGACTTGCGAACTGGCGTCTTTCCCACGTTTCAAGCGTGCTGTTTTTATCTGCTGCATTCATCGATCTGTATTATATATTAAAAAAATAAAGATTTCTATGCGGCCAAAGCTGGTTCTTCCAATTTTAATAATTTTAATGTGGTCGCTCTGCACCAGATTCCGGATGGAGTGGCCTACATGTAAAAGACTTCTTGTTTAACCTATAGCTAACATAACTTTCACTTTAAAAAAGTGATCTGTAGCGTAACCTTAAGAAGGTTAGGTGTAGGTTAAAGAAGATATATTTTTTAGTATGTGAGGGCTTGTAGCGCCCGAATCTCCGGTTAAGAAACATGCAGCACCTCATTGGCTGAGAGCAGCATCTCATTGGCCGGTGCCAAAAGCTTGGTCTGTCCATAGTCAGTCGTGTTGCCGAGCCTTCTGGAGCACGACATTACGGATCGCGCGGCCTCTCGTTTGGGAGGTTCGAATCCTCCCTCAGGTATGGATGTGTGTATTGTCGTTAAGCCGTCGGCACACGGAGCGTGTATCTGAACGAGTGTGGCCAACGTGGCGAGTTTCTGACGTCACAACGTGCGAAGCGCACGTTAGTGGGGCTTTTCCAACGTGTCGGGCAGTATCAAACATGCCAGAAATTCTCACCGTGCGTCTGAAAGATCACCAATACGGCGGGAGAACGCCACGTGGCTATCCGGGCAGGTTGACAGCTCTCTATTCGGTAGAGATACGAAGACGTCATACTGGCCATCGTATTTCGTAGTTTTTATGTATATAACTTAGATCTTATGAATGTATGCCATTTCCAAGCAAGTAAAAGTAAGTGAGTAAAATGAGAATCTCTCGAAAACGGTCATTAGAGGTTGGAATAAACGACTGGAATCGTTTTATATGTCGTTAGAAAATTTCCGTATTACAACATCCCGCTGTTTCAAGGCAAGGCGTACTGAAGATCTATCAACACGAATTGTTATATGCATTATCCGTTGTAACTACAGTCAGCAACCGACATATATACCACTAGTGTATACAGTAGGACTAATACCTTCGTCGATGATGGGTAGATGTATCAGTGGGCGTAGCGTAATCAGCACAGTCGTGGACTATGGAGTGGAAGGTGATGTACGGCACTGGTTCGAGGCTCCTTGTATGTAAATATTTCTTCTTCTTTTATTCGGGTTTTCTGATAGTCAAAGACTTTCCTATAAGTTTCATAGAAGTATACTACATAATATTCGATGCCATGTAAACATAAGTGCGCATCCTCTGAGGAGTTACTTTGTTGGATTCGTATTATGTACAGGAAAGTTTGCAACTTACTTACAGTAAAGTCAGCATTTTATTGTTTCTCGTTTTGCATTTGATACGATCTTAACAATCTTCTACTGAATAGTAGTAAGCGAGACTGTTGCAATATCGTTTGCCGCATCTGAAGGTCTTTCCTAATTTTATATCGCACAGTGTGGCATGAAACTTTTATAATTCCCTGCACTTGTTGATATAACATGCAAATTTTATAAGAGTCTTTCATTCATAGATATTTTGTTGTTTCTTATGCAGGCCTATATCATAGAACATCTCGAACGTACGCACAAGCGCTGAAATAAGCCACTTAACACTGCCGGCCACACCATAGGCCTCTGAGGCCCAGGTGCTCACTCAGACCTGCCTAATTCCGCTCCAACACAGCTGGACGGGACGTGACTCGCATGTAAGCCTCCTCTAGTTAGTTGTCTCTGAGCTAGTGTACAGTGCACAACACTCCCGCCTATGTCGGCCCGTTCACGTAAACAACTAGGCCTCCTAGACCTCCATAACTTTACAAAAACCAAGGGAAACGGAGACACAACGGTCAAACAAGACCATTGTCCCGATTTGGGTTTATTTTGACGCTTCCTAAACACCTTACAGCTCCTTGGATGAAGGCTAGGCTTGACACACCAATTCCCCGTGACCTACTGGACAGTATTTACAGATGCCTAAACATTACTCCACCTGCAGAGGCAGCTCGTGAAGAAATTGAGCAAGGAGCTTTCCCAAAAGAACTTACTGTAAAATTTGAGACTACAAAAAACAAACGAAATCAAAAATGCAGCGTTATTTCTGTAAGTTGCCAGTATGTCATCAGAATTTTGTGATACCGATTTTAGTTTTAAACATTATTAATTGTACGTGGTTTTCGAATATGATGGATTTTTTGCGTTATATGAAGTTTAGACTACTATTGTTTAATTTATGAGAGTTTGGTTACTTTGTTTTGTGGTTTCTTGAGGAAATATATATTTGTTTTACGTTATTTAATGTATTATACCCTCATCCTTATCATGGCATTAAATTTCGTAGAGTTTTCCGTTGTTATATACCGTGTGTGGGCCTCTCAGGCTTATGGTGTGGCCCAGACGTAGGAGCCTGCTGGTGTGGCCCACAGGGTGAGTAGAGGTAAAGCAGGAATGCCACTCTTTTGATCTGGTAAACAGTGTGATTCCAGAAGCGCATGCCGACGACAGCTGTCGCTGGAGCGCGCTGTGATCGCGTGTAGCTCGTTGAGGCACACGTCACGCCCCGTATGCTCAAGTGGCGCCGTCTCCGAGCGTCCAGCCGCACGCTGGACTCGGCACGTTGACCACACACGTTCAGACACAGACGCTCCGTGTGCGAGGGCTTTAGGCTAGTTTAACTTGGTTTAAGTAGTTTGTAAGACTAGAAACTGATCACAGACGTAGTTTGGTCTTTTGTGTCCCATCTACGTCGCCACTTTTGTGTCTCGTTTCCGCCGGTTGTCGTAGGTGTCGGTGGCCGAGTAGAAAGACACCGACACAGGAATAAAGGATGCACGCTTGCGCAGGTACGGAGGTGAGCAGCCAGTGGGACAGCAGAACCTAGAAACACTAGAGTAAATTAGAACGAGATATGTATTTTGTGGAGTCTTGGTAATACTTAACTTTTACATAGTTCTTGACTGCAGAATGTTTATACATAGAGGCCTGCCTACTGATGATTCCTTGTGCCTATCCGATAGCCAAGTCTTAACTGGTGCCTATCTGATTCCCAAGTGAACGATGTCGTTTAGTGGTGGCCACGAGCAGAGTTGCAGCAGAGGGCGCTCGCGGCTGACGTCGTAAGAACGCCGCGCCGTGCGTGCATGGCGGCGCGCGGCGAAAGTAGGTGGCGCGCAATTCATACTTGTGCGACACCACATGGTCCCTTAGCATTACAAACATTTGACATTTGAAACAAACACGGTCGTAACAATGATGACATGTGTCTTCTGCTTGACTCACGTGATTGCCTCACAATAAACATTTAATTACGAGGGCAGTGTGAGAAAATTAGTCATTGTTGAAAGGTTTTATTGCAAGATGAGGCCCACGTGCGAAGCAGACGAATGGAAGATTTCCCCTTGTGGTGTGGAGCGTTGAGACGCGGCAGAAGCCGAGAGATGGTAGCAGGCAAGAGGGGGGGAGACGGAGACGGCGGCGCAAATGGCGCAGAAGGGGCGGCGTCGCGACGCCGGGCGTCGTCAGAGGCGTCTCTCTGCTGCTGCTGTGGCGGCCAAGGGCGGCGGTCCTTTCAGAGTAGAAGACGGCACTACAGGCTAAGGCCGGGTCCACGGATTGGACCCAACGTTGGCGCCAACATGGTTCGTCCAATGTGTGGATCGGAGAAGTAGCGTTGGAACCAACGTTGGCGCCAACGCTTGTCGGTACTTTCACCAAACATCAAAGGTCGTTGGGCCAATATGGGTACGTCGTCCACACATTGGCGCCGACGCTTCATTCTGTCTTTGTCGTCTGCTCATCTCGAAACTGTTTCTTTCTTTGTCGCCGATTTAAAGTTTCGAAATCTCTTTGTAAATATTAGAACTGTATCAGAAAGTGATTCATTTGTGAAAGAAACCTCAAAAACCGAAATGCCACAGCAAAACTTAGGCGCGAACTGTGAAACTAAAAACTTTTCGACACACTCCATTACTGAATTTAATTTTCAAAATTAACAGTACGGTACTTAATATTTCCTGTCAAGTTTTAAATATTGTTTTGCAAACTTCAAGCACTACCAATGATATCAATTACATACTTATTTTATAAGGGAAATACAGGCTTCTAAAAGTGTCTCCTTTAGCAAGAAATCGAAGGGTAATACCAAAATAATAGCATTCCTCCAAAACATCTCTTTCTTTTTTTTATTTTTATTTTATTTTTTTTTATTTCAATCATTTAAAGTAGCGGGTCCAAGTTTTAATTATGTGTATCGTTTACTTGTAGCATATTTTAAAAATTAATGATTTCGTACTGTAATTTTAGTTCGGTAGGAAGTGATACAACACACCCCATCATCTTTTACGTGTGTTTCTGTTTTTGGTTTGCAATGACAACATTTAATTATTCTCACTCAAAAGCTTTAATGCATTGGCCGCGATTTATGCGTCAGATATGTTTTCGTTGGCTCTCGACGAATTCAACTAAATGTTGGCTCCAATGTGTGGACGCTGTCTCAAAAATATTGGCCAATGATGGCGCCATCGTTGGTACCAATGTGTGGACGCGGGGTAAGGTAGTGCATAGACAATATCTCAACTGTTACATTTATCCAGTACAGCTTACTACAGTCGCTGCTATTCTTAAGGGGACCACAACGTGGTGCAGATCCGAAAAAAAATCGATTTTCGGTTTCCATCATATTCCGATACTAGTCGTCCCGGCAATGCTTCGCAATTGCTAATATGTATGAACTGTTTCTTTGAACGTGAAATGTGCAAAATTTTATCGTAACCGTACGAATGATATTGATATCTCAAAGAAGAGAGCTCTTTCAGTTTTCCACAAATTTTCCTGTTTTCTGGCCAACTGTTCCAAACTTTTACTTCACTCAAACCTTCCTCTCGCTTTGAACGTCGAATTTGCAAAATTTTATCGCAATCAGATAAACGGTTTTGATATTTCATAGATAAATCTCTTTCAATTTTTTCTGAATTTTCCATTTCCTGGAAAACTTTTCCAAATTATTATTTTATTAGAATTTTACTCTTGCTTTGAACGTCAAATATGCAAAAATTTATAGCAATCACACGAATGATATTGGTATCCAATTGCAAAAATCTCTTTCAGTTTCTCGCGAATTTTCAATTTTTCCGGGTAACTTTCCCACATTTTTAGTTCATAAGAACGTTCATCTTTCGTTGAACGTCAAATGATCAAAATTTTAACGCAATCGGATGAACGGTTCTCAACGTATTACGACAGTATTAAGTACATTTAGAAACACATTGAAAAGGAACTTGGTTCGAATTTTGCGAATTTTCTTTTTAACTGTCCTTTTTTTTCTTTTTTTTACTCAAAAATTTTCCAAGACCATAAAGAACAAAACAAGAAAAGAATTACTCCTCACCGTCGTGCGAATAGTCAGTTATAGCGCTGGATTCAGTCGAAAACACATTGAAAATTTTAATTTTTCTCAAATTTTCCGGTACATTTTCCAAAAAAATTATTTTATACATACCTTGTCCTGTCAAGCCGTACTCAAGTGATGCTCTTAGAACCATGTAGCAATTGACTTTTATTCATACGAGTAGAAAAAGAAACGCTTTCGTGTTTTGCTAAATTTTCCTACTTTCCTGGCGACTTTTCCAAATTGTTATTTGATGGGAACCCTCCTCTTGCTTTCAACATGAAATGTACAAAATTGAATCACAATTGGACGAACGGTATTGATAGCTGACTGGAACAAGCTGTTTCAGTGTTCCTCGATTTTCCTCTCGGACAACTTTCCCGTATTTTATCACCGTTTAAACCTTCCCTGAACCTGCACGAATATTTCAAGACTAACATTAGCCAAATCGGTTGAGCCGTTCTCGAGTTTTAGCGAGACTAACGAATAGCAGTTCATTTTTATATAAATGGATATGAAGGTTTTATTTAAGTACGATGAAAAGTGTTTTGCTGAAAAAAAATTTTTTTGAGCATTTTTCTACCACGTGTGTTTATGTGTCAAACCCACTTTTCTGCATATATTTCAGATCACTATATCCCCCACATTGCACGTTATGGTTATTTATTTATTTGTTTATTTTTGCTCCCGAATGTATTGGCTATCCTTGGAATGCAACGGTCAGTATTCTTTTGTTTCTGCTGTTTGTAAACAACACGCTTTCAAACATATGGTTAGATTTGTACAAGTGTGATTATGTTATATTTCCGTTTGCATGTATACTATGGGCAGGCAGTTAGGAAAAATAAAGAAAATCTGGAGGCAATGAAGAGAGATGTTTGGGCCATATTCTTCCACAAGTCCTCTACTGATGATAAGCCATGTCATGCACGAATTGTGTGCATCAGGAGAAAATTCGTGGTGCAAATAGAATAGGGCTCAGGCAACTGGAGAATCTTATTCTCACCAGCATTCTCTTCCTGCTGCTGCTGTATTTTCAGAGACTTGGCTCATCCTGACCTTCTAAGGAAATGTCTGTATGGGCAGACACAGAACCCAAATGAATGTTTCAACAACATAATTTGCAACCGCCTCCCTAAAACCTAATTTGTAGGCAAGCATACAATGAAACGAGGAGTTCATGATGCTGTCAGTACATTAAATTGTGGTAATATAGGATTGTGTTGGATACTGCAAATTCTGGGGATTATTCGTGGTGAAAATATTATAATTGGGTTGCAACACTGCGAAAGAAATAGGATAACCGATGCAGACAGGTCTGCATCTAATATGGCCGAGAAAGCGAGACAAACGTCCAGGAAGGTGAAGAAGAAGCTGGAAGACCTGTTAAAGCCCAAAGAAGTTCCCTCATATGCAGCAGCACAGTTTTAATTAATTGTAGGGAGGATTCGAACCACCGACGCGGGAGGCCGCGCGATCCCTAACGTGGCGCTCCAGACCGCTCGGCTACTCCCGCGCGGCTGAGATTCGAAGGCGTTAGTCTAATATCAGAAGAGGAGGATGATGCTAACAAAAAACACCGTTCGAGATAAAACAGATGGAATGAAATAGCGAAAGCTAGAAGTTATTCATGCAGTAATACGTGCCGGAACGAATATTTTTGCAGCTTTCCCTTTTTCTCTCTCTTTCTCCCTCTCTGTTTTTTTTTTACTACATCAACACACACAGACAGTTTCAGGCATAAGAAGAGTGGTGTTGTTGCTCTATACGTGTGCGGATATGCTACGTAATGTCGTTTTAGTTTAGTTCTGTGTTTAATTTTCAAGACACTTGTTAGCAAAACTACGACTTTCGTGTTTATTGTATCGGTTGAGGTGCTTACAACTAACAACAAGTACGTTGCAAAATTGATTATAGTTTAAAGTTTACGAAGATGTCATCGTTATGTTAACACGCATCGTAAAGACGAATTAGATTTATTTCCTTAAAAAACGCAGTATGAGTGGTGTTACTATTTTCTACACCTTCCTGACATTTGCCTGTCTCCATCCTCACAGTGTTCTATACGGTTTAGATCTTATTTTACGAACTTTCAATTTTCCCGTAAAATATGACGTTTTTATAGTTTTACAGTACATTCTTAAGAATTTTACAGGATAACTTATAATGCGCATTTTTTCTGTGCGTTTGGACATCTAAACTGCAGTATGTAGTTCTCTATATGCTATTTATGACTTTTTTTATGCTCTGAAAAAGATCAATCATTATTGTATTTAAATTTACGTATTTTCAGGCGAATCATAAACGAAAGTATTTCACAATTAGGTTAATGTTACATACCCGTCGGGGTACTTAGAAATCTAAAAACTGACAGATGTGGTGTCTTTTTCTAGTTAATGCTGCGTTTAAATGTGCAGCGAGCGTTCCCGGTTCCAAAAACTATCACGAAAACGAATATAAGTTGCGAATACCAAGAGTTACAATGCACCAACGACCGCCACCTGATGTCGCGATGTGTAACAAGAAATTCTCCCGAGTGTCGTGACTGGCATCTTAGACTCTGACACTACTGAGAAACGTCGAACGTGACAACAGGCGTTCAGCTCGAACTCACCTCACTCCCGAAGGAGAGTGCTTCGGATGCTGTTTACTGCTCGAAGTTTCTTGGCCGCGGTGGAGTAGTCGAGTGGTCTAAAGCGTCTCGCTACGGAGCGCGCAGTTGCTCGCCGTGGAGGTTCGAGTCCTCCCTGGAGCATGGGTGTGTGTGTTGTCCTTAGGTTAGTTTAGCTAGGTTTAAGTAGTTTGTAAGCTACGGACTGATGACCACGCAGTTTGGTCCGATAGATTTATAAACATTTGAACATTTGAATTTGAAGTTTCTTGAACTTCGTGCGCGGCTCGATAATTCTGTTTTCATATATACAGATGGGTGTAAGACCAATGAAGGTGTCGGATGTGCGTTTGTCGTCGGGGATGGCGGTTTTCAGTACAGGCTTAATCACCACTGCTGGAATTTCACAGCTGAGCTTTTCGCCCTCTATCAGGCTGTACTATACATCCGCCGTTCTCCTTCCTGTGTCATCTGCCCTGACTCCCTCAGCGCCATCCAGAGTCTGAGCGATCCCCTTTCGGCCCATCCTGTTGTGCACCGAATCAACCGCTCCCTTCAATCATTAGCTGCCGACGGCCGTCGCGTTCGCCTGCTGTGGGTCCCTGGCCACGCAGGCGTGCCTGGTAACGGGGCTGCTGATGCCGCTGCCAAGGCTGCAACTCTCCTACCTCGGACAGCTACGTACTGTGTCCCATCAAATGATATTCCAGAGGCTATTTCCCGTAGCCTTATATCGTCGTGGCATAATGTGTGCTCCTCGCTTACAAATAATGAGCTTCGGACCATTAAACCGCTCCCAGTGGTTTGGATGACCTCACCACGCCGCTCGCGACGAGAAGAGGTCATCTTGGCCCGGTTGCGGATCGGACACTGCCGGTTCAGCCGCCGCCACTTGCTAACTGGTGACCCCGCACCGTTGTGTTCCTGTGGTCACCCGCTGACGGTGCGCCATGTTTTATTGTCTTGTCCAAATTTTACTCCTGCTCGGATTGCTCCGAATTTACCGGATACGCTGGAAGAAATTTTAGCTGATGACGCAAGAGCTGCTGCTCGAGTCTTGGATTTTATCAACTTGACCAATTTGTTGTATTTTACCCTATGTTTTCAGCTGTTTTCATATAGGTTTATTATCCTTCGGTATATCTCAGTTTTGATTCGTGTGCTAATGATCTCAGCAGTTGTGCACTAAAAAAAAAAAATAATAATAATAATAAAAATAAAAAAGTGACAAGAGGTACAAAGAAGATAGTGAAAATAGCTTGGAAGAAGGTTATTGGAGAGAAGGAAGGTGCGGCCTTCCTCCGTCCAGACACCTTGACCCCCAGATGTTGACAACACGGCCACGGCTCGGCCCTGTTATGGCGGTCGTTTTATGCCCAGAGGTTGCCGCTAGGGCTGGGCGCAGTCACAGCTCAGCACAGGCGATAAGGCCGCAACTGCCTGTCACCCAGACCGTAAAAGTCGCCTGGACACGTCCCCACACCCAGAGGCGGAACGGAGCAAGCTGCATTCTCTGTATTGTGGTTTACGGGCTCTATATAGGAAAATCTGCTGACCTCTTCGTAATTTTCATCCGCCGGCCGCGGTGGCCGAGCAGTCTGAGGCGCGCCAGTCGCGGTCTGCACGGCCACTACGGTCGGGGGATCACATCCCCCCTCGGGCATGGATATTTGTGCCGTTCTTAGTCTTAGCTAATTCATAAGTAGTTTATAAGCTTAGTTAAGTCCCATAAGCTCTACAAACATTCGAACATTTTGTAATTTTCATCACCGGCAAGGACGTAATTCTCGGAAGATTTTTAATTGTTATTGCATGGGCCGTGAAATTTCATCAGCATTATTTAATATTTAGTTTTTATAACGTAGCTTTTAATCATTTCCCTAAAACCTAGCATAAGCGTGTTCACATAAAGACATGTGCCCCATTCCTCCTTAGCCGATCTAGCCAATATGTAATCCTCAGGTGGCTGCCATCTTTAACCATCTTTAAGTCTCTTTGTTCTACCTACTTGCTAGGTTTTTTTTTTTTTTTTTTTTGCGTAAAAATTAAAAAGTTGTGCGTATATGGTTTAGTAGCAAAAGTGATTTCGAATTCGAAAGATGTAGACTGCAATAATATTGTATTCACTTTTTATCTCAGAAATTATTGTTCAGGTTTTATACAGAAACCACGCATAGTCTAAACCATTTTGATTATCGGTTATTGGATAACAATAACATGAAAAAGGAAAGATGAACAAGTAGAAAGGAACAGTTACCAAAATGTAAGATAGTTCCCAAAATTAGTCCCCTTAAAACAACAACAACAACAACAACAGTTCCCAAAAATAGCTTGCATATCTCTAGCAGACTCTGCCTATTTTCCGTTGGAGCCATTACACGAAACACCTGGCGTGTGTACTAGAGGTGGGCAAACAAGTTCAACTTTGGGAACTAGATTACATTTTGGGAAACGTTCTTTTTTGCTTGTTCACCGTTCTTTATTTACCCAATTGTTATTAATAAAAACCAGATAACGGAAATAGAAACTGATTAGTTCGTTTATAAAAGCTGAATAATAATTATATATCATGTGTAGCTCTGCCTCCGGTATTCAGAATTAACTTCAGATCGATTTGAACAGTTATAGCTATTGAAAATAGTATGGTATTATCATACCAAAACTTCCTACAGACACTGTCCATTCCATTCAATTCCTCTTTGCAGAATGGCTATGGGAAGAAAAGCGTTTCTAAAGAAGCGAAACTTGTTGACACCCAATATTAATTTAAATGTTAGGAAGTGTAGCATTGTATGGCAGTGAAACATGGACGATAAGGAGTTCAGATAAAAAGATGATAGAAGCTTTTGAAATGTGGTGCTACAGACGAATGATCAAGATTAGATGGTAGATCACGTAACTAATGAAGAGGAGTTTCTGGCATATCCTGACGAAGACAAGGGATAGATTGGTTGGATATATTCTGAGACATCAAGGAATTGTCAACTTAGCATTAGAAGGAAGCGTGTGGTGTAAACATCGTAGAGGGAGACCGACGGACGAATAAAGTAAGCAGATTCAAAAGGATGTAGTTAGCCGAACGTATTCTCAGATGAAGAGACTTGCACAGGACAGGGTAGCGTGGAGAGCTGCATCAAACCTGTATACGGATTGAAGACCAAAACAACAACAACAGTTCCTTTAGATACAAGGATAGTAAGAGAATTATTGTTATAAAAAGTTGTTATGTATGCATTACGAGCTGCAAATAGAATCTGATATTTGTGTTTAAAAGTCGATAACTGAAGAAGAATTTATTTTCGAGATTATTAAATATCATAATTAACAGTGTTTAAAGTGTAATATCTGTGAACTAACTAATGTAGAAGTATATTAAAGATACGTAGAACAAGGATTTTAAGGTATTCATTTAAGAGTTAGAGCGTTTAATATCATCTGTCAAATATTTTTGAAGTACCTGAAGTAAAAATAATATATTTGACACTCGAATCTCATGTTTGACCAGAAAAGAATTTTTAGTTTTCAGATTTCAGTGGATAGAATAACTTTCAATTAATTAACTGCGAGGGCAATGTCGGACTAGAGACCATGGGATAAACTGTTCGGTAATAGGATTCCACTCAAATAGAACTAACCGGAAAGATGTTCCAGTATCCAGCATGTCATTTTGTGTCATCATAAAGTTAAGCCCCTGAGAGAAAGGAATTTAATGCTCATTATTAGCATCGCGAACCGTAGGAAGACAAATTCACAAAAATAGAAGACACAAGAACTGACTAAAATAAAAGTAAATAAATAATGCGCTAAACATCGTTCTTATAAAAACAACAGCAATATCTTAAACAAGGAGGCAAGACTACCAACGTACCAAAAAACTAGCCTGAAGCCTGTTATACAGTCTACATCTTTAAAAATAAGTCATTTTTCTTACTCAGCCGATATTCTGCACAATTATTTCTTTCATTTTTTATTTTTTATTTTTTTTATTTTTTAATGTAAGGAACCTAACAAGTAGGCAGGTAAATGAACATGCATCCACGTGTAATGTATCAGCTAGGGAGGAAACAGAAAACTATTTACTTGAACACTGTTATAGGACATTTCAGGAAAATAATTCAAAGCTACGTTAAAAACTAAATACTAAATATAGCAGTTGATATTTGAGAAATGTAGGAATAATAATAAAAAAACACTCGTGATAAATATGTCTTTTTGCCGTTCATAATTATTACGAAGAAATAAGCAGATTTGCCCCTATGAAGCCTGCAAGACGTATTTATTACACATAATGCAATTTTATGCCTGTTAAATTACAAAATTATAAAATACCTGTAAAATGCAAATTACAGGTGGTGGGCGGTGACTAGAATAAGCCAAGAACCAGTATCCAAAGTTGAAAGAGAGTCTAAAACGCATTGAGAATTGGCGATCGCAGTGAACAAAACGGACAACTGCTTGATACCCATCAAATGTTTGTAAAGCTGTTGCCCCAAAGTTGTTTCTTTTTCAAATGTTTGTAGAGCTTATGGGACTTAACTACGGGTTCATCAGTCCCTAAACTTACAAACTACTTATGAACTACTTACGAACTAGGACGTCACAAATATCCATGGCCGAGGGGGGATTCGAACCCCCTACCGTAGTGGCCGTGCAGACCGTGACTGGAGCGCCTCAGTCCCCTCGGCCACCGCGGCCGGCATGGTGATCAGTACCTAAGTTTCTAGAAACTACTTAAACTTCTGCTCTCAAGACTTAAGATATAATATCTACTCAAGTGAAGAAGAGGAAATAGTTTTAGAAACAGCTATTGTTGTTTCAAACTTCGCAGTATATCCTTAAAATCAATAAATATTTTGATCTGATTGCTACCAAATGCCACAGGTTCACCCGGTGGGCTAATCTGAAGATTCCGTGAAAATTTCATCAAAATTGCTCCATCCGTGTTGAAGTCTGTTGTAGCTTTCAATAGCTACAGTTTTATTCATCGTACGGCAGTCTGCACAGGAAACTGAAATCACACTAGACAAAGTTAGTTTAACAAAAAGTTTTATTAATATGATAAAACATACAACTACGTAGCTTTGATGTGAGCTGCTATGCATGCCTAACCTTGTTGTACAATGGCAATAGCCTAGGTCGGTGTGACCTCCTGACTAACCTAGTTTGTCGGTGCTATCTAATACTGAGTATGCTGAAACTTCCTGGCAGATTAAAATAGTGTGCCAGAACCGGGCTCGAACCTGGGACCTTTGCCTTTCGCGGGCAAGCGCTCTACCGACTGAGCTACCCCGACCTGACTCATGATGCCGCCTCACAACTTTACTTCCGTCAGTACCTCGCCTCCTACTTCAAATGTTTGTAGATTCTATGAGACTTCACTACGGGGTCATCAGTCCCTAAACTTACAAACTAATTATGAACTAGCTAACACTAAGGACGGCACAAATATCCATGCCCGAGGGGGGATTCGAACCCCCTACCGTAGTGGCTGTGCAAACCGTGACTAGCGCGCCTCAGTCTCCTCGGCCACCGCAGCCGGCGCCTCCTACTTTCCAAACTTCACAGAAGCTCTCCTGCGAACCATGCAACACTAGCACTCCTGGCAGAAAGGATATGGTGGAGACATGACTTAGCCACAGTCTAAGGGATGTTTCCAGAATGAAACTTTCACTCTCCAGCAGGAGGCGAGGTACTAGCAGAACTGAAGGTGTGAGGACTGACCGTTAGTCGTGTCAGTATAGGTCAGTGGTAGAGCTCTTGTCCGCGAAAGGCAAAGGTCGCAGGTTCGAGTCCCAGTTCCGGCACACAATTTTAATGTGCCAGGAAGTTTCATATCAGCGCACACTCCGCAGCAGAGTGAAAGTCTCATTCTGGAGTGGGTACGCTGTCTCTCGTTCTGTAGCTTGCCGACTGCAGCGTCGTCTCCTTTCCTGTCCCGTCGTCGATGTGCGCGTCCCGTCGTCCCGGTGTGGAAGGCGTCAAGAAGTGAAGTGCACAAGTGGTCTCTTCAGAAGCGAGCGGCGCTTTCCCTATCCTCTTCAGAGGTAGCGCTCTCGACTTGCTATCGGCGTGCAGGGAGTGTTGCTGCTGTTTGATTGGCTAGCGGCTCTCCACCGCTTACTTGCTCTTTCGTTCCCACTCCTGGTTGAGTTGCGGCAACTTTACGCCACTACAGGGTCCACAAAAATGTTCAAATGTTTGTTAAGCTTAAGGGACTTAACTACGGGGTCATCAATCCCTAAACTTACAAACTACTTATGAACTAGCTACAACTAAGGACGGCACAAATATCCATGCCCGAGGGGGGATTCGAACCCCCAATCTCAGTGGCCGTGCAGACCGTGACTGAAGCGCCTCAGGCCCCTTGGCCACCGCGGCCGGCACAGGGTCCATACCGAACGTACTTATACACACAGTGATTTTTATAGCTCGCTCGTGAAACACGCTGTATGGCCGGTATTACACTATCAAATTATTGGACAAAGAATTGGACGAAAATGTTGAATGAAATATTGGTCATATTTTTTGACAAAGATATTGGATGAAACGCAAAAGGGGGTATTACACTATCATCCAATATTTTGTCAAATTTGCTTCAAAATGGCGGTGTAATGCTCAGCTGTTGATTATACTACAGTTGCGTTGTGTCTGCATTTAGAAGAGGAGGGGGAAGAAAAGAAAAGGAAACGCACTTGAATGAAACCGTGGGTGTCAGAGCGAGATAAATAAAATTTGTTACGGAACCGGGAGGATTTTCTTTTTTTTATGCCGTCGGCAGAACAGCCAGGCCGTTCACTGCTAATTATTTTGTCGCTCTTCATCCTTCACAGTTTGCAATAGAGTAACAAAACGGCTGACTCAAACAGTGTGTACAAATAAGATTTTTAAGTTGATAAAGCAAGTTACATCAAATAACGTTTTAAATGGAAAATGTGAGCACTGACAAAGAGGATAATCTAATTTGTTTATGACGTTATTAACAATGTAAGGTGGGAAACACTGCGGATAAAGTAAATAGGCTCTATTTATTTCCATACAAAAATTGGTCGACGCATTTATATGTACATAGATTCGCTTGCAAACAGATTTCGAAGTTTTGTTTAACTTCCCAGCACTTAGCACACCAAGTTACCAAAATCATACATTCTAAAATCTGCTTCGGCCGTAAATAAGATTTAGGGGTATTACTTCTTCAATTACGATAGTATATAATGACTTTTTTTACATCACGGATTGTAACTCAACCTCAGTTTCGCCGCAGGGTATTGGGCTACGCGAATTGACGGACAGTTGAATCAACACCACCTAGAGACAAGGCCTTACAACAGGCCGTGCCTACGTCACACTTAGAGGCCGCGGCCGCCACCTCTCTGGCTGTTGGCTGGGGCACGCCCACCGCCGTGCAGCGGCCGGCCAGTTGGATGGCGGGCCGGCCGCGGTGGCCGAGGGGACTGAGGCGCTTCAGTCACGGTCTGCACGGCCCCTATGGTTGGGGGTTCGAATCCCCCCTCGGGCATGGATATTTGTGCCGTCCTAGTACATAAGTAGTTCATAAGTAGTTTGTAAGTTTAGGGACTGATGACCCCGTAGTGAAGTCCCATAAGCTGTACAAACATTTGAACATTTTCAGATGGCGGCCGGGGCCTCTAAGTGTGACGTAACCACGGCCTGTTGTAAGGCCTTGTCTCTAAGTGGTGTTGGTTGAATTCGCCTTGTCGCCTGTTATACAACGCCCCATGTGATTTTTTAAAATTTTGTTGTTGCTAGAAAACACTACACAAACATTCCACTACTAGCCATGTTTACGAACACGAACGTTACGTCCAAGTAATGTCCAGTGAGCTCAATAATAGCTCACTGGTAATGTCAGATATTTAAGCTACAAATAAAACAGCTGTAGTGGCAAGGAAGCTGTATACTACTAGCGCTCCAAGCGGTCACATTTCTCACTGCAGGAAAGAGAAGACGAGCGATTTCTTTGATCAAATCTAGGCCGAGGCCTCAGCTTTGATGACATATAGGACGACGTTCCCATTACACTACGTCCAATTTTTCTTTGTCCAATTGTTTGACATAGTGTATTACCGGCCTATGCTCCTGTCGCTCCGCCACACCCTTTGCCCCCCCCCCCCCCCCCCTGTTGAAGGCGACGTCCCCGCAACTCCTCGGCCGACGCTTCGCTCGCTGGCATCGGCGGTATTTGCGGCCCGGAGGGTGGGGGAGTTGTGGCTGTGCTATGTTTAGCAACGCCGTCCGTTGCGGGCGCCGGGCCGGCTGAGCCAGTCAGCTGACCGCCGTCACAGCCGCGGGCAATCTCTGCCATAGCAAGCAGCGACTCACGACTCACAACGGAAACTGCCCGCTCACATCTAGTGGCAAGTTGGCGCAGTTGGCCGCCATTCAGAAACAGGACTCAGATCGAGCACCAAAACAGGGAGGCGTTTCACAAGGCACTATCAGAAAAAAGAAGGAAAATGTAAACACTGACCATTTCCTCTTCTACATCTACTTACATACTCCGCAATTCACCGTAAGATGCGTGGCGGAGGGTACACTACCACTACTAGGCATTTCCTTTCCTATTCCACTCCCAAATTGAACGAGGAAGAAAAGAATGCCTATATGCCTCCGTAAGAGCCCTAATTTCTCTCATCTTGTCTTTGTGATCACTACGCAATATGTAAGTAGGCGGCAGCAAGATCGTACTACACTCAGTTTCAAATTCCGCCCTCTAAATTTCCTCAACAGAAATTCACGAAAAGAACGTCGCCTTTCTTCCAACGATCCCCAATTGAGTTTCCGGAGCATATCCGTGACACTCGCGCATTGGTCGAACCTACCAGTAACAAATCTAGCTGCTCGCCTCTGAACTGCTTCTATGTCTTCCTTTAAACTGATCTGCTGCGGGTCCCAAACACTTGAGCAATACTCAAGACGTGGTCGTACAAGCGTTTTATACGCGGTATGCTTTACAGGTGAAGTACATCTTCCCAAAAATCTCCCAATAAACTGAAGTCGGCTGTCCGCCTTACTCACAACTCTCCTTACATGCTCGTTCCATTTCATATCGCTCTGCAATGTTACGCCTAGATATTTAAACGACGCGACAGCATCAAGAAGCTCACTACTAATGCTGTATTCGAACATTATGGGATTGTTTTTTCTAATCATGCGCATCACCTTACATTTTTCCATATTCAGAGCTAGCTGCCAATCTTCGCACCAACTAGAAATGTTGTCTAAGTCATCCTGTATACTATTACAGTCAGTTACAGACGACACCCTCCCGTACACCACAGCATCATCAGCAAACAGCCGCAAATTACAAGTTACTCTGTCTATCAGATCATTTATATAGATAGATAATAATAGCGGTCCTATCACACTCCCCTGATGCACGCCTGACGATACAATCGTCTCTGATGAACACTCGCCGTCGAGAACAATGTACTGCTTTCTATTACTTACAAAGTCTTCCAGCCAGTCACAAATCTGTGAACCTATTCCTTATGCTCGTATCTTCGTTAGCAGTCTGCAGTGTGGCACCGCGTCGGACGCCTTTTTGAAGTCGAGAAAAACACAATCCGCCTGTTGCCCTTCATCCATGGCTCGCAAGATGTCATGTGAGAAGCTGAGTTTCACATGAACGATGTTTCCTAAACCCGTGCTGATTCATGAAAAGAAGCTTTTCCGTTTCAAGGAAATTTACTATATTCAAACTGAGAATATGCTCTAAAATTCTACATGAAACTGATGTTAACGATATTGGCCTGTAATTGTATGGGTCAGTTCTCTTTCCTTTCTTATAAATTTTCCAATCACTAGGAACTTTGCGCTGAATTAAAGATTCGCGATAAATGCAAGCTAAGTAGGGGGCCAAAGCCACAGAATAATCTTTGTAAAACCGAACTGGTATTCCATCCGGACCAGCAGACTTTTCGTATTTAGCTCTTTCAGCTGCTTCTCTACACCGGAAATACCTATTGCTATGTCCCCCATTTCGGAATTAGTAAGTTGATCAAATGATGGTACATTTGTGCGGTCCTCCTGCGTGGAAGATTTCTTAAAGGTTAAATTTAGAACTTCAGCTTTCCGTTTGCTTTCTTCTATTACTGCCCCGGAATGATCAACGAGTGACTGGACATTGGGCTTTGACCCGCTTATCGATTTTACATAGGACCAGAATTTTTTCGGGTTCTCGGAAAGATCTTTTGCTAAGGTATGGCTGTGATAATTATAGTGTGCTTCGCGCATCGATCTTTTTATAGACGCACGAACCTCTACTAACTTTTGCCTGTCATCATTTGCGTGTTCTTTTTTGAATCGAGAGTGTAACAGCCTTTGCTTTCTCAGCAGCTTTCTAACATTATTATTATACCACGGTGGATCTTTTCCATCCTTAATCGTCTTTACTGACACATATTACTCTAACCCTTCATTAACAATGCATCTAAATTTAGTCCACAATTCCTCTACATACATAGTCCCGGAATTAAAAGATGGCCATTCATTTTCTAAGGCCGGCCGCGGTGGCCGAGGCGACTGAAGCGCTTCAGTCACGGTCTGCACGACCACTACGGTCGGGGGTTCGAATCCCGCCTCGGGCATGGATATTTGTGCCGTCCTTAGTTGTAGCTAATTCATAAGTAGTTTGTAAGTTTAGGGACTGGTAACCCCGTAGTTAAGTCCCATAAGCTCTACAAACATTTTTGAACATTTTCTAAGTGCGATCGTAACATTTGATTATCGGCTCTTCCCAACAAAAACACGCTCCTAGCCTTCTTGATTGGTTTATGAACTTCGGTCACCATCGACGCTATGACGATATCATAATCACTAATTCCTGTCTCTACACAGACATCGTTAATAAGGTCAGGCCTGTTTGTGGCTATAAGGTCTAGAATAGTTCCATTGCGCGTGGGTTGCCGGTTTAA
Organism: Locusta migratoria; assembly: GCA_026315105.1. Lineage (NCBI taxonomy): Eukaryota > Metazoa > Arthropoda > Insecta > Orthoptera > Acrididae > Locusta > Locusta migratoria. The sequence goes on along the minus strand of CM048754.1, from coordinate 68,860,681 downwards.
CTGTTCAAGACAGTTTGGTTATCTAAGTCATGGTGTCGGACTACCATACACAGATACGTGTTCAGCATTGCGTTGTGATGTGAGTTGGTATTTTTTGTTTTTGTTTTCACAAATTGTCATCCGGTGTTTGACATGTCCGTTCGTGGCATTCAATTTTCTGTCTGTGTTGTGGTGTAAAGTACATACCGCACAAGTGTCCCATTAGCAGTCGAAAGGCAGTGGCTTATGAATGGGAGCCGCAAACGTTTGATAACGACAGCCGAATCCTGAACTGGAAGACACGTCTGACCATACAATATTTGTGACTGTGTGCGTCATAGGATAGGAATCGCTTATCGGCGCACGTAACCCTTTCGGTCCCACATTTTATTCAAATGTTTGTAGAGCTTATGTGACTTAACTACTGGGTCATCAGTCCTTAAACTTACAAACTACTTATCAACTAGCTAACACTAAGGACGGCACAAATATTAATGCCCGAGGGGGGATTCGAATCCCCGACCGTAGTGGCTGTGCAGAACGTGACTGGCGCGCCACAGACCGCTCGGCCACTGCCGTCGACCCCACATTATGAAATCAGCTTTGGAAAAATTAAAATTTAGCGTTTTCTGTGTTAATACAGTGCACTAAACATCAAAATATGTTTACTTTTTTTTTTAATTTCCGGTCGAGCTATTGGTTTTTCACCCCTATGTCATCAATTTCATGCACAACACAGACGCTTGTATCGAGGTGTTTTATTGCTTGGGAAGTTATTTAGTTGATAGTTAACACTGTCAGATCAATAATGTTAGCATAATCTTCGCCACAGCACCAAAGACAAGACAATTCCCTGCTGGAATAAAATAAAAGGAACCACACTCACGCTCACACTCTCAGCCACGTACAGACGGCAACGCAGCACAACCTCCAAGACGGACAGATTAATGCCTTACAAGTGGCTATACGCCGTACCATGCGAAAAAATGTCGTAATACAGTAGAAGCATGTTGCTCATCAACAAAAATGCAATTTTAAGGATCGTTGCACAAAATACGGTACAAATCGAATTTTAATACGTTGTTGTACAGGAACAACACTGGGAATGAAAGGGTTCACATGTATGTCTGGTGAGTGATTGAGATATACCTCCCTTTCCGATTTATGCTTTGGTATGGGTGTCAGTGTGATGTCTCCCAAAGCAATGATGAAAACATAACAGTTTGTCACCTAAGTGAACAGACGAACGTAACAGTTTGACAGTGGCACACTTTTGCTTCTGCGCTGTCAAAACATATTTTTCAACGCTTTTTGAAGTGTTAGGTATGCACACAATCGAATTCTGCATTATCTAAGCTAACTGAACATGTCGTGGAATTTCGTAGAGTGAAGTTCATTATGTTTGTTATTTGTTATTTCATTTCTGCGAGAGGTCTCGTCTGTTCTCACTATAATCATATTTACCTGCGATGGTAATGTACATTTTACATTTACCAAAAATGCAAATGTTTGTAAATCTAAGGAACTTAACTGCGTTGCTCATAAGCCCTAGGCTTACACACTGCTTAAAATAACTGATGCTAAGGGCAACAAATAAATCCTTTACTGAGGGAGGACTCGACTCTCCGACGGCAAGCAAGCGCGCAGTCTGCAGCAAGGCGCCTTAGAACGCTCAGCCAATCCACAGCGGCATATATATGTCCCTTCTGACTTATGTATAATGTGACAATTTCCAAGGTTACAAAACGAAAACGGAGATGTCAAGGACTGAACGAACAGTTGACAATTCTGTGAAAACTATAAAGTAAAAATACAGAGAATGGAGGAGGTTTGAACGCGGACCTCCTGCATGACAGACTATCGACATCACGTTCGACGAAAGACCCCGCGGCTCTAGCGCTGTGCTCGGTGTTGCTTTTCCAGCACTTCGACAATTAACTGTTTCTATTTTCCTTTTTCTTATTTGATGTCCCGTACAACGTCTTCCTGTTTCTTACTTTATCCATTTTCGATGGGCTATCCGCTGCGCCGTCTTACTGCTAAATCTGAAGGGCATTCGGTGGAGAGTTTCGCGTGTCAGACGGCCGTGTTTCAAGGCAGCGGTGGCCAGAAGGGCCGCAGCGCTTTGGAACGACGCCAAGCTGACGAAATGCTGCGGGCTCTGCTGTCACTTGTCATTCACTCACCCACCTACCGGAAGTCCTATGCCTGTGCAAGTTAAGAATCTTGGAATTCTTCCTGCTTATCATCTTTGCATTTCTGTTGTTTCTATCTGCTTTGAGGCCGGCCGCAGTGGTCGAGCGGTCTGCGGCGCGCCAGTCACAGTCTGCACGGCCGCTGCGGTCGAGGGTTCGAATCCCCCTCGGGCATGGATATTTGTGTCGTCTTTAGTATAAGGTAGTTCATAAGTAAAAAGTTCTCGGGTTTCCGTCCGCGTCAGGTGGTTAAAACTCCACGAGCTGTCGGCCAGGCACTCCTTGGCCATTGTCAAGTGGTACTGACTGCAAGTACGGGCTTATATACTCTAGCTGCCGGCTGTGACGTCACTGGTGCTCCGCGACATCGCCATATATGGGCATGCTTTGAGTCGGTGTTCGATGCGCCCGTTTCAACTGCGCGATCGCTGGATCCCACGCCGTCTCTGTTAAGGTTGTTATCAGGTGTTTTAATTTCGATGGCTTCTTTAATAATACTGTCCCAGAAGTCGTCCGTGCAAGCCACGACGGCAGTTTCATCGAATTTGATGCGATGACCGTTTACCAAAGCATGCTCAGCTAAAGCAGATTTGTCTGGGTACCGTCAACGATAAAACCTTTCATGTTCCCTCCTTCGTTGTTCAACAGTTCGTAATGTTTGTCCGACATAAGAGTGGCGTCTTCAACTGGTCTCAGTAATTGCTGGATTTTAGTTGTGGGCCTGAAGACTGATTTGATCTTGTGTCTCTTCAACAGGCGGCTTATTTTTTCCGACACAGAACCACAGAACGGCAAAAAAGCAAGTTTGTTTCCTTCTTCCTCGTCAGTGGTCTTATTGTGTTTCCTTCCTGAGGACGCATCACTTATTTCACAATCATTTAGCCATTATTCCTGAAGACCTTGTGTAGATGTTTCAACTCATGGGGCAGGTTATCGGCGTCTCATATTGGTTTTGCACGATGTGCCAAAGTTTTCAATACAGTGCGCTTCTGTGCCGGGTGATAATGGCTACAATGATCGTGAAATAAGTAATGCGATATCAGGAAGGAAACACAATAAGACCACTGACGTGGAAGACGGAAACAAACTTGCTTTTTTGCCGTTCTGTGGTTCTGTGTCGGGCAAAATAAGCCGCCTGTTGAAGAGACACAAGTTCAAATCAGTCTTCAGGCCCCCGACGAAAATCCGGCAATTACTGAGACCAGTTAAAGACGCAGTAGGTCTCAGAACACCTGGGGTCTACAAGATACCTTGCGAGTGTGGCCAGTCTTATGTCGAACAACGAAGGAAGGAACATGAAAGGTTTTATCATTTACGGTGCCCATACAAATCTGTTTTAACTGAGCATGCTTTAGTAAACGGTCATCGCATCAAATTCGACGAAACAGTATTGTTAAAGAAGGCATCGAAATTAAAACATGTGATAACAACCTTATCGCCGGCCGCGGTGGCCGAGGGGACTGAGGCACTCCAGTCACGGTCTGCACGGCCACTACGGTCGGGGGTTCGAATCCCCCCTCGGACATGGATATTTGTGCCGTCCGTAGTATAAGGTTGTTGCTAAGTAGTTTGTAAGTTTAGGGACTGATGACCCCGTAGTTAAGTCCCATAGACTTTACAAACATTTGAACATTTGAACAACCTTATCAGAGACGGCGACCTGCAGCTCAGCGTGGTGTGGGGTTCAGCGATCACGCAGTTAAAACGGGCGCATCCAACGCCGACTCAAAGCATGCCCGTATATGGGGATGTCGCGGAGGACCAGTGACGTCACTGCCGGCAGCTAGTGTATATAAGCCAGTACTTGCAGCCACTAGGCAGTCAGCAGCACTTGACAATGGTCAAGCAGTGCCTGGCCGAAAGCTCGTGGAGTTTTAACCACCTGACTCGGACGGAATCCCGAGAACTTTTTATTCAAAGTTATCGCCGCGAGGCAATGCACTCCTACAGTTCATAAGCAGTTTGTAAGACTGATGACCCCGCAGTTAAGTCCCTTAAGCTTAACAGACATTTGAACATTTCTATCTGCTTTGTCTGACATAACTATAACTTCCATTCTAGCGGATGGGATTGAGATTTGTGCACAGTGGTTTAGTATTAGAGTCGAGAACTTCCCGACCAGGTGTTTACTTTCGGAAAAGCAAATACCGACGGGCTGTGGGCAGCAAGGTTGTATCGGAAGACCTCTCCCTGTCGACCACAAACACAGCATTCAGTGTTTGCAACTGTGTTTCGCTGTTTCTAAGAGAGTGTCTTTTAAGGAAGCAGGTAATCGTGAAAGGCGTACCCTAAATGTTCGAACACCAGAGTTGAAAAGCAACCTTTGTGTCAGTACCAGAGATTTGACTGACATTAAAGGGTATGACAGTTACCAACATAAATAAAAGTGAGAGAAACAATCGATATATACATGTTCTTGATTAATGGCGTGCAAATCCCTTATTATAAAACTGAGCCGTAGAATTATTGCGTGTTCAAAATTTATGGAATTATTACAAGACAAATACTTTTATATCTATCGAAGTTTATTCAATGCATAAGGACACTCATAGCCTCATAATAGGGCACGTGTTACAAGATTTCTGGACAAGTCTGATCTGGAAGGAAATGAAACCTGGATACTCTGCAAATCACATTTAAGTGCCTGGCAGAGGGTTCATCGAACCACCTTTATACTATTTATCTCCTATTCCATACTCGAATAGTGCGCGGGAAGAAAGAACACCTGAATCTCTCCGTTCGAGCTCTGATTTCCCGTATTTTATTCTGTTGATCATTTCTACCTATGTAAGTGGGAGTCAACAATATATTTTCGCATTCGGAGGAGAATGTTGGCGATTGAAGTTTCGTTAAGTAGCACACGCCGCAGCGATAAGCGCCGTTGTTGTAATGTCCTGTTACCTTCGCCTTCCTCTTACAAAGGAAATAAAAGAACATCGCAACAATAGTCGGAGAACGCTGATGCAGCGTAACATAGCATCAGTGAACGTCGGAAAAGGTGTGTTGTAATATTTTACCAGCACTTTTTGTCAGATTTTTATCATCCCTAAGTGTTCTTTCATTATTGTTTACGGTTTATCTGTAACCTGTTCAATTACTTTACTATTGTACAATAAAATATAAAGTATCTCAATGTCCGTGTGTTATAGGTTTCCTGTCCTGATCATCAGTATTGTATCCTTTGCGGATAAGTGAAGTCAGTTACAGTTTGATGATGGCCTTGCACATACTTCCAAAATATTTTCAGTTGGAAAATGACAAATAAAAACTTACAAATGCGAGGGTTGGGACTTAAATAATGGCAACTATTCATTAACAACCGAAACGAAAGCGTTACACGTTTGTACCTGTTACTGTCCTTCAAAGTAGTCACTAGCGTTGTGTAGAACCTGTTGCCAGCGCTGTGGAAGGCGTACTAGACCGTTAGCAGAGCCTGTTCTGTTGATGGTACGAATGGAGCGGTCTACTACCTGTCGAATCTCTGGAACAGTTCTGAACCGAATGCGACGAAATGGTACCTTCGTCTTCCGAACCAAATCAAACACACAAGTATGTAAGTCTGGAGAGTATGGTGGATGGTGGATGGACCGAACAGAGCAGCCACAGCTTGCGCTGTATGCGCCCGCGCATTGTCGTGCAAAATGATGGGTGGGTTGCGCAGGAAGTGTTGTCGCTTCTTTCTCAAAGCCGGTCGCAGCTGATGCTCCATAAACAAATAGTAATACTGTGCACTGAAGGTCTGCCGTAGAGGAACGTAATGCGTTAGGATAACACCATCACATTCGTGACACGGTTCTGCACGGCAATGCCGATTCCCCGCACTCCTTTTGAAGACCCTGACGACACTGTAGTGCTGTACGACCTCTGGCACATTCAGTCTTGATCCAACTTCGTCGTTCCTGTTTCGGAAACATAGTGACAACGTTACGTCAGACCGGTCGCTCACAAGTGGCTGTGTTTCCCTCGCTTGTGAGCACGCCGGTGACGTGGGACGGGCGAGTCCATTTGCTGGGAGGTGAGGAACAATAGTACATCGAGAGCGCTGCCTGGCCTGGAGTTTACACTCGCGCAAGTTTGACACAACGATCGACACGACCGTACTTTTCGGGACACACACACGCCTGTGATAGTGTAGAGAAAGGAGGGAGGCTAGGTTGTGTGAACTGGTGGGGTAAATCAGACGGTTGATCAGTTGTCTGCTAGTATTCGTCAGGCATTTACAAGGGAAAAAAAAGGATTACAAAGTGTAATGAGAGATAATTAGCATTACATAATACAAAATTTTAAAATTTTATACAATAAGACTTATTGTTTTAAGCCATTCAATGGCATTGTCTGAGTTCATGAATATCATCGAGTTCACCATTAAAACCATGCTCGGTGTACCCTATCAGGTGGAGTGGATAAGTCCATACTCACACTAAGAGGCGTTCGAAAAGCCCCAAGTTGTCATCTCCTTGCACCTTCCCACGCCCGTCCTCACACGGTTTAGGGTAGCCCATAGCCTTCTCGAAAGCCTTCTGCTGGTATCTTTACCTTTGGATCAGTAACCAGGCTTCTGTTCTTCGCAGTGCTTCTACTCTGATGTTCTCCATTCCTTTGCTGGATCATAGGGAAACAGCTCTTCACCTGTTTTCCATAGAGGTGACCTTGACTTAAAGCGCTTTTTTGGTGTCAGTTCCTGTTGTGTGGGACTTTTGGGGTTCGACACTTGTCTGCTGACAGTAGACGTCCCGAGTTCGAGTCCCGGCCGTGCTTTGAGGTGAGAGCTGCGCGGAGTGGACGCTTCGCAGCGCAGCCTGGTGTGTGCCGCGCGCTTCCTGCCTGCGATGGCGCATCGCATCGAGCTGCGGCGGCCCACTCCATCCAGAATAGAATTGGCACAAAGCGGCGCCTTTGTCTCTCCCGCTGCCCCCTGTACTCTCCACCTGTACCCGACCATCCCGCCGACAACCGGCTGTGCTCTTTCTGCAAGCTATGCCCTCTCACCGCTTCGTCACGCTCCGTCGCCAGTTTTAATATACACACCTGAATACATCAGTTCACAATGTGGGGACCCGTGTTCATATCCATCGTGAGGAACCCCCCTGTAGTAGCTCTATAGCGGTAACATTTTTTCTAAGTCTTGGGTTGATTGCAGTAGAAACCTTGCGGGTGTGTCGACAGAACGGGGAAGGAAACACTCGCAGCCTTGCGTGATACTTACTAGGTCGAGTTGACAGGAACGGACGCACACGCGCCGGACTGAATAGCACGCATCAGCCGCGGTGGAGTAGCCGAGCGGTCTAAAGCGTCTTGCTGCGGAGCGCGCGGTTGCTCGCCGTGGAGGTTCGAGTCCTCCCTGGGGCATGGGTATGTGTGTTCGTCCTTAGGTTAGTTTACCTAGGTTTAAGTAGTTTGTAAGCTACGGGCTGATGACCACGCAGTTTGGTCCGATAGATCTACAAACATTTGAACATTTTTTTTAGCACGCATCAGCGAAAGTTAAATGGAACAGGACGAGCTTGCGGTATCACGTCACTTCGTTACGTGTGGAAACGATGCCTAAGTTAACGCAACAACGCGTATCCGGAGCTTTCTGGAACCACCAGCTAACCCAGGCCTCTGCAGCTCGGGTGCTTGACGAGCACCGGCCGGCATCACGAAAAGCACCAGTGCTCTGCTGCAGCGCCGATGGTGTGGGGCATGTGATGTGATGTGAGCGAGGCAGCCACAGCGCTGTCGGGTCAGTGGCACCAGGGGGACGAGTTGTCGCAGCGCTTAGCCAACAGAGAGTCATGTGGTTGTTTGTGAAATACTGAAACGAATAATAATAATAATAATAATAATAATAATAATATAATGCCAATTTTTGTGTATGGACAAAAAGAATAACATTATTGTGCTCCTTACTTTGCACGAATTTTCAACATTGTTGATACTTGGTATCTCTTTGAAGCCACTAATTTTCTTATATTACGCACAATCGTTTTGGCACATGCCATTCAAAATACAGCTTGCAACGATGAATTAAACTTTAGCTTGTATATATATATATATATATATTCGTAGCTGAAAACATTTGTTCAAAAATGAATGTTGTTCAGAACACTGCAACGCATTTTAGGACTAAGGCGTTAATCCTCGCGAATTCTTCTTCATCAACGCCTTTATAGAAAGGAATTGACATCTCTATTGTAATTGTGGTAGCGGTCTGTCAAAATTGAAAAGTACTGTAGTTTTATCAGTTCAATTGGGATACATAATGAGACATCCTCTGGCCAAAATAGGCATCATAAAAACTTTTGACTGTAGGTTTAGTTATTTTATTTCTTCCAACCTATCTACCAATTTTTTATGCAGTGAATATAACGCTCTGGTGTACTCCCATAAAGTAAGGATTCTAAGAGGAAAAATTTTCCAAATTTTCTACTCGAAGCTTACTTTTAGAAAGCAAAACCTACAATTTGGAACTTCCAATACGATGACACATAGTACCGATTCATTTATTTTTACGCTGCAAAGATTTATTTAACTCATGTAAGTAACCTGTGATGTCTTTCTTGAAAGCAAGGTCAGTGATCCAAATGTTCAAATGTTTTTAATCGTACAGGACAGAACTTCTGTCGTCATCGGTCCCTAGACTTAGAAAGACCCTAAGCTAACTAAGGACAATACACACACACACACACACACACACACACACACACACACACACAGATACACACACACAAATGCCCGATGGAGGACTCGAACCTTCATACGATCCTTAATAAGTACAATTTAAAGAAAAGGTATATTTTTGTTTTTCTTTTAGAATAAAGAAGACTTACCTCTTAATGCAGTAATCAGCTTTTTCTGCCCTATTCGACAATCCTCTCGTGTGTAACGGAATGTTTATTTTCGTAGTGACGGTGCTAAATATTTACGGCGGAGTAACGTATTAAGCATTGTGCTTTCCCATCAGCCTTAAGAAATTTTCCCATTGATCAATAAAAATAGCACACACATATCCGAATCTTTTGTGCTTATGATAAACTTCTGCAAGATAGACCAACAGTTTCCTATTTGATAAGATTCAGAATGGATATACAGCGCATCCAAGAAAATTCGAGAGCGAACGCTGTCTCTGTCACACGGTGAGGCAAGAGTGGTGGGGGAAAGCACCGGGACCGCACGCCGCGGCATCGGGGCGCGCAAGCATCGAGTGCTCGAGTTGGAGGGGCCTGAGCTAAGCTGATAAGTGAGCACGGCAAGATATAAAGCGCCGTCACATTCGTATGACACGGCCGCTCTGGTCGTGACTGAGTGCGTAGGGGGAAAATCAGCTGCTCCACACACGCTGTATATATACTCCGGCACTTGAGCTCACAGTGAGTCGGTCAGACGAATCGATGGATTACACTTCGTGGCACTCGATTCCCTGACATGTACAAGTCTGCTATAAAACTCCAGCCTCCTTCTACCTCAGCTGACAACTGGCGGAATGCCGACTTCTGCCTCACTTCGACTCCTGCGCTACAGCCGGCCGCGGTGGCCGAGGGGACTGAGGCGCTCCAGTCACGGTCTGCACGGCCACTACAGTCGAGGATTCGAATCCCCCCTCGGGCATGGATATTTGTGCCGACCTTAGTATTAACTAGTTCGTAAGTAGTTTGTACGTTTAGGGACTGATGACCCCGTAGTTAAGTCCCATAAGCTATACAAACATTTGAACCTGCGCTACAACCGACTACGGACGGAGAGGAAGAACCTGGGAAGGACTTCCATGGCGTGCACACCGAAACCTCTGCGTTCCTAGGAGAGACGCCTACCTGTCGGTAGCCCAGGATTCAGCGCACATCACGACCACACGATAACCGTCAACGCGGTCCGGTAGGAAGATGATGCGAGGCAGCAATTAGAGTGGGAAACGAGAACCACCAGACGGGACGAGTGAATGTCTCATTCATACCTTCCGCCGTACTTCTGTACGGTTTCACTAGGAACGGCGTGGCTGACGGGTCGCCTACCTCCACACGCCGTGCTATTTCGGACGCAGCTGCACTGTTAGCGCACAGTACGTCGGAAGGCCGCCGACGTCAGCGACCCGATCGCCTGGAGTACGCATCAATGTGTACCACTTCAGAATAAAATTGTTACGGGGAAGATCAGTTTGGATTCAGGAGGAACGTGGGAACCCGGGAGGCAATACTCACTTTACGGCTTATCTTAGAAGATAGATTAAGAAAAGGCAAACCTACATTTTTAGCTTTTGTAGATTTGGAGAAAGCGTTTGACAATGTGGACTGGAATACACTCTTTCAAATTCTGAAGTCAGCAGGGGTAAAATATAGGGAAAGGACAGTTATTTACAACTTGGACAAAAGCCAGACCGCAGTTATTAGAATCGAAGGGCATGAAAGGGGAAGGGAGTAAGACAGGGTTGTAGCCTTTCTCCAATGTTGTTCAATTTGTACATTGTGCAAGCTATGAAGGAAAGCAAGGAGAAATTTGGTGAAGGAATTAAAGTTCAGGAGGAAGAATTAAAAACATTGCGTTTTGCCGACGACCTGGAAGAGCAATTGAACGGAATGTACAGTGTGCTGAAAGGTTCATATAAGATGAACATTAACAAGAGCAAAACTAGGGTAATGGAGTGCAGTCTAAGAAAATCGGGTGATGCTGAAGGAATTAGATTATCTAACGAAGCAATAAAGGAGGTAGATGAGTTTTGTTACTTGGGCAGTAAAATAACAAATGATGATCGCAGTACAGAGGATATAAAATACAGAATGGCAATGGGAAGAAAAGCATTTTTGAACAAGAGAAATTTGCTAACATCGAATATTAATTTAAGTGTAAGGAAGTCTTTTCTGAAGGCATTTGTGTGGAGTGTTTCCTTGTATGGGAGTGAAACATGGACGATAAGCTGTGCGGACAGGAAGAGGATAGAGGCTTTTGAAATAAGGTGCTACAGAAGAATGTTGAGATTAGGTGGGTAGATCGCATAACTAATGAAGAGGTACTGAACAGAATTGGTGAGAAAAGGAATTTTTGGCATACCCTGACTAAAAGAAGGGATCGCTTGGTAGGACACATTCTTAGACATCGGGGAATCGTAAATTTAGCATTGGAGGGAAGTGTGTGGGGTAAAAATCGCAGAGGGAGACCAAGAGACGCGTATAGTAAACTGATTCAAGTGGATGTGGGTTGTCGTTCTTATGAGGAGATGAAAAGGCTTGCACAGGATAGGGTATTGTGGAGAGCTGCATCAAACCAGTCTCCGGACTGAAGACCATAACAACAACAACAACTGGCCAATATTCTCTCATTACGACAATGGCGGCACCGGAACCGCCGCTACCTCTTCCTGCAGGGCATACCGTGGCAGTTAGGGGTCTGGGGCCTCCTGACACGTAAACAGCTCTCCAGAACCCCCTGTGTGTGCGCCCACCGAAGAGTGCGCCAGAAACCGCTCGACCTCCTGCATCCCGAAAAGGAAAAGAAAGGGCATCGTGCTAATCGACTTGTACGTACACTTACATATATCAAAAACAGTGTCGAACCTTAACTTTTCCTGGTGTAATGAATTACGGGGATGCTGCCCGTTGACGACGTCGACCACCGCCGATATTTTGACTGCTTTTCTCAAGGCACAACTGCACTCAAGAAAGCAAAGCGCAAGCGAATTTAAGACATCAGTTTGCAAACGGTAAACAAGGAAGATAACACATACAGTAAAAGTCACAACAGAGCCAACACAACCAAAGATGACGAAACATCAAACATATCGACAGTGAATATAGCATTAGTAGTCAGCTTCTCGATGCTGTCGCGTCGTCCAAATATCTGGGCTTAACAGCGCAGAGAGATATAAAATGGAACGAACATGTAATTGTAAGGCGGACAGCCGACTTCGGTTTATTGGCAGAATTTTGGGAAGATGTACTTCACCTGTAAAGGAGACCGCATATAAAACGCTTGTACGACCACGTCTTGAGTATTGCTCCAGTGTTTGTGATCCGCAGCAGATCAGTTTAAACGATATAGAAGCAGTTCAGAGGCAAGCAGCTAGGTTCGTTACTGGTAGGTTCTAATAATGCGCGACTGTCACGGAAATGCTCCGGCAACTCAATTGGGGATCGCTGGAGGAAAGACGACGTTATTTTCGTGAATTTCTGTTGAGGAAATTTAGAGGGCCGGAATTTGAAGCTGAGTGTAGTACGATCTTGCTGCCGCCTACTTATATTTCCCGTGGTGTCACAAAGACAAGGTAAGAGAAATTAGGGCTCACACGGAGGCATATAGGCATTCTTTTTTTCCTCGTTCTATTTGGGAGTGGAGTAGGAAAGGAAATTCCTAGTAGCGGTACAGTTTACCCTCCGCCACGCACCTTACGGTGGAATGCGGAGTATGTATGTAGATGTAGGTGTAGATGTAGATGACTATTAATCAACAGGTGAGGCAGCATTAATTCTATCCCTCTGTTTTTTGACGAGAGAGTGTGCCGGATTCCAAGCAGAATGCAAACAAGAGCCACCATCTCTGTTTAGGCTATAAGGTCGCTTACTAGTTTCCTTTCTCTTCACTCACTTTCCTCTGTCCGATTATGTGCTGCTAATTGAGGTTAAGTTTGGTGTTAACAAATCTTTTTCGAATTGTGCTGAGTTCCACTTACTTTATATTCAATGTTCGGTATTACGAACAAACCGATGGAGTTGTAATAGGAAGTCCGTCGACACCTATTGTGGCCAATTTGTTTATGGAGGATTTCGAAGAATGTGCTTTAGAGTCAGCTAACTTGAAACCTGCGTGTTTTTTTTTTATTCATTTATTTATTTATTTTTCTTTCATATATGTAGATCATACGTTTGTCGTTTGGCTTTCATGGTAGTAAGAATTTAATCGGTTTTTTGGAACACCTAAATTCAATCCATACTAATATTCAGTTCAGTATAAAGGTGGAAAAGAATGGATCCCTTCCCTTCCTTCATGTGTTGACCATAAGAAAGGTTTATGGTACACTGGGGCATGCTGTTTATTGGAAGAAAAACAAATCTGCTGTTGCAGAACAGTGTATTGGCACAGGTCATCCCACGGAATACAACCCAGAGATTCTGGCAGGCACTTAAACCTATTGGGATAGTGCTATTAAGCAAGCTGTTGAAATTAAACTACCAAGCGACCTTATAAACAGAGATGGTGGTTTCTGTTCAAATTATGCTTGGAATCCAGCACTGTTTTCCGTCAGAATACAGAGGGACAGATTTAATGCTGTCTCACCTATTGATTAATCGTCACTATCGACATTTCTGATGTTGGTTACCTTTGGTTGTATTGACTCTGCAATTACTTCTGTTGTGCTGTGTGTATTATTGTTGAGTGAAGTAAAGTGTGTAAATAAATTAGTGAAATAAAACTAAAAAATAAATGAAAATGAATAATACGTGAAGTAAAAGTGAGAACGTAGTTCAGTTCAGTCAGGCACGCCCGAGCAAAGCAGCACGCTTACGCTGCATTCCGAAGTACAGCGACCAGCTAACGCTGCGGATTCAGCACGGCATAGCAAGGAGTCCTTCGCTTTCTCCACGAGCGGAAGCCGTCGATTCAGCTATCAGTGACCGACGAAATCGCGCGAAAGCACAGACTGTAAAACTTGAGTGTCGCGAACGTCTAGAAGCAATGTGATCAGAAGCCAATGATCTGGTGTATTGACCTCCAGAGCAACGTGAAGTTCGACCTTTCTAGAAACTGTACAACGTGACAGCAGAACACAACGACCCCGAAGATCGTTCACCTCCAGCCAGGTCCATCAAATAAATACCACAGCCAAGAAGACGCCAACAGACAGTTTGAGGCCGGTGAAGTAGTATCGTCAGACTGGCAAGTAGTGGCGTTAGTAGCAGCAGTAAAAGCAATAGCAGAAGTGGAGTTTAGTCATGATTAGCCACCAGCATGACTGTTGGAGTTGAGGATAGAAGAAAGAAGATGGAAGAAACTGGGCGCCAGTCACAGCATCCGGAAGATCAACAATAACAGAGGTACTCACCCAGGATGATAGGATGCGGTCTGGCCGTGATAGTCACCTGTGATCTCTGTCCAAGGTTCTGTCAATAGAAGACGTGCAGCCTGAAGACCGCTGTTCAACTCCAGGTCAAGGGCGAAAAACTTCCACGGCTCGTCACTACTTCTGGTCGTAGCAAAACACAACACTTTCAGATGATGGGAAAATCACACCGCACCGCCAGGAGGTAATCCCGCAGAATTTACGGCCTTTTAACGCACAGTGCTTCTACAACGGCAAAGGCCAGCGAGCAGCGAGGAGGAGATGGCCGAGCCAGAAGGAGATACGCCGCCAGTGTAGCCGGAGAGAGGCGGCAGACGCTACGAAACGCATCTTCACCGACGCACCCCTCAAGCCAGCGGCATTCTCCTAGCAACTAGTTCACAGTAACAATAATCTATGGGTTAACTGTTTAATAAACGTACTTTGTGTAAATGCTGTTTCATTTACGCCTCATACCAGAGCCAAAGAAAAGATCCCACATGATTGAAGATTCCTTGTAAATGATATCCTGACAATAAAATGTTAATTTGCAGTTAAAACTTGCCATCCTTACAATAGAGCAATGCAATGACGGTTGTTGTTAAGAGTTCAATATTTAGCAAAATGGTAAGGTTACTTTATTAAATGACAAAACCTCTCTCCGTTTGACAAAAGATTGCTTCTGCAATTAATGTGGCAAATGCCCCCATCCACCTGTTACATTATCTTCCTTGTTTACCCTTTGCTGTAGTACGCTGAGAATGACAGGGTGTGGTCCTCGTGCCTGGTGTTTGCTTTTCGGTCGGCGTCTGTGAGTCGCGCTTCGCTATTCGGTCCGCGCCCACTCTGGTCACTTCCAGTGGCGGTCCCGGCCTCCTAACGTTCCCTGTTTGGTCCGCACCTGCGGCCGTAGCGGGCGCGGACCGAATAGGAAGCACCCGATCAGGAGCGGATCGAGAATGGAACACCCAGAGCGCCACTGGGAGTGAACAGTGGGCGCGGACGCAATAACTAACACCACGGTTGCCAGAGGAGTGCGACTGGTGGGCGCGGATTGAATAGGGAACACCAGGAGGCCGCGACCACCACTGGAGGCGGCCAGGAGTTTGTGACACTTGCGGGGAGTGACACTTGCGCGGAAAGGGAAGTTGTAGACACTTGCGCGGAGACCCGGACGCTGCAGGTAGTGAACAGAGTGTTCCAGAAGTAGGGATACACCACCCCTACTCCACGCCCTCCAGCCGCTACCTGTGCCGTATTCAGGGAAAGGCCCACCGAGCGAGGTGGAGCTGTAGTAACGGCCCGGAGATATCACAGCCTCATTCAACAGGGAGATAACACGTCATACAAATATCACTCGATTTACAATACAGCACCATGTGAAGAGGAATGTGATGAAATCGGAATTGAGCGCAACCGTTGCTAACTACAATTTCGGATTTACTGCATTTTGAGTCAGAATTCGCATCTATATTAGCATTTATCGCAAATGCGAATTTTTCCTGTCTCTAGTAATACCTCTAAAAATAAACAGCTCACCAAGGCACTAAAAGCAAGGGCAGATCTTTGGGTGTATTACTACAAAGAACTAAAACACAACTTGATCGTGGAATTATATACAATCTCATTATAAAGGTTTTTTGTAGGTGGTTTTGAGCAGCTTTTAAATATATTAGGAATAGCATTATGAAATATAGACAGCTACACCTTATGTTTATTATGAGATATCGATTTCGGCTAATTTCAGGTCATCTTCAAGTCTCAAACAACAGGTGTTACTTATGCATTTTTTCCAGTGGCACTCATAACCTTTAACTGTTTACACACGAGGTCTAACGTTGTTAGTCGCGTTAGCGATGAAAACAGAACCCAGAATCTTTGCGTCTAAATGATACATATATTGGTGTGATGTCTTATTTCGAAAGAACAAACATCACACCAATACATATATAGCTCTCGGTAAAGCGGAACGGTACGATGTCGTTACGTAGCACAGCACGGCGACTGGAAACGCAGGAGAAGTGCAAACAAAGTTCTCTCCTCCTCCTCCTCTAATTAGGTTCGACGTAGACTTCTACAACATACAGTCTACACGGCGAAAATTACACCAAAAAATTTAACATTTCGTCTACTTTGGCGAGAGCAACCAAATTTTAAAATCGTGTCTACTATGTAAAGATTTAGCAACACAAAACGCTTCAAGTCCATAACTTCACTGGTTTTCGAGTTCTGAATTTTTAATATGTTTTTAATGTTATTACATAAAAAACAAATTTGGGACTCACACTACAATTTTCATATGGCGGATTTTGTAGATACATTCACAAGACATAATTCAACGGATCTGTGCATTCATTTTATGAGAAATACCAATCATTTGTTTTCAGTGTTTATTTCAAATTTCTACATTTAAGTTTCTTTAATTATTAGTACTTAAATGTGGTGATGAAATTAATAAATTACGTGTATATGTGTAGTCTTATGCTGTCAAACTACTTAGGTCATCGGTCGCCAGACGTACACTACTTAATCTTACTTAAAATAACGTAGGCAAAGTACAAACAAACATACACATGTCTGAGGAAGGACACGAACATCCGACCGGACCAGCCGCGCAATTTGTGACACAAATTACATGTTTGATAATATTAATGCATAGAAGTATGAAATCACGTCAAGACTACTTCCTGCAAACATTTCGACAAAAAAAGTTGGAAATGAGTTTAGAAAAACAAAATTGTGATATATTGGATTTTAACATTTTATCAAAAAATGAATGTTACTACAAGAGATACAGCCATTCAAATTTACGGGCACCATAACGTTTTCCCTTCCTGAGTAAATGAGCTGCTTCTTGTAGTTTCAACACCTTTTTCTTGAATGTTCTGAATATAAATCTTCACACAGACTTCTTGAGGAGGAGAGTGATACGGATATCTGATTGTAAACCACTGCCTATTACCTTAGACCTTTGGACTGTACTGAACAGGAGTTCCGCGTATTTCGTAATTTATGTTTATGCAGTTAACAGGCAATGTAATTTATAACCAACTATTGGCTATCAATTTGGCTTCATTTTTCCTGGAAGTCTTGCAACTTGTTTCTCCCTGTTGGTTTATGCCAAGTTCGGAGTAAAAATGGTTGTATATGACGGTGATGGAAAATAGAATTTATCTTTAGCATTTTTCGGTGTGTGACATTCCCTTACATATTCTGTATTTCATATATTTCTTAGATATTCCGTATTTCATACATTTCTTAGATGTATTTCTAATTCTAATACAGCCAAATCGTGTTGGGGTCTACGAATAAACGCTTCAAGTATGTAAAATACTCATTGACTTATTATTTACGTTTTTTAATTGAAGGTTTAAGGTTGCGTCTCCTATTAAAAAGTATAGTAGCTATTTTTAAAGAGATGGAAGTTGCGTGATAGTGGGGTTAACTACATAGCGGTCAATTACATCAACATATCTGTGCAGGATGCCTAATATATTTATTGCTTGCGCAGGTGTCTTGATATACTTAGTGTTCTGAATAATATGCTTTCAGGAGGTTTGACTGTGGAAAGTCATCGTCTTGTAGTAGCAAAAAATGTCTTAATAACTCTCCAAACATTATCACTATTAAAATACCTTTTTGTTTTCAGGAGGAACACTCAACGAATTCATATGTAGTTAGAACAAGTTACTACATTGATCTTCAGCTTTGAAAGGGTTGTGCAATTTCACTGAGTTTCGTGTTATGCTGACAGTGTGGAAACTTGACAACAGCAGTGCTAGACTTGTTGGTGTGCCTGTACCCAGGAAAAGCCATTAGCCGCCCCAAGGGTCCCGGGTTTCGCGCAAGTGTCAGTCCCCGCAAGTGTTCCAACCCCGCGGCCAGAGCGGGCGCGGACGGATTAGCGAACACCCAGAGCGGTAGGGGAGTGCGACTTGTGGGCGCGGACCGAGTAGGAAACGCGTGATCGGGAGCGGACCGAAAGTGGAACACCAGAAGGCCACGACCGCCGCAGGAGGTGACCGGAGTGGGTGCGGACGGAATAGGGAACTCCTGGAACAGCAGGGAAGCACGCCTCACAGGAGTGGACCAAAACGGGAACACCAGGCAACGGCCAGGCATAAATATGTGACCCAGTCAGCCAGGCAGCCAGTCTCGGGGAAGACCTGAAGAAGAAGCCGAGTGACGACGTCGAAATATCGTGTTCGGATGACGCTGATATCCGGCAGAATACCCGATTTTAACTATATGTCAGGATCGCACTTGCCTTCCTTGTACTTGTGGTTGAACCACTTCTGGGAGATACTGCGGCGGCGCCCTTTTGGAAGGCAGGGACTCTGTGTGGGCCCGGGCGTATTTCTGCGTTGTGTGACGGCGGCGGGTGACGGACCGCCGGCGCTGAAATACGGCGGCTGAGGGCGGGGTTTGCGACCGCATAACTCTGCCGCCGCGCCGGCGACAGCGGCCGTCAGACGTCAGCCGTCGCTCAGGCCCCGCCCACCGCCCACCGCCGCCCTGCTTTGCATCACACACTGGCCGACAGCGGCGCGCAAACTGCAGGCGGACCGCGGCCCTGTCCGTCCGTCCTGATATTGTCAATGTCATGATCCGTAATCTCTTTGTGACACAGCCATCGATGCGACGGTGGAGACACATAACCGACGTGTCACTTGGTGTCAATCAGGCCTCCCCTAACCTGCGGAACAGACGCCTTTTGCAGTCGCCTCCACCGAGCGAGGTGGCGCAGTGGTAAAAAATCAAATGTTCAAATGGTCGTAAAGCTTATGGGACTTAACTACGGCGTCATCAGTCCCTAAACTTACAAACTACTTATCAACTACTTACAACGAGGGCCGGCCGCGGTGGCCGAGGGGACTGAGGCGCTTCAGTCACGGTCTGCACGGCCACTACGGTCGGGGGTTCGAATCCCCCCTCGGGCATGGATATTTGTGCCGTCCTAGTTCGTAAGTAGTTCATAAGTAGTTTGTAAGTTTAGGGACTGATAACCCCGTAGTCAAGTCCCATAAGCTGTACAAACATTTGAACATTTTAAACGAACTAGGACGGCACAAATATCCATGCCCGAGGGGGAATCCGAACCCCCGACCATAGTGGCCGTGCGGACCGTGACTGAAGCGCCACAGTCTCCTCGGCTATCGCGGCCAGCGCAGTGGTAACACACTCAACTCGCATTCGGAAGGATGGTGGTTCAAATCCACCTCCGGCCATCCAGATTTAGGTTTTCCGTGATTTCCCTAAATCACTGCAGGCAAATGCCAGGATGGCCCCTTTAAAAAGGCCACGGCCAATTTCCTTCGACATCCTTACCCAAATACTCCGAGCGTAAGCTCTGTCTCTTAATGCCCACGCTGTCGGCGGGACGTTAAACTCCAAGCTTCCTTCCTTCCAGCCGCCTCTAACCCGCAGAATAGACGCTGCATGCTCGATTTCAGTGTCATTTCCTTCACTGGGGGGCCAGCACCGGCTAAAAGGATCTCCTTCACCTGAAGCACCGACGGCCAGTATTTGAACAAAGCCACCAAATACTTTCGATCCATGATAACATGTTCCAATGATTCCACCGTGGACACCCGGATGAGAGTATGGCTGAAATGGAGACGGGTCATTGTAGAATTGGGTTTGACAAAAGGATGCCTGTATATCTGAAGGCAAAAATTTATAAATCAGTAGTGCTTCCAGTAGCACTCTACAGGATAGAATGCCGACCTTTGACAAGAAAACAGGGTCAGGCTCTCCACACAATGGAGATGAAAGTACTGCGGTGGTCCCTTCGATTGACTCGCTACGACCATGCAACTAATAACTATGTCCGCCAAATACTTGGTGTGGTGTCAATCATAGAGAAGGCAAGACAGGCTTATCTTGGATGGTACGGCCACGTTATGAGAAAAGAGTGCGATTCTGTGGCTAAAACAGCACTCCAATTCGATCCTGAAGGACGCCGACCGCTTGGTAGACCGCTCAAGAGGTGGATGGACGACATCAAGGAGACATGTGCGATTTGGGTCTCAGCCCTGAAGACGTCCACAACAGAGCTCTGTGGAGAAGACGTAGCAGAAGAGCAGACCACAAGTAATGGGAGAAAGGCTAGGAAAGAAGAAGATATTGTCAATGTCATCCTCACTACCACCCTCACCGTTATCAACGACTCCTATATGTGCTCGTCCTGCTCTACCGAGCAAGGTGGCACACTGGACTCGTAATCGGGAGGAGGCTGGTTCTAATGTTTGTAAACCTATTGGACCAAACTGCTGTGGTCATCAGTCCCTAGACTTAAAATCTAGTTAAACTAACTTCTTCTAGGTTTATGAGTATTCATTCTTGTGGATAGAAGTGGGACGTCAGCTGGTCAGTGAGGAACAACAGTAACATCACACATAGGTGTTGATGTTACTGTTGTTCCTAATTTAGTTTCAAGCTCTACCTACTCCAGCCCTGCGCTTTTAGTATATAACAAGACATGAGTTTTGCTTAGTTCCAAAATGTTTGTAGATTAGTAGTTTTGTTTCAGTCAATGCTTACAATGAATGGCTTTTACTATACTGTGAGTATATAACATCTACAGGGACCAGTATGCATAGGTTCTGGTAGTTTTATGCTATTAAAATACATTGAATGCCCTTACTGCTCTACAGAGGTCGATTATTTCATGAATTTGAAGATCACCGCAATTCCCATTTTTAGAGTGACTTAATATTAAACCCTCGTTTCGATATTAATGTACAGGACTTTATTTTCATTACTAGTGGACACATTGTATTAATATGACACCATTCTCCAACGCAATTGTTTCCTTTATATGATTTATCTGTTTTTACTTATGTTGCTCTTATAGAACAATTATAAACTTGTTTGTTAAATTTCAATGCAATGGGAAGATGTTACAATTGATGTACCGAAACTAGTCGCCTAAATAAAATTATAACGTGAACAGCTGTTGGAAAATTTTTTGCAAGAACTGAATTTCTGCCAAGGATAACACACACACACACACACACACACACACACACACACACACACACAATGTCTGAGAATTCTAACGTCCGACGGAAACGGCCACCCAGTTTGTGGCATGTTGCCTTCCCCCTCCCCCTCCCGAAATAATGAATATGAAGAGAAACAGTACCTTATATGAATTATTTTAATTATTTATGCATGAAGGCATAGCCATGGTAGGCTGTCATACTTACTGTATTCGTATGGGAAGGGGGGGGTATCATGGTGTGAAGTACGTGCAATTTTTTTTAACTAGCTTTAATTTTTCATGATTTAATACCGGCGATAAAAAGGCTTGATCTCAATAAAGTAAAAATGACTTCAGCGCAAATTATCCTCTGGATGTGAGCAGCAAAATGTCATGGACTGTCTGCTTTATTTAATTTTTCTTTACGTTAATTTCACTCCTCCCCCTTCCCATAAAATAAATGCTATATTCGCCGCTGTCTAGATCGCTGCTTTCAAACGGTACGGCCGATGTCCTTCTCCTTCCTTACCCAAACAATGCGAGTGTGTTTCAAATGTTTGAAATGTTTGTATAGCTTATGGGACTGAACTACGGGGTCATCAAACTTACAAACTACTTATGAACTAGCTTTTACTAAAGGCGGCACA
The DNA here is from genome assembly GCA_026315105.1 of Locusta migratoria. Lineage (NCBI taxonomy): Eukaryota > Metazoa > Arthropoda > Insecta > Orthoptera > Acrididae > Locusta > Locusta migratoria. The sequence continues at coordinate 68,838,868 of CM048754.1, read as the reverse complement.
AACATCCATGCCCGAGGGGGGATTCGAACCCCCGACCGTAGTAGCTGTGCAGACCGTGACTGGCGCGCCGCTGTCCCCTCGGCCACCGTGGCTGGCAATGCGAGTGTGAGTTCCGTCTGTGATGATCACGCTGTCGACGGGACGTTACACTCTATGTTCCTCCCTTCATCCTCCTCTCTTTCTGTCCATCTCCTGCTCACACCCTTTAATTCTTCCTCAATATGTCTATGAAAAACTACACATACCGGCCATCTTTCGTGGTCATCTGAGAAACAACACCAACTTTATTGCAGGAAGATACTCTCTGGCATGCACCATATGGTGACTTGCTGTGTATATGAAACGTAATACACGTATTCGATAAAATAGTATTCAACATAGCAAGAATACTATGTAAACTTTCACTGCCGGTGTTGTCTTCAACCGGCCGCGGTGGCCGAGGGGACTGAGGCGCTTCAGTCAGGTCTGCACGGCCGCTACGGTCGGAGGTTCGAATCCCCCCTCGAGCATGGATATTTGTGCCGTCCTTAGTATTAGTTAGTTCATAAGTAGTTTGTAAGTTTAGGGACTGATGACCCCGTAGTTAAGTCCCATAGACTTTACAAACATTTGAACATTTGAATTTGTTGTCTTCAGGTGAAACTTCAGGGCTAATAGGTCGTGGTCCATGTGTCAAACTTCCTCCCGACGTTTCGTCTCAAACTGCGGGAGACGTCTTCCAGGGTCTTCCGGCAACTGCCACAGTGACACACACACTGATCGATATCTCCACAAGGAATCAAACCATCATCCGAGGCAAAAAAGAGGTATCATTAAAACCTTGGTGGAGAGAGCCAGCTTACTTGGAGGAGGAACTAAATCACCTACGGTCGGCCTTCTAGAAAACTCGATATGGTGGCGAACAAATTGATGGAGCTCTCCATCGAAGAAGAGAAGACTCCAGGAGTTCCGAGCAACAACGGCAACCTTACTTCCGTACATTAGCAGAATTACTGATCGAATCGGGAAAGTATAGGCCAAACATTGTGTCGAGACGATCTACAGACCCACCAATAAGATAAAAGAAGAGGTCAGCAAAAGACGCACGTCACCCCCTAGCAACACCTGGGATATACAAAATTCTTCTCAGCTGTGGTCAAGTATATACTGGAACAACTAAAAGAAGCGTCAACACCGGCTTAACTGAACATAGAAGGAACTGTCTGGGCCACACGGAAATTTCGGCAGTAGCAGAGCATGTTTTTCAACATGGAAACCATGAAATAAAATTCAATGAAACAAGCGTTTTAGCTAGGACATCACATTACCATGCACGCACGTATAGAGCAGCAATATAGATTCACAAACACCGGAATAATTTTAATAGAAAAGAAGGAGGTCTGAAGTTAGTTAAAATATTGATGTCGACAAGATGACAAGCGATTGCTTTTAATCGAGAATGACGACGTCATCCAAAGATAGCCACAAAGTCAGCCTCAAGTGACGTATGGTGGTTCCCTCTATAAATGCTAGAGCCCCTCAGACCACAGTGGCAGTTGCCGGGAGACCCTGGAAGATGTCTCCCGCAGTTGGAGGCGAAACGACGGGAGGAAGTTTTATACCTGGACCACGGACTATCAACCCGGACGTTTTACCTGAAGATAGCAAGAAATATTATTTACCTAACCGTTTTTGACCTATGTAACGGTAATCCTCAGAAATTTACTGTCAATCTGGATGGTACTACAGCCAGGTGGACCACGAATTTCTATTTTATCCAGTTCACTGATCACTGCTTCTCCTGCGAACAATGTTCTGCAAATTGATGTATACAAATTGATGTATATTGATGGTGATCGTCAAATGGTCAAGCGGTGTCTGTGGTGTCGCACAAGTACAAAGTGCGCGCCACCTACTTTCGCCGCGCGCCGCCATGCACGCACGGCGCGGCGTTCTCAAGACAGCCACGAGCGCCCTCTGCTGCAACCCCGCTCGTGGCCACCACTGAAGGACATCGGTCACTTGGGACTGAGATAGCAACCAGTCAGGACCTTCGTAATCAGATAGGCACCAGTGAAGACTTTGCTATCGTACAGGCACTAGGCAGGCCTCTAACAACTATGTATCAACATTCTGCAGTACTATGTAAAAGTTAAGTATTGTTACATTCTGTGCAATGTATATCTCTTTCTAATTTACTCTAGTGTTTGTAGTTTCTGGCTGCTCCCCTCCGTACCTGCACCGGCGTGCTATCTTTGTTACTGTGTCGGTCTCGTTCCACTCGGCCACCGACACCTACGACAAGGCTGGGACACAAAAGCGGCGACGAAGTCGGGACACCAAAGTGTCGACGTCCGCTGGATGGCGTATGCTCCCCTATGCAAGTGCCACATGGAGGATAGTACCTGTTCTGACAATAGTTCCGACGTTGTCCGTCAACAGAGAGTGTAGCGACATTGCATCATCTGTGTGTACTATTTAGTAGGGGTAGTTTACGGCCGTAAGGCTGAATGTCAAATCAACGTACGAAGCTAACAGGCGCCATGACATGGAGACACGCTTGCTACAGCCAAAAGTAAGTAGTTTGGAAGAGGTAAAAGTGCGGCCTCCCGAGTGGTGCGACGGTCACTTTGGAGAATTGCCACACAAACTGGCCGTCTTCCATCAGTACTGCAACGATGATGGTTACAGTGCTGATGTGGACGTTCTTACGCCTGTGCACGACGTTCTGGACGTTCATGCAGCAAAGATTATCCTATTGTGAGAGCACAGCACTAATAAGAGTTTTTGAACCCCCAGACGTATGCACAGGAACTGATGCCAACCAGTCGCTAGCAGTCGGACTGCGGGTTAGCACGCCCTTGGCCCGTCTCCCAGTCAGTCCACAGCTCAGTCGTAGGCGATAAAAACATATAGGTCTTAAGAAATGGCCACAGTGGCGTTAAAAGCTCATTGATGAACACAAACACTGGTTACGAATAAAATACGGGGACACTGGATAAAAGACACGAAGAAGAGCAGATAGAAGAGGTCGATAGTATAAAATTCCTGGGATTACAGTTTGATAATAAATTCAGTTGGGAGGAGCACACCACAGAACTGCAGAAACGACTCAACAAATCTTTATTTGCAATACGAGTGGTATCAGACATAGGAGACATGAAAATAAGAAAGCTTTGCATACTTTGCTTACTTTCATTCCGTAATGTCATATGGTATAATATTTTGGGGTAACTCTTAATGTCAAGCAAAAGTTTTCAGAGTCCAAAAGCGTGTAATGCGTATTATTTGTGATGTAAATTCACGTACATCCTGCAGAACCTTCTTCAAGAAACTGCATATATTAACTACTGCCTCTCAGTATATTTCTTCCTTAATGAAATTTGTCATGAATAATATACCCCTTTTCCCAACAAACAGCTCAGTTCATACCTACAATACTAGGAACAGAAATGATATTTACAATGACATAAAAGCACTTACTTTAGTTCAAAAGGGGTCCACTACTCGGGAAAACATATTTTCAATAATTTACCAACAACCATAAAAAGTTTAGCTAGAAATAAAGCTCGCCAGTAACTTCAGTTTTGAAGGTGTTTTCTAGTAGGTGTAATGTCGTGTAGCACTGTAAAACACGCGTTAAGTGTTTGTGAACCATTCTATATTTCGTTTTCGTGCTACTTGCGTGTGTGTCTCTAAATAATGGTGAATAAGCGAGCAGCGCGCAGCAGGTGTAGGAGCAGCGCTCTCCGCAGCGCGGGAGTCCGACCGCAGCCAGCGGCGGCCCCGGCAGCCGCGGCCGCGCCCGCCGGCATCTCGGAGGACCTCGGCGAGCTCGTCCGCAGCCAGGTAACGGCCGCGCTCCACCGAGCCGACACGCTCGACCTGGTCGTGCAAGCCATCACCGACTCTGTGTCAGCCGCGGTGCTCGCGAAAATCCAGACCACCATACAACACAACGCCAACAAGGTTAGTGAGCTCGAGAAGTCCCTTGCTGCAGCTAACGAGAAGATACTTTCCCTAGAAAATCAATTGATAGACAGATCGGATGAAATTGAACAGGTTCAAAGACGTAACAATCTCAGAATCTTTGGCGTCCCAGAAGAGCCTGCAGAAAGTACAACTGAAGTGTTCCTCAAAATCGCCCGTGAAAAGTTAGGCGTTAATGTTTCAGAATCTGACTTAGACAGTAGCCACAGAGTAGGACGAAAATTGCCAGATGCCAAAAAGCCGAGACCAATCCTGATAAAATTAATGTCATACCGCAAACGCTCTGAAATCTTTGGAGCAAAGAAGAAACTAGCAAAATCGGGAATAACCATACGGGAAGATCTTACAGCGGAAAGAATGAAGGTGTTAAACAGTGCGGTCTCTGATTTCGGACTGCATAATGTGTGGACCAGGGATGGTCGGATAATGATAAAGACAACCACAGGAAAACACTCAGTGTGCAACGACAAGGAACTAAGAAGCTTAAGCTGTGCGACCCAAAAATAACTTTCTTGCAAAGAAACCTTATAAGCTACTGTGAATTTCTTGAAAACTATTTACTAATATTAATTTTATTTGACTAGATTTACTGTTAGTTCCAATATCGTATTATCTTATTGTTTAGCAATAGTCATAACTTAGTTATACTGTATCTGTGTTTCTCTTATCTTATCAGAGTATTATTTATATCAGAGTATTATTTGATCAGAGTATTATTTGATCAGAGTATTATTTCATTACTGTGCAAGTACAATCTGTTCCTCATACTACTATTACATTATTATTTTCAGTAGAATCACTCTTTCTACCACCGCTTCTCCAATAATTAACAGTGCCTACTCCATCCCAGTGTTTTAGCGCTCTCTGGCGAACCCCCGCACCTGCAGCCTGCACTGTTTGTGCCGGCAGGTGTGTCCGACCTTGACCCTCCCTCCCTCTTTGCCGGCCACCCTGGCCGCCGCCGCTTTCTCCTCCCCCTCCCACTCCCTTCCGCATTCCAACGGGCGCGCCACGGCGCCTCCCTCCACGACAGCTGTGCCTTCCACGTCCAGCCTGTTAGCGAAAACCGCAGGCGACTTCTCAACGCTACAGATTGCTCATGCAAATGTCCAGTCCCTATCAGCGCACCTGACTGAATTCCGCTGCATATTCCAAGACCTCGGTTTTCACGTTATACTTCTATCAGAGACATGGCTAAAACCGAGCATACCTTCTAACTCTGTAGCTCTTCATGACGATTACATTTTTCTGAGACATGACAGATGTAACAAACGAGGCGGCGGAGTGGCAGCATATATTCGGGCAAACCTGTATCCTAAAATTGTCCACTCGTCCAAAAACGAAGAAAAACAGCCCGAATACATGTTCGTAGAAATTAAGGCTTTCCATAGGAAATGTCTGATCTGTGTAATATACAATCCACCAAAGGTTGGGCAACTCTCAAGTTTTGAATCTGCACTGTCAAGTTTTGCACCCTCGTATGAACACGTAGTTATAGCTGGAGATGTAAACATAAATTTCTTACAAAAGAGTCCTTCTGCGTCAAAATTCACTCGCATACTTTCCTCCTCAAACCTTTCATTGGTTCCACTTGGGCCGACCCACCATACAGCAGACACTCATACACTTATTGATATCCTTGCAACCAAGTCTCCAAACAGAGTAATCCGCTCAGATCAGATCTCTGCGCCTGGATTATCTTCCCACGATATTATACTCATGTCCTATTCACTGAAGTGCCCTAAGAATACATCGCAAGTGACGACTTTTAGAGATCTTAAGCATATGAATATGACTGAGCTTGCAGCAGATGCCTATGACATTTCGTGGCTGATACCAACAGGAAACAATCGCAACGTTAATATGCAAGTATGTGACTTCACTAATAAATTAACCAACTTGTATGACAAACATACTCCCCTTAAAACAAGAAAAGTAAAGAGAAAGCCTGCACCGTGGCTTACAGACGACATCAAACACCTGATGAGCGTCAGAGACGCAGCATACAGGGAATACAAACGGCACCCGACCTCTGAAAATCAACTCGCCTACAAGAGACAACGAAACCGTGTTAGTCAATCGGTGAGAAATGCGAAACTCAGGCACGCTCACTCATTAACCAAAGACCTTCACAGACCTGCCATCCTATGGAAAAAATTACGAGGTCTAGGAATTGGCAAATCAAAATCTGCTACCGAACCTGTAGTTCCTATAGAAGATCTTAACGAGCATTTTACCACACCGACATTTGTAATGGACCAACGCACAAAGACGCAAACTATTAATTCCCTTAAAATGTCGGTGGCTGATACAAACCAAAAATTTTCTCTCAAGCCGGTAAGTCCAAACACAGTCAGGAAATCGATTTTGCGAATTCGTTCAGCAGCTGCAGGGCATGATAATATTAATGTACACATGATTAGTAGTGTCATCGACCCGCTACTACAAATTATAACTGACATCTTTAACAATTCTATGACTTCCAGTATCTTCCCAACATTATGGAAGCATGGTCTTATTAAACCATTACCAAAAAAGGAATCTGCCACAAAACTTTCCGACTACAGACCTATTTGCATCCTACCATCACTATCCAAGGCCTTGGAATATATAGTCCATGAGCAGATAACTAGCTATTTAGCATCACACGACCTACTAGACGAATATCAATCGGGTTTCCGCCAAAATCGCAGCACGACGACTGCTCTTATAAAAGTTACAGACGATCTCAAGCATGCTATGGATAACCAACAGGCGACAATTATGTGTTTTTTAGATTTTAGCAAAGCTTTCGACAATGTCGATTTTGACATTTTACTCGCTAAACTATCTAATCTAAATTTCTCTACAAGTGCTATTGAGTGGTTCCACTCATACCTCACCACCCGTAAACAGTGTGTGATAACAGCAAAAAATAGGTCAAAATGGAGGGATGTTGTATCAGGGGTTCCACAAGGATCTGTACTGGGGCCGTTACTCTTCTCACTATATGTTAATGATGTGTCCACTGTTCTGTCCCACTGTAAATACCATCTATACGCTGATGACTTACAATTATATCTCAGTGAAAGTCCTAAAAACCTAAGCACAGCCATCCAGCAAGTAAACGCAGACTTACTTTCACTATCAAGATGGGCACATAGCATGGGATTGATACTGAATCCATCAAAAACACAGGCAATCTTAGTGGCCCATAAAAGACTAATCACTCCACAGTTCAGAGAAACTCTTCCACCTTTAATACTGAACGACACACAAATACGCTTCACTCATTCAGCAAAGAACTTAGGAGTAATATTTGATCAGCACTTAGACTGGACAGAGCACACAACGAGAGTCTGTAAGAAGGTATATGCCTCACTTCATTCACTGCAGAAATATAAAAAAGCATTTCCTTTACAGCTGAAAAAGAAGCTCGTTGAGACATTAATACTTCCCAATCTAGATTATGGTGATGCTATTCTGCAAGGACTATCACACGAAAACTCACGTAGGCTGGAGCTGGCGATGAATTCTTGTATCCGATACATTTGCAACTTACGTTTCTACGACCATGTCAGTCCCGCATACCAGCAGTTATCTTGGCTACGTGCAGATAAGCGTCGAAGCTATCGTACACTATGTTTGCTGCATCGCTTTCTCAATAATTGCAAACCTTCATACTTATCCTCAACGACTATATTACTATCTGAACAGCACAGCAGAAACACACGCTCTTACCAAAATAAAACTCTCTCTCTACCTTCACATAACACTGCAATCTTCTCCAAATCATTTTCTGTTTCGGGAACACGTCTGTGGAACAATCTTCCTCAAAAGTTAAGAGAAATAAAATCAATTCAAAACTTTAAAAGACAACTAAGGGTTCACCTTCTGTCACAGTAGCCATCTTTTTCTCCACTTACCAGTCTGTAGCCCACTGTTGTCAATTCCTCCTCCCCCCATAAATGTTTCCCTTTCCTTTCGCCAGCAGAGATCTATATTCATATATGTCTCCACTTCCTCACATCCATTTAGCACTGTCATTTTTCAATCTTCTCCTTTTTCACTAACCATTTTCTCTCTTCTGTTTATTTTAAACTTAATTCAAATGTGAATATCTCTTGTTATTATTAGTATTACTTTCATTTTTGTGTTATTATTATCATTATTATTATTAGTACTATCATATATTGTTATTATTTAATATTATTAATGCAGTGGTTTTTGTAATGAAATCCTTTGTTTATGTTGTTCCTGATCAGATGTAAGAGAGGGCCCTATGGCCCTAATCTGGTCAGGTTAAATAACCAAATAAATAAATAAATAAATAAAAGACTTTCTAGTGGCCAACTCCATCTACTCCACTGACGAATTCTTAATTAGAACCAAATGATGCATGTAACTGTATTCATACTATCAGTATTATTGTATTCAGCTTGTAAAAAGTGTATGTACCTGAATTAGTAATATTATATTATCAACTTAAAACACGAAGATCACCTCAACACGGATCTATGGAACGAACCAACTAAGCCAATCTAATCGACACAAGTATTAGAAGCGGCGGTCGCACCAAGTTAAAAGACGATAGATGGACGCACTTCACAGCACTTATGACATTTCGCAAGTGTTGAAAAACCGTTGTACTTTGGGCCACACAGGGGGGAGGGAGGAAAACGGGGTGGAAGGGGGGAAGGGAAGCGGATGGGAAGGAAGGGAGACCAAGTGGGGGAAGGGATAGGGAGGGGGAGGGGACGTTGAATCTATGGGGGAGGGGAGTGGGGTTTAGGGTTGGTAGGAGGGGTCATCCAGGAGGGGGAAGTGACGGAATTTACCCTGGGAGAGGATGTGGGGAGTGTGGAGGTGAAGGATACAGTGCTGGAGGCGTGGCAGAGGCCCAGGATTGCTGAGGATTGGAGGCTACAGGTGTCTGTTTTACGGGTATGTATTGGATGCGGATATGTTCGAGGAATTTTAGCGGGTGAGGGAAAGGAATTGGGCCGTAGAGGATCCACGTAGGGAAGGAAAGGCGGATATGGTAAGTGAGGCGGAGGGCGTGGCGTTTGAGGCTTTAATCTACATCTACATAGATACGCTGCAAATCAGATTTAAGTGCCTGGCAGGGGGTTCATTAACCACTTTCATAACCTTTCTCTACCGTTCCATTCTCTAATAGCGCGCGGGAAGAAAGAACACCTAAATCGTTCCGTTTTCGATCTGATTTCTCTTATTTTATTGGGTTGGTCATGTCTCCCTAAGTAGGTGGGTGCTAGCAAAATATTTTCACATTCAGAAGTAAAAGTCGGTGATTGAAACTTCGCAAACAGATCACGCCGCAATGAATAACGTCTTTCTTTTAATGATTTCCACCCCAATTCGTGCAACATTTCCGTGACGCTTTCCCCGCAGTAACGTGATAAAACAAAACGAGTTGCCCTTCTCTGAACCTTCTGAATGTCTTCCGTCAGTCCCACCTGGTGAGGGTCCCACAAGGGGCAACAGTACTCCAGGAGAGGACGCACAAGTGTGATGTAGCCAGTCTCTTTGGTGGAGCTGGTGCATCTTCGAAGCGTTCTGCCAATGAAACGTAACCTTTGGTTCCCCTTCCCCACAATATTTGCTATGTGTTCTCTCCAGTCAAAGTTGTTCGTAATTGTAACTCCTAGGTATTTGGTAGAATTTACGACCTTAAGGCTTGACTGATTTATCGCGTAATTGAAGTTCAGCGGATTTCTTTTAGTGGTCATGTGTATTACTTCAGACCTTTCTGTATTTAGTGTCAATTGCCAATTTTCGCACCATGTAGAAATTTTGTCTAAATCGCTTTGCAGTTGCTTTTGATCCTCTGTTGACTGCACTAACCGATAAACGACAGTATCATCCGCGAACAGTGTAAGGGCGCTATTCAGATTGTCTCCTAAATCGTTTATAAACACGAGGAAGAGTAGGGGACCTATAACGCTTTCCTGGGGAACCCCAAATATCACTTCTGTTTTACTCGATGACTTACCGTCAATTACAACGAACTGTGTCCTTTCTGATAGGAAATCGTGAATCCAATCGCACAATTGGGGAGATATTCCATAAGCACGCAATTTCATAAGTAGCCGCTTGTGGGGTACAGTTGAAGAGATTTGTAGTGGGCAGTAGGAGCTGAAGTCCAGGCGGGGTGGGAGCTGCATAGGACGGGGGTGGAGGAGGAACAGCCCGGCGAGCGTTGTCGGGCTGCAACCCTCAAAGAGTGCCGCCCCTCACACGCACCGGCACTCAGCCCGCTACGGCGCTGTTATTAGTTGGAACGCTCTCTCCTAATGGCGGACGACTCGCTGGAACTGTGTCGCCGCCGCCGCGGTAGGACTTTTAATCACTGCCCCACTCCAGTGGAGTCCGACAACTCCAGCCAACTCCCCACTCCAGAGGCCGCGCAAAGCTGCAACCGTTCGTCTCGCCTTTTAACGGAACTCGCGTCCGCCGCTTCGCCTGCAAATTCTCACTCACAGTGGTTTCAGCCGGTGGCCATTATTAAACGCACCGTGTTCCCACTCCTGCAGAGCGGGCTGAATGCATCGCGCGACGCTGAAACTTCGTGCGAATATAAAACTTGTGTCAGCACGTAGTCGTTAAGATTAGTAAAAACAAAAAGAAATTTTAGAATGATACTCCAAATTCTCCATACGTTTTGCCACTATATTACAACCCGTTGCAGGTGCATTAGTATAAGTACAATTAACCACGCTCTCTTTGCGCCTACGCTTCCAATTTCATGGTCCCGGGTTCGATTCCCACTGCCCCCCCCCCTCCAATTTTTTCAAATTTTTCGTAATGTTCAATTTTTAACTTTTAAATATAGTTTTTACATATAATTAAACTTTTACGTATATGAACGCAAGGACAAACATCTGAAAAAGTTGGGATTCTGGGATTCTATTAAGAAAACCGCTTTTTACCCACATGTCAGCTATATGATGCAGCAAGCAGAGTTCGATTCTTTGATGGTTAAAAATGGTATACTTGTGAACATAGAGAACAAGGACAATTAGCGAATAATGAAAGGATTTTAACAAAAAAATGTTGTTTTTACTTAACCCATTTCTTCCCAGTGTAGCGTACACGCAACACAAAATTTAGCCTTACAAAATGCAGTAGAAATGGACTTACTATACAAAACTCACCACACATGTCTTGAAAGGCCTTCACTGTTCTCTCTGTACATGTGTTAAAGTTTCACAATTACCTTAACACTTCGTAAAACGATGCAAGATTTACAAACGTCAGACGATCTACATACACAAGAAATGTCAAGTTCAGCTTCACACAGAGTGTTTTTCAATATTTCATGTGTGATACCATCGATGTAAGTCAGAGTTAATAATAGACAATATTGCACAGTTTGAACAAATAGAAGAATGTGATCACAAAAACTAAATTTTTCTATTTTTTTACTAGGAAACAGCGCAGCATTATGAGTGGTGCAAATTACAGCACATACTGCTAGTTTGTAATATTTGTAATGTTATTTCAATTATTTTAAAGAGAACCGGATGACTAAATGTAACACTTTTTCACAATTTCTATTTTTGGGAAGAAATGGGTTACGTTTTGTAATGGTACATTGTGAAATAAATCAATTAATTCCTTCATCCGTGTCTTTCATTCTCTCATGTTTTCTCTCTTTCTTTCACCTGTTCTCATAACATTCACATAAAACCTATAAATTTGCAGTGCTCAATAAATTCCAATTACAATATATACTTTTTTTTTCATTTTCATGACTTTGCAAACACAACTTGTGGAATTTACACCACGGGCAATACTAGTCTACATAAATACTCTGCAACTCAAACTAAAGTGCACGGAAGAGGATTCATCAAACCGTTTTTATCATATTTCTCTATTTTTCCATACTCTAATAGCGCGCGGGTTTAAGGTACACGTAAATCTTTCCGTTTTTTCGTCTCTTATTATATTACGCTGACCATGTCTCCCTATGTTCGCATTCGGAAGAGAAAGTTAGTCAAAGAAATTTCTCAAATAAATGTCTTGGAAACGAATAACGCCTTTCTTGTAATGCTGTGCACCCCAACTCGTGCTTGATTTCCGTGACACTCTCCGCCCTCCCCCCCCTCCCCTACATAGCGATAATACAAAACGAGCTGCCCTTCTCTGAATTTTCTCTAAATCGACCATGAGTTCCTCCTGATATGAATCCCACATTTCGCAGAAATTCCCCAAAGAAGAAAGGATATGGTAAGGGATGTTTCCAGAATGAAACTTTACACTCAGCACCATATCCTTTCTTCCAGGAGTGTTAGTCTTGCATGTTTCGCAGGAGAGCTTCTGTGAAGTTTGGAAAGTAGGAGGTGAGGTACTGGCGGAAGTAAAGTTGTGAGGCGGCATCGTGAGTCGTGTCGGGATAGCTCAGTCGGTAGAGCGCTTGCCCGCGAAAGGCAAAGGTCCCAGGTTCGAGTCCCGGTTCCGGCACACAATTTTAATCTGCCAGGAAGTTTCATATCAGCTCACACTCCGCTGGAGAGTAAAAAGTTTCATTCTGAATTTGCATAACATCAGGAACTTTTTTTTCCTTTTTGCTAATATTACTATGTTCTGTGAACACCGACGGAAAATTCAATTAAGTGTTCGTGATTATTATTCTTACTATTCACTTGAATTTTTCGGCCTGTAGATTTGACAGGTTTATCCTGTAAATTAAGTGTAACGCATTTTTAGCGCTCATGTGGATGACTTCACATTATAATTATTTAAAGTCAATTGCCAATTTTTGCACCAGGCAGATTTCTTATCTAAATGGTTTACGCAGGGCACCCCAGATGCCAGTTTTCAGCAAGACTATGCTGGACCAAAGTTTCTGCACGAACGCGAGATTCAGGACTTGTCGATTGAAAGTATGGCGTCTGGTGAAAAGAAGGAAAAGTAGCGATGTGATGGAATGGCAGCCACCACAGGTGAGCTCTGGAACCGGCTGAATGGCTAGATGAAAAGTCGCCAGTCATGCCTCATACGCGTTGATCCCGTCACGCATGGATCAAGTTATCGGGATTAAGAGTGAAACCTGTGCCTATTAGGCAACAGAACACAGTGACCCGATGCGACTGAAATACTATACTACTGGCCATTAAAATTTCTACACCAAGTAGAAATTCAGGTGATGAACGGGTATTTATTGGACAAATATATTATACTAGAACTGACATGTGATTACGTTTTCACGCAATTTTGGTTCATAGATCATGAAAAAACAGTGCCCAGAACAACCACCTCTGGCCATAATGACGGCCTTGATACGCCTGGGCATTGAGTCAAACAGAGCTTGGATGGCGTGTACAGGTACAGATACCCATGCAGCTTCAACACGATACCACAGTTCATCAAGAGTAGTGACTGGCGTATTGTGACGAGCCAGTTGCTCGGCCACCATTGACCAGACGTTTTCAATTGCTGAGAGATTTGGAGAATGTGCTGGAGCCGCGCTGGAGTAGCCGAGCGGTCTAAAGCGTCTCGCTGCGGAGCGCGCGGTTGCTCGCCGTGGAGGTTCGAGTCCTCCCTGGGGCATGGGTGTGTCTGTTGTCCTTAGGTTCGTTTACCTAGGTTTAAGTAGTTTGTAAGCTACGGACTGATGACCACTCAGTTTGGTCCGATAGATTTACAGTCATTTGAACACATTTTGAATGTGCTGGCCAGGGCAGCAGCCGAACATTTTCCGTATCCAGAAAGGCCCGTACAGGACTTGCAACATGGGGTCGTGCATTATTCTGCTGAAATGTTGAGTTTCGCAGGGATCGAATGATGGGTAGAGCCACGGGTAGTTAACACATTTGAAATGTAACGGCCACTGTTCAAAGTGCCGTCGATGTGAACAAGAGGTGACCGAGACGTGTAACCAATGGCACCCTATACCATCACGCCGGGTGATACGCCGGTATGGCGATGACTAATACACGATTCGAATGTGCGTTCATCACGATGTCGGCAAACACTGATGCGACCATCATGATGCTGTGAACAGAAGCAGCATTCATCCGAAAAAATGATGTTTTGCCATTCGTGCACACAGGTTCGTCGTTGCGTACACCACCGCAAGCGCTCCTGTCTGTGATGCAGCGTCAAGGGTAACCGCAGCCACGGTCTCCGAGCTGATAGTCCATGTTGCTGCAAACGTCGTCGAACTGTTCGTGCAGATGGTTGTTGTCTTACAAACGTCCCCATCTGTTGACTTAGGGATCGAGACGTGGCTGCACAATCCGTTACAGCCATGCGGATAAGATGTCTGTCATCTCGACTGCTAGTGACACTAGGCCGTTCGGATCAAATGTTCAAATGTTTGTAAATCTTATGGGACTTAACTACGGGGTCAACAGTCCCTAAACTTACAAACTACTGATGAACTACTTAAGAACTAGGACGGCACAAATATCCATGCCCGAGGGGGTATTCGAACCCCCGACCGTAGTGGCCTTGAAGACCGTGACTGAAGCGCCTCAGTCCCCTCGGCCACCGCGGCCGGCGCCGTTCGGATCCAGCACGGCCTTCCGTATTGCCCTCATGAACCCACGTATTCCATATTCTGCGAACAGTCATTGTATCGCGACCAACGCGAGCAGCAATGTCGCGATACGATAAACCGCAATCGCGATAGGCTACAATCCGACCTTTATCAAAATCTGAAACGTGATGGTACGCATGTCTCCTCCTTACACGAGGCAACGTTTCACCAGGCAACGGCGGTCAACTGCTGTTTGTGTATGAGAAATCGGTTGGAAACTTTCCTCCTGTCAGCACGTTGTAGGTGTCGCCACCGGCGCCAACCTTGTGTGAATGCTCAGAAGCTAATCTTTTGCATATCACAGCAGATTCTTTCTGTCGGTTAAATTTCGCGTCTGTAGCACGTCATCTTCGTGGTGTAGCAATTGTAATGGCCAGCAGTGTATTAGTTGAGAACTTACAAATGGACATGTCCTGCGAATATGATCTTCCTACTTTTAGGATCTCAGGGCGTTCTGTTTATTTTTTTCCTTCTGAAGATGAGTGCAGAAAATGTATGTTACTGCGCTGTCGGCGTAAGAACGGCCTTCCCCGTGGCTTTCAGCAGCGGCTGTGCTTTAAGGTACAAACGTCGCCGGCTTTCCGCTTCCCTGGTAGTGCTGTTGCTTGTTCGCGCATTCCGGCCATAGAGCTCACTAATGTCTGCGTGTGTGTGTGTGTGTGTGTGTGTGTGTGTGTGTGTGTGGATGCGGCCGTGTGCGGCTGTCAGGCCTGCCAACGTTCCGGAAGCTGAGAGCCCCGTCGCGCCGTGCCGGCGATCCATCAAGAGGACTGTCAGTGTGTGTGTGTGTGTGTGTGTGAGTTAGAGAGAGAGAGAGATAGAGAGAGAGAGACAGACAGACTGACGCCGTGGCGTGACGAGTGGTTTCCAGCAGCGGCTCTGCAGCAGAAAATATGGAAAGCTCCGGCACCGAAGCCAGTGGGAGAAGCGGCACTGCCACTAAAGTAGGGGGTCCGAGGACACCTCACAGCATTGCCACTTACTGTTGATAGAATTATGGAAAAAATACTAATCTCTATTTTTGGTCTAAAATGTGGTGGACTACTTTCTTAAATAGCTCGCACAACTTCAGGGCGCGAAAAAAATATGAAAACACTTTAAATAGTGATATCTCCCTCCTGCTCCATATCACTGGAACAGTCCTTACTTGAAGGATGAAGCCTATCTTCTTAATGGTCTTTCTCTCTCCCAACAACAAACGGGATCTATATGCCACCAGCTAGCTCACACTTTTATTAGTAAGTCGGTTTCTTTTTACAGTATGTGTAAGTCCAAATGCTGACCAGATACAATCTGAAGCATCTGACGTGGGAACTATGGTAAATATTTTTGAAGCTACCTGACTTTTACACAAACCTTTCCACCAAATAAGTGGTGTGGTATAATGGGAACATTCCCAAATGATAGGTTTGCTCCAGAATCTCAATTTAGCTTAGTATTCTGACAGGTTTCCAATGACTGCTGCTGCAGCCAACTTAATATCCTTTGAAAACTCTGTAGTGTGCTATAGCCAATTCATTTTCTGATAGCTTTTCAACATTATATCGAGGGTCTAAGAGGTTAGCACCTGCTATTTCCGACTTTATTGGAACTCAGAAGGTATATTGCGCGTTTGTACGTCTCTGTGTGTCTGAGCGTTTTCCAGACTCTTGTGTTAACGAACTTTTTTTTTTCTTTTGTTGCAGGTAAGTCACTGCTGTCCTGTACCTGTAGGTTTGTTGATCTTCTTGAAGACGCATCTCCTCACACGCAAAGTAAGTTGTATTGCTACGTTATCAAGTACACTCCTGGCAAATGAAAAAAAAGAACACCATGAATTCGACGATCCAGCAGAGGGAAATTTTACTGACGCAATCTTGAGGTGAATACAACATTCGATAGCACAAGGCAGAGCCGTACACACGTGGGTACAGTCACCAGAGCGTCCGCAATGTTGGCGTTAGTACCGTGTATAGCCTCCTTTTGCAGCAATGCAAGCTGTAATTCTTTCATGGAGACGATCTAGAGGTTCCGAGTGTGGTTGCGTGGAATGGCCAGCCACGCAGTTTCCACCTGGTGCCTCAGTTGGGCCAGGTTTCGTGCCGCTCATGCAGACCGCCCAACATGACGTTTCATGCGGTCCCAAACATGCTCAACGGGGGACAGATCTGGGGATCGTGCTGACCAGGGTAGTTGACGTGCACTTTGAAGAGCACGTTCGGTGGTACGGGATACATATGGATCTGCATTGTCCTGTTGGAAAAGCATATCACATAGTTGGTGCATGAGTGGTAGCATGAGGGGTTAAATGATGATTTCAGTGTACCGTGCACTGTTCAGTGTTCTTTAGACAATCACTAGAGGAGACTGGCGAGTGCAGAATATCGCTCGCCTCACAATGATGCACGATCATGTGTGCCGTTAGAGTGTCCTCCGCTCACAGCCCAACATCGTTCAGCCCGCTCATGAAGGGACGAATGGAGACGTGTCGTCTTCAGTGATGAGAGTCGTCGCTGCCTCGGTGCCAATGATGGTGATACGCGTGTGGCCAGCCGCGGTGGCCGAGGGGACTCAGGCGCTCCAGTCACGGTCTGCACGGCCACTACGGTCGGGGGTTCGAATCCCCCCCCCCCCCCCCCGGGAATGGATATTTGTGCCGTCCTAGTTCGTAAGTAGTTCATAAGTAGTTTGTAAGTTTAGGGACTGATGACCCCGTAGTTAAGTCCCATAAGCTGTACAAACATTTGAACATTTGATACGCGTGTGTGGCGTCATGCAGGGGCGTGTCAAAATCTGGAGTGTACGCGACAGAGGCAAACGTGGCCGACACCTGGCATCATGGTGTGGGGAGCCATACCCTACACTGGCCGTTCTCCTCTGATGTTCGTTGTGGGAACATTGAACAGTACACAGCACATTGAAACCAACATTCAACCCGTATTGTCACTGTTCATGCAGCAACAAGGCGATGTGCTTTTCCAACAGGACAATGCACGTCCACACAATCCTGTACAACCCAACGAGATCTTCTAGGGTACATCAACTACCCTGGCCATCATTATTCTCAGATCTGTTCTTGATTGAGCGTGTCTCTGGCTGGATGAAACGTCATCTTGGTGTGGTCTACACGACTGGCACGAGGTCTGATCCAACTGAAGCATCAGATGGAAACTGCATGACAGGCCATACCGTAAGACTTCATTAGGCAGCTCTGCAAGCGTCTTCATGAAAGAGTTGCACCCTGCATTGCTGCAAAAGGAGGGTATACAGGATACTAGCGTCGACACTGTGCACGCTCTGGTGACTCTACTGGTATGGTTCTGACTGCGTGGTCGCGTGTGTATACATCCTCAAGAATGTGTCAGTAAAATTTCGCTCTGCTGCACTGACTAATTCATGTTGTCCGTTTTCCATTTTCCAGGAGTGTACGAATATTAACTGTCTTCAGGTTACAGGTACCGTTCGAAAATTTTAGTTTTGTGCATGAGACTCGTATTGTGGCCAGCACGTCCGTTTTTTGGGCAATGTGTATAAAGAATCTATTGAAATCAGGCTGTCAGAAAATTTAATTAATAGAGACAAGGGTTTTCCGCTTAGCAGGGCGTGGAACCCGGTTTTATCACATATGAAAAAACATCGATCTTTTATGCAACCCACCAGATTGCTGGAAGACAACCCATGACTGCGACATATCGCGAGCACCGCCTTTCCGCCACCGGCGGCGCCGCAAGACCTGTCTATGTGCAGTACCTGTGGCAGGCCGCGCATGCGCCTTCATCACTCGCAGGCCTATATAGGACGGCGTTCCATGCCCTCGGCATCAGTTGTCGGCGAGTCCAGCAGCAGCAGTTCCCCTGAGGATGGCGGACAGGTGTTCCGCCGAAATATTGGGTCAGTTTGACTTCAAAATCCGGCAGCAAACCCGAAGAAACTATGAGGAACTATTACGCCGGGAAAGCCTACGAAACTGTATTTACAATGTTTGTTTGTGTGGACATCTTCAGCAGCAGTAGGTTTAATCAAGAATAATGGGTTTGACTGTCTTTTGCTGTCAATTCTTCGTTATTTGCAGTCAGCAAAAGACTGTTAAACACATTATTCTTGATTTCTACATTTAGTAATTCCTGTAATATTGGAAATGTAAGGTTAGGTTTAAGAGAGGGCCTGAAGAACCTAAGCTTGCCAGGTTAAATGGGTAAACAAGTAAATATTTCATTCCAATCTGTAGAGAAATTCTAAAGATTTGCTGTTTGGAAAATACACATTTCCTATATAAGTACAAATGCTAACGTTCGTTTGGTAAAATCTCAAATCTCTGAAGGATACAGTCGGACGCTAAAGTCTACGCAGTCCCTAAAAATAACATTTGAGATAAAAATCAATCAAGCAAATATTATGTATTCACTTTCTGTGACAGAGACGTGTTAAGTAATGAAAAATAACATATAGACTGCATAATTAGTAATAGTTCCATATACTGACTTCTTGAGCATACAAATGAAACATCGGTCAGGTACAAAAGTAAACATACACAGTGAGGTTCTTCACTTTCAGGCTTAATTTCATATTTCGTATTGCCGCCTTCTGCTTCGATCCGAGCTTCCAAACATCCAGGCATAGCTTCCACCTTTATTTTTTTATTTTATTTTATTTATTTATTTATTTTTTTTTTTTTGTGTACACAGTCTCCTTCTAAATGATCTTTGATGTTGATATATTTATTTTCCTACGCCATAGTTCTCTCCGTACATGTTCAATTGGGTTAATGTCTGGGAAGCCGAATGCAACTGTTTTGGTACACTTTTAAAGTGGCCACCCTTTTACGTCAGTGGCCGTTTACTTTGCGTTAATGTCTTGCTGAGAGATCCAATCTGTTCCTAATCCTAGTTTCTTCGCAGATTGCTACAGATTCTTCTTCAAGACGGTGAGATACTTCCATTTATCCGTAATACCTTCAATAAATACTTCATTCCTAACTCCAGCTCCGGATCATGCAAACCCACACAAGAATATTTCCACCACCATACTACCCAATACATTAGGACCTACAGCTCTGCCCCTATGTTGCTACAGTCTGACATATACAGTCGCGGCACTCACTGCTGTTAAAGTTACCTTCTGACAGTTGCAACGACACTAGCGCTCCTAGCGGTGGGCAAGCTGCCGAAGTAGTGATGTTTGTTTATAATTGTTTCTTTACGTAATTAACGAAATAGTATAATTTTTGCTTTGCAATCATTACTAAAATATCAAGAGGCATACATAATGCGGAAATTAAAGTAAAAACAGCCGAATTTAACTTTCAGTGGTATAAAGAACAACTTCGTCATGAACAAATACTTACGAATATGTGTGCATTTGCACCTTATTTCGCTGTAAGTAAGTAGAATATAACATAAAGGAATAGTAAATTTCTATTATGGCTTTTTCTTACTACGACATGGAGTTTTTTGACGTGTTTTCAATTCGCTGTGGAGTTTAATGGTCCGCACAATTTTACGCCTCACTCGTCTTTCTCATACGTGCATAATCTTTTGAGTGTTACTACTTTAGCTTAAAAAGCCCATGTTCTAATGATTCTTGCCCTATGTGGTTCATATGTAGCAACAATTATGGAATTGGGGTGTTCTCTGTTCGAAAACAGTTTGATTGATTTTGTCGTTTTGTTGCCACGTCTCTGACGTTTTTCCTTCAGCTACAACTGTGGTAGCTGATTTGGTACGTTAAATGCTGTAGTTATTGCATTCTATGTACGTTTCCTACGTTCCACCGATTTTACTGGAAAGAAATCTTAACGTTCCTGCGTAGAAAAGCGATGTCTCTCTGCTAAAGGTCAGGTCTTCTGGTACTTCCGAACCATTTTTTAATTTTTAATAGTAAATGAAATTATTCAGTTAAAACCTGTGTGTTACAAGATAATTGTAAAGGAACTGTCCTATAAGGTACCGTTTCGTACCTTGTCAGAGATCTTAGGAAACCTAAGGAACAGAAATGTGGAACTATTTTTAAATCATTACCTATATATATGGCACTATATACGTTCCCTAATGTCAAATGTATGTTAAAATCAATATACCCGACACTATTCGCCCTGATCCCATATCGTATTCAGAAATGTAGCTTTCCGGCCGCTTGGAGCGCTGCTGTGGCAGCGTATAACAAAGATCTGTGGGAGTGTCGTGATGGTATGTGTGAGACTGTGATGTTACTCAGCTGCAGAACACGCCTGTCCAGTACGGTATAACTCGTGCCACGCTAAACAAGTCCATGTGGCTCTCAACCGAACTTGCCGCATTGTCACGGGATGCCCAAGGCCAACGCCAGTTAAAAAAACTACACCGCCTTGCTGGTATCAGATTAGAAGGGAAGTTACAGCCAGAATGGAACGAACAAAGACACTGAAATCATCAACACGTTTCCTTTTTGGTTACCAGTCTGCCCATAGCAGACTCAAATCAAGGAAGAGCTTCCTACGTGCAACGTCAGAGCTCGACAAATCTCCCCAACTGACCAGGCTGGAGATGTGGAGACCTCGGTGGCTGGATGACCCCACAGGAGGCGCTACGAGGGGGACTGGAAGACGTGGGAAGTCCGTCAACAGACTGCGGACCGACGTAGCGAGAACCAGAGTCAACATGAGGAGGTGGGGCCCCTCTGACGCATCTGTCAAGTGCGAGTGAGGAAAAGAACGAACCACCGAGCATCTGCTACAGTGTGATCTCTGTCCGGCCTGTTGCACCATGGACGATCTGACTGGTGCTACCCGTGTTGCGTGTGATGTAGCCAGATTTTGGGATAGTGTAGTTTAATCTGTATGTTAAAACTGGACTTGTAAATATGTGCACTATTAATGGTTAAGATGTATTTGTATTTTTGATTTTTCATTTTTGTATTTGTGTTCCAGCTATGTTTTGTGTAACACGTATATGTTATAAGATGCTTCTGACACAAATAAATAAAACTATCATACTTCACTGATGGGAAAAGATACTGTATTCCAAAATGTGGAATCTTTATTTCGGTGCCGGCCGCGGTGGCCGAGGGGACTGAGGCGCTCCAGTCACGGTCTGCACGGCCTCTGCGGTCGGGGGTTCGAATCCCCCCTCGGGCATGGATATTTGTGCCGTCCTTAGTCTTAGCTAGTTCATACGTAATTTGTAAGCATAGGGACTGATGACCCCGTAGTTAAGTCCCATAAGTTCTACAAACATTTGAACATTTTTATTTCGGTACAGAGTAGCAAATTCTAGGCGTATCTTTTCATTTACCGTGCTGATGAACGTTTTCTTCCTCGCTGTTCTACTGTCACACTCGTGACTGTGCTGCAGTCTTCGCACTGTTATGGCATGGACTTATTTCCACCAGTATTTGCGACATCTAGTGCCAACTCCGTAGCTGTAATTCTGGAATCCGCATTCACTTCTCTAATGATAACGTCGTCGCTCTCTGTTAGATAATCTTGGCGGTCGTCCACATCTAGATATGTTTCCTACACTTCCTCGTTCCCTGTATTTCCTTATTGCGGTTTTCAC
Organism: Locusta migratoria; assembly: GCA_026315105.1. NCBI lineage: Eukaryota > Metazoa > Arthropoda > Insecta > Orthoptera > Acrididae > Locusta > Locusta migratoria. The sequence continues at coordinate 68,816,845 of CM048754.1, read as the reverse complement.
CCTTGCATGGCTCCTTCTGACAATGTCCCTGATTTTTCGCAGTGAAAAGCTTTTTACTGAGCTCAATAATACTTTACCTCCTCTCGTATTTCGCTCCTTTTTGAATCCATGTTATGCAATCGAATTATGTATTTGCAATTCACGTGTATTATAACTACAAACCATTGTTGTGACCTCTGCCTGCACCGCGCGCCGGCCAATGGGAAAAAAACGGGGCTTGGATAGCTACACCGGCGCACCACAGACAGGACAGTTTGTCAACGAGGCAGTAGATGTCTACCGATTAAATGGTTGCTTCAAATTTCCGCTACCAGTCAAAAATACGTTGTAAGTATTAAAAAATATTTATTAGCGACATGTTTCGATGCTGTGCATCATCATCAGGGTGTAGGCATACAAGATGTATTACTGAAGGTACACATTAATCTAAATTGACAATATCTGGACGATTGTGGCAATTAATATTCATGTTGAGTAGCTCTCGTCTTCGTTTGACTAAGTGTTATGCATTCAGTCAATCGAGTAAGAGAGCTACTCAACATGAATGTCAATTGCCACAATCATCCAGATATCGTCAATTTAGATTAATGTATATCTTCAGTAATATATCTTGTATGCCTACAGCCTGATGATGATGCGCAGCATCGAAACATGTCGCTAAAAATATTTTTTAATACTTACATTGTATTTGTGACGGGTAGCGGAAAATCTGAAGCAACTCAGAGACTGTCGATCAGGGAGGATTTTCATTTACAGCGGCCTCACCTCCGTAGATGGTCACCTCGCCTGGTTTTCCTGAGCACGGCGGCTAGGCGAGCGGCTGGTACCTCTGTAAGGCGGCGGCGTGTTGGAGAGCGACCACGTCCAGTACACGGCGACGGGCTCCGCCCCATAGGTCGACAGTAACCGTCTGCAGTTGACTGCCGTTGAAAGAACTACTCAGATGGTTGGCGCCTTGCTGCACAATAATTGTTAACTACTCGCCTTCTCTCCCTACAGTATCGTATAACAAGTCCAGGGTGCCCACAGTGAAAACTCCGTAGCGTGTTGTCTTCTGTCCTCCAAATATCTGTCCTCCTGCGAGGCGTCATAGTTGCCGGAGGATATGGTTGTGGCCGCGTCGGTCAGTTCATAGGCTGCCGTTTGGCGGCTGCGGCGTAGAGCGAGGCCATTCTTCACGTCGGGTGCGACTGGCGGGGCTGACAGGCGCTAAAGTTTGAAATATCTCTTCCTCAGCAGCGTCGGCTCCCTTAGGGTACCTGTAACTAGACGGGCATGGCGATCACCTTCTGCTGTAGCAGCAGCTTCCGTCGCCATTTTTATTCCAAGCACCGACAGCGTCAGCTTCTCAGAGTTCTTTGCTGTTGTTGCTTTGAAATATCGCTTGCTTCACTTCTAATACATATATCATGAAGTAAATAAAGATTTGGATTAAGAATTAATCTGGTCATAGGCCTAATAAATTATTTTATTACAGCTTGAAAAATCGTTACATGTACATTTTTTTTTTTTTTTTTTTTTTTTTTTTTTTTTTTTTTTTTTTTTTTTTTTTTTGCAATTTACCCGCCTCGGTGTGTATCCGGGGCAATTTTTTCGGATTGGACAACTGTTTTACTGGATGCCAGATGTACTTCCAAAGTTTCGCCATTACTTTAGCTTTCCGAATGTGATGTGATAAATTTCATCAGAATACATTCCCAGGTCTGTGCTTTATCTACGGAATATTTTCCAAAATTCAGATAAAATGTTTTTCCAATGCACAAGCTATGAAAGTACATTACCATGATAAAACAGGATGCAATAAAAGATTTATAAATAAGAGAGGAATGGACCACTGGAAATAGTTGATAATGCTGTCATATTCAATCGTTTGCAACGATACGCTCTATTTCTTTCATATTGGCTCTCTTCAAAATGAACTAAAAATCAGTTTTTAAGTTATTTCGAAACAACGTAGATGTTTAAAAAGGTTTTCATTTACGGCTTGCGGCAAATGTACCTAATTAAGTCATTGAAAACTGATTGGCTCCAATAGTCGAATACGAAGGGTCAAATTTGGAGGTAAGACACTTGGCCAGTAAACTACAAGATAGCTATGATGTAGGCTCACAGAAGTTCGTGCATTTTATTATCACAGTAGTTTCGAACATGGGTTACAAGTACGAGCCGTGTGAGCTATTGTATAATAAGTAAAAAGTGTGCACATTTAAAATTAATTACGGTAATATTGTTTTAGTCTATGTGTTGATTCTGTTTTTTTTATTGCAATATATGTATAAATAAAAGACGGTAACAAAAGTTTTTGCGTCGGACCCTTCGATAAAAAACAGGTGTTGAAACCTGTGGTTTACAGTGTGTTAAAATCGTGCGCAAGTACAAATGATTTAATCCACTTCGCATAGTTTTGAAGTACTTATTGGTGTCTATGTCTCACGATGACAGTTTATTGTCAGTACTTAACGGCTTTCAGGGTCCACTGATAAACAAAACCATTTCCTGAACAATTCTAAGCTGCACAGCCGCCAAGATGAAAGCATTGCGACTGCCCTATGCTGCCGTCTCGCGTCGACGCGAAGGAACAAAAATGGCGGATGCGCATGCCCGTCTATATCCAGCTGCTCTAAGCTCCCTCATGGCGTACAGGACCGACATCCATGGCCATAATTTGCTGCTCGCTCGGCCCAACAGTCCCGGCTGACATAAACTGTTGTTATTCATCTCTCACAATTTGTCGTATAAGAGAAATGTTCAAATGTTTGTTAAGCTTATGGGACTTAACTTACGGGGTCATCAGTCCCTAAACTTACAAACTACTTATCAACTACCTTATACTTAGGACGGCACAAATATCCATGCCCGAGGGGGGATTCGAACCCCCGACCGTAGTGGCCGTACAGACCGTGACTGGAGCGCCTCAGTCCCCTCGGCCACCGCGGCCAGCGTGTCGTATAAGAGAAGCGAAGTCATGGTCGTCTTCCACAACAGCAATATGGACTATATTTGGGAGTCTGTCATACTTCTTTCGTCCAACCCTCCTCTGTTGCATCTCTTCAATTTTCTGGCCTCACTGGATAAACTCTTGTGTCGTTGAAACGTCTTTTAATAGAAAAGCTCGATACCCATCTTCTGCAATGCCCTTCATCAGCTGTAACTTTTTGGCGTTCAGTCAGCTCTCTGGAGACAGAGGTTTACAGCAGAACTCGGCAGCTCCTTTGCACACAGTGAGTGCGTTATAACGGCGCATGCGCAGCACGCCTCATCACTGGCTGAGTTCCCACCAGAGGGCGTTCTGCCTCAGCACGTGACCGGGAAGACAACCGCTGCCCTTTCCGCATTCTCGCTAATTCCCCCCTTTTTCGTCTCTGTCCGCTGCCGTAATTAAATATTTCGCTGCGAATTAATTCCGCTTCTGGCCGAGTGCGTCGCCCCTCCAGTTGCCTCCGCCGTCGCAAAGTAGTCGTGACGTCACGGGCACTGCCCCCGCCATGATAACGTCACCAGGGGGAACGCCCGCTGGGACTCCACGCTGACTTACATCCACTTTACACGGCCGAAATACTAAATGTCCCTTTCCAAAGCTGTTTCACAGAGAAAGACTGCACTGTAGTACTTCCTCTAAACCATCGCATTGTGACGATGCAAGGAAGCAGCACAATTTTTTTCTACTTCAAATTTGTATATAACGTATGTTTTTCTCGAAAAAAACGTAACTGTTTAATAGCTAACGTCACACTGATGTACACACAACGAATTTGAACTTTCATTTTGGCCTCGTAAATAGTGAATCATATTAATTATGTAATTTTTCTTTAAACTTACCTCAAAATATGTACACAAAGCAATATCTGTTCAGTTTATAACACAAAGCAAGTGTTTTAAATCAATTCACGTATTTTCACAATTCTCAGACGAGAATTCCATGTTGTTTACAAAGTAATATAGTCAAAGATCTTCAAGAAAAAATATGCCAGTTTAAAAATATGAATGATGTAAATTCGTTTCCAATCTAAATAATCTCTGTATATTAGGGCCCCCAAAATTAAATTAGATTGTTTTATCTGTATCATAAATGTAATATTTGTTAAAGAAGAAAATGTTTGTTACTAACATGAAATGCTAGTTTAAAATCTAAAAATTTTACTATATGAGGACCAGATTGTTATTTTAATTAGTTGTTGTAGTAAACAATCAACTTACATTTAATTAATAATGCAAATTTTCATATTTTCACATATCACATGAGACAGACTGTCATTCGTCACGATGTATATGTAATTTCTGATATGGCCAAAATCGAGTTCTCATGTTGGAAAGCAGCCATATTGGAGTTTGGTGTAAGAAGCAGGTTATATTTGGATGTGCAAGTTAATAATAGTGTGAGTAGTATATTCTGGATTTTTTTTCTTTTTGGACCATGAAACAGAATTTAAAAGTGAATGTCATTACGAACAGTAAACAGGAAGAATTCCGTGACAACAAGAATATCTGACAAAAGATAACAAAAACTAACAAAGACAATTAAAATTCTCGTATTGGATTTTTAGATCGACAGTATTAGTTTCGTTGCATTTCAATATGAATGATAAAATGGTAGATATTGAAATAAATGTCAGACGGATGGAAAAAGTAATTCTCCGCACTGTTGAAAATGACTATGATGTACAATCACAGTGGGGCACAGTTAAGTGTGGAGTGCCCCAGGGGTTTGTTTTGGGACCGCTGCTGTTTCTTATTTATACGAATGATATGCTCTGAAGTATAACAGGTGATTGAAAAATATTTTTGTTTGCTGATGATACCAGATTGTTAGTCAAGGATGTTGTTTGTAATATTGTAACAGTATCAAATAATGCAGTTTAAGAGATACGTTCATGGCTTGTAGAAAACAAGTTGATGTTCAATTACAGTAAAACTCAGTTTTTACAATTTCTAACACATAATTTAACAAAAGCTAACATTTTGATTACACATAATGGGCATATGATAAGTGATAGTGAACAGTACAAATTTTTACATGTTCAGATACACAGTAAGCTGTCGTCGAAAGCCCATGTTCACGATCTTGTTCCAAAACTAAATTCTGCCTTATTTACCATAAGAGCAGTATCTGAAATAAGTGATTTTCTCAACACGAAAAGTAGTCTATTATGCTTACTTTCATTCACATACGACGTACGGCGTTATTTTTTGGGGTAACTCGACTGAAACAAAAAGAATATTTTTGGCTCAGAAAAGGGCGGTTCGAGCAATATGTGGTGTAAGTTCACGAACGTCGTGCCGACCCCTTTTCAGTAACCTCAGAATTCTGACACTGGCGTTATTTTCTTTAATGTCGTTTGTTGTTAATAATATCAGCTTATTCCCACGAGTTAGCAGCTTTAACTCGGTGAATACTAGACAGACGTCGAATCTACAGCCGCGGCGGATTAGCCGTGCGCACTGGGGCGCCGTGCTGCGATGCGCGCGGCCGTTCTCCGTCGGGGGTTCGAGTCCCCTCTCGGACATGGGTGTTTGTGTTGTGCTTAGGTTAGTTCACCTTATTTTCAGTAGTTTGTAAGCTACGTACTAATGACCTAGCAGATAGTCCGATAGATTTACAAACATTTGAACATTTCGAATCTACATTTGCATCACACCACCTTGTCACTTATGCAGAAAGGTGTGCAGTATTCTGCAGCGTCCATTTTCAGTAAGCCGCCACAAGAGCTCAGGAATCTCAGTACTGACCTACGAGCTTTCAAGTCTAAATTGAAGAGTTTCCTCGTGTCTTCTTTTATTTTGTTGAGGAATGCCTGGAGAAGTTAAACAGTTAAGCTAATTCCTTTTTTTGTCATCCATTCTTTTTACTTAGGCCTAAGATTCTCATGTGCATAGGACTACTTCGAGTTTTTCTATTGCCGGCCGCGGTGGCCAGTCAAGATCTGCACCGCCACTACGGTCGGGGCTTCGAATCCCCCCTCGGCCATGGATATTAGTGTCGTCTTTAGTATAAATTAGTTCATAAGTAGTTTGTAATTTAGGGACTGATGACACCGTAGTTAAGTCCCATATGGTATACAAACATTTGACCAATTTTTTTTTTTTTTTAGTTTTTTTTTTTTTTTTTTTTAGTTTTTCTATTACCATTCTCGTGTTAAACTTCATGTACTGACTTCTCCCATGAACATGGAGTCTTACTCCTCAATTACGTCCTGTGGAACAGAAAACCATATTATTATTATTATTATTATTATTATTAAGCAATTGAAATCTCTCAATACTGGAAAGAGCACTGGACCTCTCGGGATAGCAATTTGATTTTAGGTGGAGTACCCGAAGGAACTGACTCATTTTCTAACAGCGGTGTACTCTTCCGGCCATGTAGATTTAAGTTTTTCGTCATTTCCCTAAATCACGCCAGGAAAAAGCTGGGATGGTTTCTTTGAATGGGCACGGCGTAATTCATTCCACGTCCATACCCAAAACTCCGAGCGTTATCTCTGTAATGACCAAACCGTCGACGGGACGTTAAACCCTGAGCTTCCTTCCTTCCAGGAAAGTTGATAGTAGACATAGAGCAGGTCCAACGGAGAGCAGCGCGCTCCGTTACGGCCTCATTCAGCAAGCCTGAGAGCTTCACAGAGGTGGCCAGGAAACTACAGTGGCAGACGATGCAAGAGAAGCGTTGTGGTATCGCGGCACGGACTCCTAAGTTCCGAGAGCGTACGGTTCATGAAAAGTCAACCAATATATTGCTTAATGCTACGTATATCTCGCGAAGCGAAGCGACCACAAGGATAAGACAGAGAGACTGGGTCCACACAGAGGCATACAGGCAGTCACTTCACCCCCGAAACATTCAGTAGTGGAATAGGAGAGCCGCGCTGGAGTCGCCGAGTGCTCTAAGGCGCCTTGCTACAGAGCGCGCGGTTGCTCGCCGTCGGAGGTCCTCGCTCGGGCATTGGCGTGTGTATCGTCCTTAGTTTAACCCAGATAGCGCAGAAGGACGAGAACGGCAGCTTACATTTTTTATTCTTGTCTGTAAGAATTCGTGTATAGTGTCGTATTTTATTTCTTTGAATCGTCTGCTGCCATTTCCGATCAATGTTAGCTCGTATTGCCGACTGCGAAGTGGTTGGATACAGCTGCAAAGGTGTGAGGTTCATTCAGAAGACTGTGAAGACTTCCTCGTAGTTGGGTTTATATTTCTGGAAATTTCTTCAATTTTTGTGACATTTATATGTATAGTGCAAAATTTTATCGCAATCAGATGAATGGTATTGATATTTCATAGCAAAATCTCTTTCTATTTATTATGAATTTTCAAATTTTCCGGGTAAATTTCACAAATTTTTAGTTCATAAGAAAGTTCATCTTCCGTTGAACGTCAAATGATCAAAATTTTATCGCAATCGGATGAACGTTTCTCAACTTATACTGTTTAGTACATTTAGAAATACACTGAAAAAGTAACTTTGTTCGAATTTTGCGACTTTCCTTATACTGTCCTTTTTTATATTTTTTTATTACTGAAAACTTTTCCAAGATCATAATGAACAAAACAAAATTATCCCTCTCTGTCGTGCTGAAGTGCTGAATTCAATCAAAAACACACTGAAAAACGAACTTTTTGTTTTTCTCAAATTTTCCAATTTTCCGGTAGATTTTCCGAAAAATTTATTTCATACAAACCTTGTCCTGTCAAACCGTACTCTAGTGATGCTCTTACAACCATGTGCAATTGATTTTTATTCATCGAAAAAAATGACTTTCGGATTTTCCTAAATTTTTCTACTTTCCGGGCGACTTTTTCAAATTTTGATTTGATGCGAACCTTTGGCATCCTTTCAACATGAAAAGTACAAAATTTTATCGCAATTGGAAGAACGGTATCGATAACTCACTGGAAAAAGCTGTTTCAGTTTTTCCCGATTTTCCTCTTTTCTGGACAGCTTTTCCATATTTTATCATCGTTTAAACCTTCCCTGGACTTACACGAATATTTCGAGACTAACATTAGCTAAATAGGTTCAGCCGTTCTCGAGTTTTACCGAGACTAACGAACATTCATATATATATATATATATATATATATATATATATATATATATATATATATATATATATGAGTGATTGTCAAAAAATCACTTATAACGACCTTGTGCAGTCATATGAAGGTAATTAATAGCATCTGAGAAAAAAAATTAAACCAAAAATAATTCCGCGCTATCTGGGTTAAGTAGTTTGTAAGTCTACGGACTGATGACTATAGCAGTTTGGTCCAATTTGTTTGGAAACATTTGAATATTTGAAAATAAGTGAAATTGACAATGATAGGCGAAATGCCCTCCGCCACACACCGTAAAATGTCTTGCGGAGTCTTCTGGTCCGGATTGTATACCCATTAGATATCTATATGATTATTCTGAAGCCATAGCTCCTTACTTAACAGCCTTATACAAACGCTCTCTAATAGAAGGATCTGTACCAAAAGATTGGAAAGTTACACAGGTCACACCTGTTTCAAGAAAAGCAGTAGGAGTAACCCACTAAACTACAGGCCTATTTCATTGACGTCAATTTGCAGAAGGGTTTTGGAACATATCCTGTATTCAAATATTTGAATTATCTCGAACAGAATGATCTATTGACACCAAGGTCAACACGGATTTAGAAAGTATCGTTCATGCGAAACACAACTAGCTCTTTATTCACACGAAGTGCTGTGTGCTATCGACAAGGGTTCGCAAATCGATTCCGTATTTCTTGATTCACAGAAGGCTTTTGACACCGCACCTCACAAACGGCTTTTAATCAAATTGCATGGTTATGGTATATCGCCCCAAATTTGCGATTGGATAGGGGATTTCCTGTCAGAGAGGACACAGTTCGTAGTAATCGATGGCAAGGCATCGACTAAAACAGAGGTGATATCGGGCGACCCACAGGGTAGTGTTATTGGTCCTCTGCTGTTCCTAATTTACATACACGATTTTGGAGAAAATCTAAGTAGCTCTCTTAGGTTGCTTGCAGATGACGCTGTCATTTACCGTCTAGTAAAATCATCTGAAGATCAAAACCAACTGCAGAGCTATCTGAATGAGATATCAGGATGGTGTAAAAATTGGCAATTGAGTACGAAAAGAAATCTGTTAAACTTTGTTTACAAGATAAATCAATCAATAGTGAAGGCCGTAAACTCCACAAAATACCTAGGAATTACTATTATTTCAGACTTAAACTGGAAAAAAAATGTTTGTACAGCTTATGGGACTTAACTACGGGGTCATCAGTCCCTAAACTTACAAACTACTTATGAACTAGCTAATCCTAAGGACGGCACCAATATCCATGCCCGAGGGGGGATTCGAACCCCCGACCGTAGTGGCCGTGCAGACCGTGACTGGAGCGCCTCAGTCCCCTCGGCCACCGCGGCCGGCAAACTGGAAACAACACGTAGATAATGTCGTGGGAAAGGCGAACCAGAGACTGCGTTTTATCGGCAGAACCCTTAGAACATGCAATAGAACTACAAAAGAAACTGCATACACTACGCTTGTCCGTCCTTTTTTGGAGTGTTGCTGCCCAGTGTGGGATACTTATCAGGTGGGATTGACGGAGGACATCGAAAGAGTCCAAAAAAGGACAGCTCGTTTCGTATTGTCACGATACAGGGGAGACAGCGTTACGGAAATGATACAGGATCTGCGATGGGAATCAGTACAACAACGGCGTTTATCGCTGCGGCGTGGGCTACTTACGAAACTCCAATCGCCAACATTCTCCTCCGAATGCGAAAATATATTGTTGACTCTCGCTTACATAGGTAGAAAATATCATCAGCATAAAATACGAGAAACCAGAGCTCGAACGGAGAGATTCAGGTGTTCTTTCTTCCCACGCGCTATTCGAGAATGGAATGGGAGATAAATAGTATAATGGTGGTTCGATGAACCCTCTGCCAGGCTCATAAATGTGATTTGCAGAGTATCCCACGTAGATGTAGATATAGAATGTAGATGTAGACTATAATTTTGGGGGTTTCTCGGCAACATCTTGAGCTAAGGTATGACGGTAACTGAACTTTTCACGCATCGGTGATGTTTTTTGATGCGCGAATCTGTACAAGTACTGCCAGTGTACATTTGTTGCTCTGTTTGCACTCTGTTCCTTATCTCTAGCAGCTACTTTATGTTCCGATCGTCACGCGCCGTATGTTTGTGTGTGGGGCATTTGCGTACACTCTGGATTCACACTGCTAGATGCTCCCTGTTCAGTGTGTTGGTAGCAGCCAGCGGCTTCCCTTCTTGTGAGGCCGCTCTACGTAGTCCAGTCTTTTGACACGCAGTGGCTCCCCTGCGACATTCCCGCATTAAGCTCGCTTTTCGCCACACACGGAGAGAGAATGTCCTCTCGTTAGTTCTTTTCAACAGCCCCGCATGAATATTCCTCCTTCGTCACATCTACCGACGACGTCATTTACGTAATGACCTCTCTTTTTCTTGCCAGCAATCGCAACTCTCGCGTTTTGTCTACGGTCCCTGAATTTGCACGCTCTCCGCCCGAATGACCTCACGTCTTCCACAACTTTACGACTTTCCGCTCTGATAAAGGAATGTCTCATTCATACCGTTCAGCTACAGTTGGTCCACAGTAAAATTTTACTGCCGGCGTTGCGTCTGAGAGTGCAACTAAAATCAAAATTTATGGTCTTCGGGAAACTCGAACAGAAATTATTTCGCATTTGATATCTCTGTTATCAAACGACAATCTTACTTTTAACGAAATCCTTAAGAGAGTCGTAGAGTTCTACATTTAAAGACCTCCAGATGCAATAAAGAATTTGATTTTCCGAATTTCATTCAATAACTGACAGATTTTAAAGTGGATTTTAGCAGCGCTTTTTACTTCAGCTGTTTACTGCTGTTGCAGTCATACAACATGAACATTGAAAATTCTAAATGGGTGTTTTTGCAACAATCAGTCGTTATTTGCAAGAAACTGCTTTATTTTGCAGATCTAGATTTCCGCAAGTGACTTGCCATTATCAATGCTAAATTAACAAGAAACCACCGTCTGTATACATACATTATATGAAATATAAATTAGGAAAGAGTCAATAAGATGTTATTTACGTACCATACATTTTTATTTTCATTTTTTATTTTTATGTATGCATGTGCATTGTATCATCCTCATAGATGGTCTGTAAGACATTGTGTTCCACAGTTAGATGCAATACCATTGCCGGTAAAGTGGGCTACAACTTGTGCAATGGAACTCTGTGCAACAATGAACAGTATGCAAGAACGTAATGATTTAAATTAACTTTTTGCTTACGACTGGTTTTGTAAAATATGTCGTAAAATAGTTAATACACTGCCAAAGTATTAACGTAAATCTGTTAACCATGTACAGAAGTTTCTATTTAAGTTATGCTATTCATACAGAATTATGTCAGTGACTGCTACTTACTGGTAAGGAAAGAAGATATATGCGTCCCTCCTTGGTGGAATTCTTCTTTATTGTTAAACAAACAATTCTCAAATAATTCCCAAAAGATTTTATTTTTCATAGTAACTTGTTCATTAAGTAGGTTACGTTCCACGGATCTTTGGTGGCAAAAGATCTCAAGCTCTTTGTGGAGATCGAGAAATATTCCCTTCTCACCCGTATGCAGCAACCTCACATTATTTGTTAAGCTTGGCATCTGGTGCTTTTTTCCAAGCAGATTGGCTGCCATGCTTGATCTCTGAGCTGCGTCTTTTCTCTCAAGAGCAATGTTTTCGGCTAACCTAGTTTCTAGCTTCCTTCCTGTCTGCCCCACAGTTCATTGATGCATACAGTTCCATTTCACAAGTTGTAACCCACTTCACTGGCAATACCATTACATATAACCGTGGAAAACAATGTATTACAGACAGTCTATCAGGATGATACAATGCACATGCATAACATGCTAACATAAAAAATGTGTGGCATGTAAAGCACATCTTAATGACTCGTTTCTAATTTTTCATTATTGTATTTCATATAATGTATGTATACAGACGATGACTTCTTGTTAATTTAGCATTGATATGGCAAGTCACTTGCCGAAATCTAGCTCTGCAAAATAAAGCTGTTTCTTACAAATCACGACAGACTGCTGCATTAACACCCATTTGGAAATAAATACAGTCGATGACGCAATCTGATTGAAAATTCTGCCAAGGCCGGCTCTCGAACCCGACACCTCCTGCTTGCTGGACAGTCGTGCTGAGCCTCTGTGCCACCTGGACGCACACAGGGCATTAATGATTAATGCACCTGCACCGACCCCCCCCCCCCCCACACACACACACGTACGCCGTCCAACCCAAACTGCCACCTGACCTTCTACTTCGACAATTGTACTCCACGACTCGCAGTTAGCCCTGTATTTACGCTATGACTCCGGACTGAAGTATGTATTAAACCTGGACTTGCCGCGGTGGAGTAGCCGAGCGGTCTAAAGCGTCTCGCTGCGGAGCGCGCGGTTGCTCGCCGTGGAGGTTCGAGTCCTCCCTGGGGCATGGGTGTGTGTGTTTGTCCTTAGGTTAGTTTACCTAGGTTTAAGTAGTTTGTAAGCTACGGACTGATGGCCACGCAGTTTGGTCCGATAGATTTACAAACATTTGAACATTTTTGATTTTTTGAAACCTGGACTTGGACACTTACAATTGAGAATTGTAGCGTCTGTTCTTATTTATGAAGTATATAGACTACATCAATGCAGATGTAATCCTGTTCTTGTTGTTGTTGAGTCCAGACCACAATTACTACAGCTCAAACGCGGGAAGGCGTGAACCAAAGACTGCCCTCGCGGAGCCAAAGATGTCAGAGATATTCAATCTAACATGTCTACGTTTCAACTATTTTTCTCCACCCTGTATAAAGCAGTTTTTACGAACACCTGGATAGCCGGACACACAAATGTAAGTGAAACAAGCGATTTGCAATGTACTTGCCCTTTCAATATACGTCGTTTTTTCAGCTAGGTCTTATACCTGACTAGCTGCAAGTAGGTCCGCGGCTTTGCCCGGATTTCAAATAAGGTTTTCTGTAGAAGCTTACAAAACCGTTTATTTGCTTGTAATAAAAGGGTACATTTATGTTAAAGCAATGTGATAAACATTTTTGGCAGTTAGGCAGTTGCATTTGGAGTTTGTACAAAGAGATTTTCGTCTTTTCCCACTCTGGAGGAGGCCACATACAACTGTCGATGATAGAAGCATGGAGTCTATACTAGCAATCCCAAGAGACTGGCCCTGTGGTTTGTTGATTGTCACGGCGAAGCACAGTTTTATAAGGGAACAGACAAACAGACAAGAAATGCGCCTTGTATGTATAGAGATTGCAATCTAAGTCTGTAAGTAAAGTACTCTCCCCCATGCACCGAACGAAATTTTATGTAGACAGTAACCTTCATCTTGTTTTCAAGGTCAAGTGTACAAAATTTCATCAAGATCGGAGCAAAACTGTGGATTTTGGCGAAATCCATAAGTACTCTCCACCATGCACTGAACGAAACTGTATGTAGGGAGTGCCCTTCCTCTTGGTTTGAAGGTCAATTGTGCAAAATTTCATCAAGATCAGTGCGAAGATAGATTTACACGGACACATTGAAAACGCAAGTTAACTTTTTCTCAAATTTTCTGGTTGGTTAAAAAAAAAAAAAAAAAAAAAAAAAAAAATCATACGAAACCTGTTTAAGAACCTTCCCCATGCAATTTTGTGTACGTGTAACAAATTTCACGTTATTTGGTTGTTTGGATCTTGAGTTATAAGGGAGCAGACAGACAGACAACAAATGCGTCTTATTAGTATAGAGATAACATAATAAAAATGTTAGCATTTCTTTTGATTTATTTTTTGTGGGTTTTTTCAACGTATTAGATTTCTAGATTAAGGCGATGTAATTAACTGTACTGACAAATTAGGAAGTTCTGTCAAGAGCTTCTCCAAGGCACAACGCGTTAGTTGCAAGCTTTTCATTTAAAACTGGTGACCGTTTCTTCTGTCGCCGGCACTAGAAGTGAGAGGAGTCCTTCCTTCAACTCTGTTAGAGCTGAACCGCGCCACGCACTCACTCTGAATGGAATGAGACGCTAACACACCCGGGCTCGGCGCTATGTCCCTCAGCCGGCTGTATCGCGTGTATCGAGCTGTATCGACAGCTGGCAGAAGCAACGACGCCCCCGCGGCTGCCGAAATACGGGCTGGCCTGACAGCCGCCCCAGGGGTGTCGTGTAGTGGGCGGCATTAAACGCCCACTAACTGCCCCACACCTCGCCTCACATAACGTGCCACCTGCTGTTGCGGCGGCTAAAATGAGTCTCCCTCTTACAAGAGACCACCGGTCCTGGTGGTGGGGAATGCGCTGATGAGCAGAAGTATTTGTAATCGTCTTTGTGAAACATCGGTATCGTCGTAATTTTGATAAATTCAACAGCACTCCAGTTTGGATAGCCCTATCTGTTTTATAAACAGCCCCAGTACCGGTTGTTGGCAAGGTATTTATTGTAACCTTGTGACATTACACATACAGGAGGAAGCTAATTGTTTCGATGTGAAAGGCGGATTTTGCCAGGATATTGGGTTCCCCAGCCGGCCGGCTAACAGTTTGGACCTAGTGAATGGAATACAGATAGTCAGGGTTTCCCTAATGTGCTCGGAAACTGGAAACGCTCATGGCTCAGCAAGGGCGGCTATTCCAGATTGCAACTGAAATACAATATAGCCCCACACATTATTCTAAAAAGCCATATAAAATCAGGGAATGATTATACATCAATTATAATTATATGAATGTATTCAGGAGAGTGATTAGAATCAAACTCCATAATTACAATTTAAATATCCCTTACACATAAAAAGTCGATAAATCTCAGTACTATAATAATAATAATATTATAAAACTTATACTTACAATTATTGATACATAGTGTTCATCAGTAACAGATTAAGAAGCAAATGGGCAGTATTGCACCACGCTGCCTATCTTAAAAGACGTGCCACGTTATTTCCGTGGGACTCTGACTGCAGAATTTACTCTGGTGAAAAGTGATAAACTATGCGCGGTAGTATGACTGTGGAACTGTGATGATTCAGCAATCGTGTACTTGTGTGTTTACAAACTGTGTTTTGTAACAAATACTTTAATCGTGGATTAATTTGGAACTGAAATGTTCGATGGACTACACTAATTTACGAGTGATAATTTGGAACTTTTACTCTCGAGTGCGTGTGATACTTATTGTGCCCTTCATGAACAATAATTGGGGAAATATTCAGTTATTTACCAATGTATAAAGTAGGACCACCTCCGCATTTTCATGTCCAAACTGAGTAATAATCTTCATTTATAAAAAATTACTTCGTGAGTGAATCACTTCTTTATCTTAGAATCCATTTTGTTGGTTCTTTAGAGGTTTAATTTATGTGTTTAAATATATTTTCACGTCGTCATATGCAGATTGAAAGACTGGCTAAACTACAGATTAATTATTCGTCTTGTTTAAACAGATTGGGTAGCTGTTTAGGGCATAGAAGCTAACATACATAACTCACCCCTATGAACAGAGACAACGAGACATTAACCTTTTACTACCCTGAGTTATGTATTGCCCAAGTCTTATTGGTGAGAACCGATAGGAAGGTTGCAACCTTCTCTATCTCCTCTTCCCTCGTCTCCCTGTACAGGTCTTCCTCCTAGCCTCTCAGTTCATTTCGTCATGCACCTGTATAAGCCTTCACCTGGACTCCCCTCCTCCTTCGTCGTTTTGCTCCGCTCTTTACAATGTCTTCCTCTCCCCTCTCTATATACCCCCCACTCCTCTCTCTTCATGTTCTCGACATCTCTTTTCCCATCCCATTAGCTGTCTCTCAGACTCCATGTACTCCTTCCGTTGTACAAAAAAACATTTCAGTACCTGCCAACTTTCATAGTGATCGGTGGAGCGGTGTCCAAGTTTGTTGGAAGTTTGTATGAGGAGATAAAGGAAATTACTCAGACAGTTAAGGGAGAGGAATTCTTGCTTGCGATGGTGACTGGAATTCGGTAGTAGGAAAAGGAAGGGCCATGCACCATGTGGTGACTTGCGAAGCATGAAAAGCTTCGCCATGAAATATTACCACTGAACAGAGAGTGACAATGAAATAGGATATGGTAAGTGCTTGGTGCAATAAAATTTTTAGGGCACACAAAACTTGAAAGATATTTCATTGCCGCCAGCTATTTTCCACCACCATCATTTCCTTCTTTCTTCTGCCCCATACCCTCACTCATGTAAACGCGATCTACGTGCACCGGTCACTATTGTGCTAGTAATGCAGAACACGTGAGAGGTGTAGTTGTTTTTAATCATGTATGGATGGAACACAGGGACTCTTTTTATAAAGAGTCATACTAATTTAATAAAGTTAGAATGAAACTTTGAATTTTTCTGAGGGAGAACCATTTGACAATTATTGTTGTTGTGGTCTTCAGTCCGCAGACTGGTTTGATGCAGCTCTCCAAGCTACCTTGTCCTGTGCAAACCTCTTCATCTGAGAATACGTACGGCAACCTACATCCTTTTGAATCTGCTTACTGTATTCGTCCCTCGGTCTCCCTCTACGATTTTTACCCCACACACTTCCTTCTACTGCTAAGTTGACGATTCCTTGATGTCTCAGAATGTGTCCCACCAACCTCAGGATATGCCAGAATCTCCTTTTCTTCCCAATTCTGTTGAGAACCTTCTCATTAGTTACGTGATCTACCCATCTAATCTTCATCTTTCAGCTGTAGCACCACATTTCGAAAGCTTCTGTCATCTTAGTATGAACTCCTTATCGTCCACGTTTCACTCCCACGCAATGCTACACTCCAGACAAATGCAGTCAGAAAGGACTTCCTAACATTTAAACTAATATTGGACGATTAATTTGCTTTATAGGTTTGGTCCGCCTTGAGCAAACACAAATGTTTTTTAATTTCTCCCATACGTGTTTCGCTGGCGTTGCAGCATCATCAGTGGGATGTTTATTGTCTTAATACCACATGTAGTTATGTTTGTGGTTCTTCCACTCACAAAACGTCACTGATATTTTTTGACAGTTTGTCATTTTGGTGGATAAGCGCTGTTTTTCGTGTTGTGGACAGGCACTGTGTCACTTTCACTTTCACTTTTCAAACCTCAAGATAATATTGAACGTCTTCCGAAATGCTTTTCTTCCCCTTAGCTATTCTTCATTTTATATCTTCTTCAGGTATCAGAAGTTATTGTGATACCCAAATAACAAAACTCATCTAATGTTCATCTTCTATCTTCCTTTCCAGATACTGTCCATTCCATTTAATTGCTCTTCCAGGTCCTTTGCTTTCTCCTTGCAAACCGCAAAGATTTTATTCCCTCTCCCTGGACTTCAATTCCCTCTCTAAATTATTGTTACGGACTAACAATCTTTTACGTCTCTGTACGTGATGAAGTTTCACAACGTGTGAAAACCTTTCTCATAAAAATTAATGTTTTTAACTCTAAGATATTAAGAACATGTCGTTATAAAGCGCGTTCCTTTGACATTTTATGTTATAACTGGAGAATTTTTCATCGTTCAGTTCGTCATAAATGTGTCTGGTACAATCACTAAAGAAAGTAGTGCTTTATATTGTGACGGTTACGTAGTCATGACACATTGATATGCAGTTCGGAAAATATTCCTTTACATAGAACAGAAGTAAGTAATGTTGGCAAAGATTTCAGAGAGAATTTTGCTGGTTATTTCTGCCCCAGAGAGGACCAGCAAATTACATGGTGTGGTCAGGCACTTACAGTGGCGGCGCTAGACGAAAACTGGGCGTCGGCGAACTCGTCTTTGCGAGGCCCCTTTCATTTTTTTCATTAATGAAGAAAATGTCAAATGAGCTGAATTATATATTAATCATTATACTAAAATTTTATTAGTATAATATACGAGTATTATTGCAATGACAAAAATTACAATAAACAAACACAAATTAGAGGAACTTTTCACCTTTTCGTCTCACTGAGATTTTTAAGACCACATCTTAATACTAGCCGCTATTTCGACTTCAGTTGATAGTACTGACAACGCAGATAGTCTTTCTTGGATCATTGTGCTTTTCAAGTGAGTCTTAATCATTTTTAACTTTGTGAAGCTTCTCTCGGCCGAAGCTGTACTGACTGGAACTGAGTATGATTCTGAATGTTATATAAACTTTTGGATATACTTCTTCCAAATCGTTTTCTAAAACGTAGTGAAGAAATTGTTTTGTAAGTATTTAGCTAAAAATTGGATCACTGCAGCACTCATACGAAAATAAATACGGACAACTAAATAGCTGCCGGCCGGGAATGGCCGAGCGCACTAAGGCTTCATACCACGGTAAGCGAGATCGCTCTCGCCGGGGGTCGAATCCCACACTTGGGTACGAATGTTGTGTTCGTCCATTGGTTAAGCTAGTGTAACTTAGATGTGGGTCGTCGCTACATAACCTAGCAGTTGGAAAGCGCCTTTAAACATCAAATATAAAAAAAAAAGAAAAAAAAAACTAAAATTTTAAGAATGTTTTGCGAGGCCCTCACAGGTGCGAGGCCGTCGGCGGTGGCCGACGTCGCCGACGCCTAGCGCCGCCACTGGGCACTTATAGTGGTGGGTCTGCCTTTGGCGACACCTGGCGGTGAACTGCGCATTCCACAGCTGCGTGCAGCGGCTTTGATCGGCAGGACTGACTAACACGGAACAGTGTGCCGCAGTAGACGCCAGTGACACTATGACGTGACGTGACGTTGCGTTGGCTCCGTATTGAGCGACCGGCTGGCCCTTGCGTGGACGAGACACTGCACTGTACACCTGGACATGGGCTGCGCCAGACCGCGCCACACCGACCCGAACCCGGCAGTGGAAGCATCGGCGGCGGGCTGAACGCCGACCACAGCGAGATCATTACACAACGAATCAGCGTATAGGGAATAGATGGCGAACGCGGCAAAACAAATCCACTTATTTGAAAAAAAAAAAAACGCTCTTTTTTAGTTACCCATATCTATAAGTGTGAATGTCAGTTCAGTGTACGTTTATCACGTCTGAACCACAAGACATAAAGAGCTAAAAATTTGTACAGTTGCACAGTGGTAGAGTGCCAGACTACAAATCCAAAGGTTGCGGGTTCGATCCCGCCAGGTCCTAAGATTTTTATCTGTCACTTTCCACTTCTTTCACCTCTGGCAGTATTGCTCATGTGAAAAATACCGAGTAGCACCGTGGTTCGGAACCCACGTTAAACTGTAGGTCCCCCTATAACTGGCTGGGTAAGTCAGTTCGAAGGTCGGAGGAAGGCAACGGCATACCACCTCCAAACAGGACCGTGCCTAGTAAAGCACTGTTGTGTTCAAACCAATTTTCGGATTATTGACTCCTTTACCTTTTACTAATGTCTATCCGGCGAAGGCTTTAGGCAAGATTTTAGGCAATCGGATAGCTTTTTATCTATATCTATAAATGTGAATGTCTGTTCGGTGTACGCTTATCACGTGCAAACGACAAGACGCAGAGACTTAAATAAATATTTGTACAGTTACTAATTTATACCTGAGGAAGGTTTTAGGCACGGTTTTATAGCGATCTGATAGATATTTAGTAACTTGAAGAATATAACGGGAAATGAGGAACAATAATTACTCTTTGAAAATTGTATTTACTCTTTGAAAATGGTTTTATTGGTTGCATTGTTGCTTCAGGAATGATAATGATAAAAGGATGGAGTATATTTGGATGGAAAGTTATCGCTGTATATAAAATTATGTGTGTGCAGCGAAAACTACAGAACGCAATCGAATGGTCTGTGTGTAATTGTTATCCAAATTCTCCTGTTGTACACCATAGCAGTTCCATGCTGATAGGTATAAGGGGGTGGAAGATATGGTGGTTGAAAGTCGTCAAATTACAAAAAAATTCGGACTGAAGGCCATCGATGACGTTTGCGACTCTGTAGCAAGGAGGTTATGTACAGCGAAAAGTGATGCCACAGACCATATCTTTGGTCTATGCGTGCTACAATGTCTTCAGCTTTTTCTCTGTAAGGCTAAGCATACGAATAAGGAAATCTAAGAATAAATAAATAAAGCAGTAAAAAACTATTTTCTTTTAATACATCTCTTTTAAAAAAAACGATTTGACGTTTCGCGCATTACATCAAGTGATCCATCTGTGATATTATTACCAGTGATTTCCTATGTATTCTCTGATAAATGTAACATGTTTTTAGAAAAAAGGAGATGAACAGAGAAATAGAGAGAGAGTCGACAGGAAAAGTACTAACTCAAGGTTAGAATAAATAAATGAATACCCGGGCTACGCCGGGATTTCAACTAGTGAAAAATAAAAGATAGCTGCGATCTAAAATTATTAAATGCGGAAGTTGTAGGACTTAAATTGAAACATCTATTTTTTATTTTATTTATTTATTTAGTGTCGCTTGCTTTGTTAGATTTCGAGAAATCTCGAAAGAATCGTTACAGGGCCTTAAAAATTTGGGACTGATTACCTTCGCAGTTTTGTCCCCCTTTAAGATCATTTCACAGCGGCGTAGCGTATCTCGAACTACGTCTGTCGGAAGACGTCGCAGTAGGTAGCACGTATCCTGACTAGAGATACGCACCCTTGAAACCGAAAGCTACGTATTAAATGCTCAGTTTTGTATCCCATATTTTTATTATTTCAGTTGTTGAGATGGTGTGCTAACTTCAATACTGTTCGTGGATAGTACCAGAAGTGGCGATCAGTGTGCAGTAGTGTGATCCCAGATATCAATTTCAGTGTAGTAGTTCAAGTAGCGTTAACTCTCTCTGGTTATGTTCTGATAAGATGCTGCAAAATAATTCTGAAAGCGAACAGTTTATTTGTTTCTCACCACCACAGGCAAGACGTTGTGGCGTCAATGTAGGTCGTAGATACTCGATTCATGATCTGCAATTGTGTGAAGCTGTAAAACTTGAATTTATTTTTACATAAGAGAGAGAGAGAGAGAGCGTCACGGAATTGAGTATCTGTCTTAACGGATAATCCTCTCTGGAATTGCTGGCTGTTCTGTATCTAATGTAACAATATTTTACAATCAATTTAGATAAAGTCTCGTGTGTATAATCTGCAGGTTCTTAATTCCAGATGAGGCAGCCCCGTAGGCTACCTTTGTACTTAACAGAAATTGGCTGTGCAATTGATTAAATAACTGCAGACAAATGCAGAACTTACTTTGAGTTGAAACATACGTATACTGAGCGTTCGTCATACATCCAATAATTCCATAACCAAATATGACAATCCTCGTCTATAATTAGAATACTGCAACATACCAGCAAAGAACAACCACTCCTCTTCCTAGCCGTTACATAGAGATTTTATATGTTTTGAAAAATACATTAAATTTGTGGTTAATGATTAGATTTTTGATACATATTGAGTGCTGAAAACTTCCTAATTAGTGCTGAATTTAATTCACAACATAACAAAATATTTTATTGATAGTTACGTGATTAACAAATGTACCTATGTGACGCATAGTACTGACAGGTATCTTACAAACAGTTCGATGAAGTTTTATGCCCCATCAGCAGCGACATTAAAAAACAGGATACAAATTATAGAAAATCAATACTTCCTGAAGATCGGCTAGCTATTTGTCTAAGGTGACAATTCCTTGCCCGTAATTTCAAAATCGAAACCTTTTCCATTTCAGAATAGTCCCACAGCACTGGATACTTTCGCACTTGGTCAATTAATGCAGACATTTCACACAATAAACACGCAGTAATAGAGCAATTCAGCACAGATCACGTGGTTTGAAGAGCAGTGTAGTGCGCATGCGCGAGCCGAGATACTCAGCGACGCTACTCGTGCTGAACAGGCGTAGCTGGTTCAAATGTTTGTTAAGCTTAAGGGACTTAACGACGGGGTCATCAGTCCCTAAACTTAAAAACTACTTATCAACTACCTACAACTAAGGACGGCACAAATATCCATGCCCGAGGGGAGATTCGAACCCCCGACCGTAGTGGCCGTGCAGACCGTGACTGGAGCGCCTCAGTCCCCTCGGCCACCGCGGCCGGCGGCGTAGCTGGATTTATGCATATTGCTGTACCGTATATATCCCGGACGCGACGCCAACTACGTCGCTCTGAAATGCCCCATCTGATTGCATTAAAAGATACGTCTGAGACGTGTTGTTGTTGTTGTTTTGAGGGGACTAAACATCTAGGTCATAAGTCCCTGCGACGTCTTTGCGAAGACGTAGCTCCAGATACGCTACGCCAGTGTGAAATGACCTTAAAATAGTCAACCAACCAGCCTTAAAAACCGAATTCGCTATAATTCGTTAATTTCCGAAAATTCCGTCACAGCAAACTTGCTGTTTGAAACATTCAGAAATTATATTAATTAATTTTGGAGATATGTCAATATATTTATAAAAAAGGTCTTTTCCGAAATTAACTCGATCTTATTTAATTTAATTACTAGCGAATCCAGGAATGCTTCGCAATTCCTAAATATACTTCGGAAATGGATACACAATCTTACCTTCTTGTTCAAATGTTTGTAAATCTATCGCACTCAACTGCTACGTTATTAGTCCGTGGGTTACAAACTACTTAAATTAAGGTAAACTAACCTAAGGACAACATAAACGCCCATTCCGGATGGGGGACTCAAACCCACGACGGAGCACGGCCGCGCGCACCGCAGCACGACGCCCCAGTGCGCACGGCTAAACCGCCGCGGCTTACCTTCTTCTCCCTGTGCACTTCCCCCTTGTCTAGGCCTTTTCCTTTCTTTGCCACCTGTCCTCGTACACTTCTCAAAACCCTGCTTTTATAGGCTGTTCGTTTATCCCAATATTTCAGTATTCAGTTATAACTCTCGCCTCTCTCTGCCTACCGCTTTTCCCATCCTCTGTTTACATGTCTCTGCCTCCTCCTCTTGCTTCTCCTTCTCTTCCAACTCATCTGACAGTGATGGCACTGAATTCTGTCAGAGCCAACAAAGAACCTGGATGAGCGATTGAACGGAATGGACAGTCTCTTGTTAGGATCATATGAACATTAACAAGAGCAAAACAACGGTAATGCAATGCAGTGTAAGAAAATGAGGCGACATTGAAGGAATTACATTAGTTAACGGAACAATAAAGATGATAGATGAGTTCTGTTACTTGGGCAGTAAAATAACATATGATGGTCACAGTAGAGAGGATATAAAATGCAGAATGACAATGAGAGGAAAACCGTTTTTGAAAAAGAGAAATTTCCTAAAATCTAATATCAATGTATGTGTAAGGAAGTGTTTTCTGAAGGCATCTGTTTGAAGTGTCGCTTTGTACGGAACTGAAACATGGACGAAAAGTAGTTCAGACAGGAAGAGGATAGAGATTCTGAAGTGTGGTGCTACACAAGAATCCTGAAGATTAGGTAGGTAGTCGTCTAATGGGGAGGTACAGAAAGGAATTGGAGAGAAAAGGAATTTCTGGCATCTCTTGTCTTAAAGAAGAGATTGATTGGTGGGACGCATTTTTACTCCGCGTCCACACATTGGTACCAACGCTGGCACCAACATTTTTATTTTATTTTTTATTATTACTTTTTTAATTAAACGGCTTTTTGCGGGGTCATCAGTTTCTCAAATTACAAATTTCTTATGAACTACCTTATACTAAAGACGACACAAACATACATGACCAAGGGTGGACTCGAATTCCCGACGGCGAACGTCCGGGTGCACCGCAACACGGAGCACCAGGCCGCACAGCTAATCCGCCGCGGCTTATTTTTCAAACTCAAGAAGGCTTAATTCAGGGAGGGGATCTTGCGAAATGTCGAAAACTACCGATTTCTTGTGTAATGTACTTTTACCGAATTTTCAACTTACGGTTCGGTTACGGTTTCGGTTTCGGCCGAAACTGGAAGAGGAGCCGAATATTGGGTTACGGTTTCAAATCGTGCCTCGGTCAGACTCTAATTATTAGCATCACATTGTTTTCTCGTTTAGAAAGGATGGCTGGGTTGGAGTAGTAAATTTACGTGCAGGTCATGTGATGGTTGTGTGCTGTGAACAGTGAACACACACACACACACACACACACTCACACAGTGTGACGCACGGCCAGCCAGCAGGCTGGTCCCTGGGGCGTGTAGCGGCTAATTGCTCAGCCAGCCGCGGCTAGTCCCTGCCTCTCTGTGCAAAACGCTGACCGCTGGGGCGCCGGACAGCCGTCACCTGGGAAATCACACTCTACTCTGCTGCTGGTCCCATTAAAACTGCCTGCCCGCCGCGGACATCAGTCACCAGCATAAGCCTCGCTGTCACAGCAGGCGGCGAGTTCACTGCCAATTCCGCGCTGGTTGCCTTTCCTGACTACTTTTCTACACCTACATGGGATACTCTGCAAATCACATTTACGTGCCTGGCAGAGGGTTCGTCGAACCACCGTTATACTATTTATCTCCCATTCCATTCTCGAATAGCGCGCGGGAAGAAAGAACACCTGAACCTCTCCGCTCGAGCTCTGATTTCCCGTATTTCATTCTGATGGTCATTTCTACCTATGTAGGTGGCAGTCAACTATGTATTTTCTCATTCCAAGGAGAATGTTGGCGATTGGAGTTTCGTAAGTAGCCCACGCCGCAGCGATAAGCGCCGGTGTTTTAATGATTCCAATCCCACATCCTGTATCATTTCCGTGACGCTATCTCCCATGCATCGTGACAATACAAAACAAGCTGCTCTTCTTTGCTTGACTGAAGTGCACAAGCGGTAAACATTGTACGTTATGATTCTTATTTTAGCTTTTTTTTCACATATTCATATGGACATCAAATATAGCCTAACATTATACCAGAATTCTAAAGAGGAAATTAAAAGAAACCGCATGACGATACTTTCAGTACTCCTGTAATTATGAAAGGTTAAAGGGACAGAGAGAGGAAAAATGTGCTTCTATTTTATACAGCAGTACGATTTGCTATCCCTAGCTAAATTTGTAATTGTTTATGGCAAAAACAGATTGTCAAAAAGGAACGCCTCAAAATATATGAAAAAAGAATTAACAGACAGCGAACTCAGTGAAGTACCGTGTGCTCGCAGCTGTGGCCGCCATGTTGGTTGGGTGTCGCGCTCTCAGCCGGCTTCATTTCATTGTCATTGCAAGGCGTCTCTATGTTATTCTGTGCTCGCTGGTGTAGGTCTTAAGCAGCCTGTGATGATGCGACAGGTCTCGTTAAGCCCCACACCTACACTTCTGGCATGGCTAGACTTGTACCGTGCCGGACATGCATATTCAGCACTGGAACACACAGTGCTGAGGCGCTGGTTCTCACAGTGCGTTGATGGTCCCGTCAGCTTCCTCCATAAGTTGTTTCCGGCACTACTTTCGTGTTTATGCAGTCTTTCTTATAGGAAAGTGTGCGATCTACGGTCACTCCTAAGTAATTTGGTGTTGGACAGTGTTTGACCTCAGTTCCTTCTCAGATTATTTGGAGGGTTTTTGCTGCTTCTTTGTTCCTGAGGCGGAACACACAGGTCTCAGTTTTCAAATCAAATGTTCAAATGTTTGTAGAACTTATGGGACTTAACTACGGGGTCATCAGTCCCTAAGCTGACAAACTACCTTATGAACTAGATAAGATTAAGGACGGCACAAATATCCATGCCCGAGGGGGGATTCGAACCCCCGACAGTAGTGGCCGTGAAGACCGTGACTGGAGCGCCTCACTCCCGTCGGCCACCGCGGCTTGCGTCTCAGTGTTGACATCACACATAATACTCGCACAACGGTGCTAACGAAGCACACATGTTTCATACACAGCAGCACTAACCAAAACTGCTGCATCCTTTCGCACAAGCCGCGATTTGGCTTCACTTCTACAGTTGACAGCTGAAAAATTACTCTGTCTGATCGCTAAGAAGTCCTACTGAATTCGAGGAGCAGTACATGTACGGGACCAATGTTTTCAGTAGGTATTAGGATGTGCACAGATAAGAATGTTACGTGAAACATATTGAAACTATACAATTAAGATTATCAATTAGCCGAAGATATATTTTAATCAAGGAGCGTTTTTGTCTCTCTCTGAACTTTAATCCACATTTTCTTGTTTTTCTGACGAGAGAGAGAGAACAAAGTACCGCTTCATCTGCCTGTGTCTGGCCTCTGATTAGTTAAGACGTATCTGTAGCGGCTCCTGTTATACACGTAATCCATAAAGTGAGTATAGTGCTCTTATTAGTGAGATATCTTAAGAATTTAGCATGACAGGTTTCCATTTATTTCATACTGGTAGGATTGGACGCCATTACGGCTGACCACATTTCGTGCACTGTTTGTTGTAAATCCAAATAATAAATGTATTTACCAACAGCCGTAAAGTTTGTTATTTATTTAACTACCGGTTTCCGTATTATAATAATACCATCTTCAGGTAATATGTTATAACACATATCCAAGAAAACTCTTAAAATGGCCTTTACACCGGTTTATTTAATACTAGATGAAAACCCGGCGTTGCCCAGGTATTTATTTATTGATTCGAACCTTGAGTTAGTACTTTTCCTATCCATTCGCTCTCTGTCCATCTTCTTTATTCTAAAAACATGTTTTTGTATCCCATCCTCGTCGCCGCTTTTGTGTCTCGTTTCCGTCGTAGGTGTCGGTGGCCGAGTAGGAAGACCGACACAGGAATGAAGGATGCACGCTTGTGCAGATAGGAGGTGACCAGGCAGTGGGACAGCAGAAACTAGAAACACTAGAGTAAATTAGAAGGAGATATATATTGCACAGAATTTATACAATACTTAACTTTTACATAGCTCAGTACTGCAGAATGCTGATACATAGTTGAGCTAGAGGCCTGCCTAGTGCCTATCCGATAGCTAAGTCTTCACTGTGCCTATCTGATTTCGAAGTGTTAACTGGTTCCTATCTCAGTTCCAAGTGAACGATGTCGTTCAGTGGTGGCCACGAGCGGAGTTGTAGCAGAGGGCGCTCGTGGCTGACGACGTAAGAACGCCGCGCCGTGCGTGCATGGCGGCGCGCGGCGAAAGTAGGTGGCGCGCACTTTGGACTTGTGCGACACCACACATGTTACATTTATCAGAGAATGTATAAGAAATTACAGTAAAAATGCACTCGTTTCGAAGAATCCAATCACGAAATTCAATAATAATGATTGTAATAATATCACAGATCGATCACTTAATGTAATGCGCGAAACGTCAAATCGATTTTAAAAGTAATTTCTTTTTACTGCTTTATTTATTTATTCTTATATTTCCTTATTCGTATGCTTAGCCTTACAAGGAAAGAGCTGAAGACATTGTAGCACGCATAGACCAAAGATATGGTCTGTGGCATCACGTTTCGCTTTATGTAACCTCCTTCTATAGAGTCGCAAGCATCATCGCTGGTCTACAGTCCGAATTGTTTTAGAATTTGACGACTTTCAACCACCATATCTTCCACCTCCTTATAGCTATCGGCATGGAAATGCTATGGTGTACAACGGCAGACATCGGACAACAATTACACACAGACCATTCGTTTGCGTTCTGTAGTTTTCGCTGCAGAGCAAAATATTAACACACATACACACACGTAGAATTTTATATACACCGATAACTTTCCATCCCAGTATACTCCACCCTTTTATCATTATCAACCCTAAAGCAACAATGCAACCAATAAAACCATTTTCAAAGAGTAAATATAATTTTCAAAGAGTAATTATTGTTCCGCATTTCGCGTTATATTCTTCAAATTACTAAATATCTATCAGATCGCTATAAAACCGTGCCTAAAACCTTCCTCAGGTATAAATTAGTAATTGTGCAAATGTTTAAGTTCAAATGATCACATGTTCAAATGTTTGTAAAGTCTATGGAACTTAACTAAACGGCCGCGGTGACCGAGGGGACTGAGGCGCTCCAGTCACGGTCTGCACGGCCAGTACGGTCGGGGGTTCGAATCCCTCCTCGGGCATGGATATTTGTGTCGTCCTAGTTCGTAAGTAGTTCATAAGTAGTTTGTAAGTTTAGGGACTGATGACCCCGTAGTTAAGTCCCATAAGCTTAACAAACACTTTTTTTGACTTAACTACGGGGTCATCTGTGGTGTCGCACAAGTACAAAGTGCGCGCCACTTACTTTCGCCGCGCGCCGCCATGCACGCACGGCGCGGCGTTCTTCCGACGACAGCCACGAGCGCCCTCTGGTACAACGCCGCTCGTGGCCACCACTGAAGGACTCGGCCACTTCGCACTTCGGACTGAGATAGCAACGAGTTAGGACCTTCGTAATCAGATAGGCACCAGTGAAGACTTTGCTATTGTACAGGCACTAGGCAGGCCTCTAACAACTATGTATCAACATTCTGCAGTACTATGTAAAAGTTAAGTATTGTTACATTCTGTGCAATATATCTCTTTCTAATTTACTCGAGTGTTTATAGTTTCTGGCTGCTCCCCTCCGTACCTGCACCAGCGTGTCGGTCTTATTCCACTCGGCCACCGACACCTACGACGAGGCTGGGACACAAAAGCGGCGACGAAGTTGGGACACAAAAGTGGCGACGAGGAGTGATAGAACCTTGGACCAGCCCGCTTACAGCAGCCAGACAGCAGCAGTCGGAGCACGCAGAAATTGCTCCCGCCCACCCACCCTTATTATAAGAATTTTGGGGGAAGATATTTTGTTACGTGTTTTGTGGACTTTTTTGTTGCAGAGCGTCCTCTTTCATATTGCATTTGTGTTTTAAGTTACTTGTATACGCGGCGCCTAATCGGTCAGCATGGCCACTACCCCGAACCCAAACTTAATGGAAATTATTCAGTTACAGACGGCGCAAATCACTCAACTGCTCCAGGCCGTGTCGCAGTTGACGACACAGGCTGCTCACCAACAACAACAGTCGTCACATCAGCAGCCCACACCTGCCGCCGCACCGCTTCCGACGTTCCGCCAGTACAACGAACGTGAGGAAGAATGGAGCGACTACTTCGCACAGTTTCAAGAACTCGTCGCGGCTCATCAAATTACAGGTCAGAGAGTGAAGAACCTTTTCTTATCGATTGTGGGCCCCCAGACTTTCGTACTATTGCAAAAACTTTTCCCTCTCGCATCTCCTCGTGATGTAGACTTTGAACAAATTGTAGAGGCACTGAATGCTCATTATGAGAGAAAAGTTCTTGTAGCTGCTGCACGATACCGATTTTTCAGACTTAAAAAATTACCGCAGCAGTCACACCAAGAGTGGATTACGGAATTGAAGGGCATAACCCGCCAATGTAAATTTACTTGCTCTTGTGGACTTTCGTATAGTGACGTGATGTTAAGAGATGCGATTACGCAGAATATTCAGGACCCCAGAATTAGAGCAGCAATTCTGAAACAATCTGACCCCTCATTAGACAGTGTACTGCAGCTTATAGAAGCGCATGATACTTTTGACTTAGCAGATGTCGAAATGCAAAGCCACAGTGTAAATTCAGTGCGCCGCAACGGACGCTTTCCTAGCCGTAGTTCTCAGTATAGCACTTGTGATTCTTTAAATTCTACAGGCCGTGCTGAACAGACAGTGAACAGTAGCCAGTGCAGAAGTGCGACACAAAGGTCGCCCCGTCGTGTTAGAAACAGTGATTTGAATAACGGGCGCCAACGCTCATTTCAGAAAAATGTTCGTAAGTCTTGCCCTCAGTGTGTGTCTCGCCACAAGCGTGCTCATTGCCCTAGTCGCAACGCAACCTGTTATCAATGTGGCAAATTGGGACATGTGCAGTCTGTGTGTATGCAAATTAAAAACTCAAAGAACGGTGCCTTTCGGAACATTGCTTCGCAAAGTGCGAGAACAGTGTATGCAGTAAATGTTATAGACGCTGTGGACTTGAACAGTGCTTTCCTTGGATCTCAATTGCAAGAAAGTAGTTCTGCGCCTATGGCAAAACTATATAGTGCACCATGTAGCAAGCGCCGACGAGCGCGTAAAACAGTGCAACGGAAAAGGGTTCGGGACAAGCAAAATGACTATGAACAGTGCATTCCTGTAGTGAAAATAGTGCCTTCTGCAACTGCTCCTTGTAATAGTGCCCCGTACTGTGTAGCTAGAGACAGTAGAATTGGTGTAGCTACTCAAAGTAATTTTAGTGCAGTAGCCTCGCATTGCGCGGACGCCGATCCGGCGGTAGTGTCATCTAGTGACAGTGTGGTTAATCCGCTGTGTGCCGAGTATGCGCCGCTTCCTACCGCACGCAACCCGCGCAAGCGCAGAAAACAATATGTATTAGACGTTGCCCACATTCGCGCACCGGTCGTGCGCCAGAAGCACAAGCTGTTTGTTACTCTCTCTATAGAAAATAAGACTGTGCAATTTCAGCTTGATACTGGTTCCGCTGTCACATTAATTAATAAAGATACTTATGAACTTCTGGGTTCGCCAAAATTGTCGCCGTCACAGCAAGTGTTAACAGCTTATACGGGTGAAAATATTCCCGTGCTAGGAACATGTAGCCTGCCCGCCTCTTTTCAAGGTGTAACAAAAACACTTGCTTTTGTAGTTCTTCAGGCCAAATCGACACAGAACATTTTTGGACTAGATGCTTTTGACTTGTTTGGTTTATCAATTCAAAGAGATGTGCTTCAAATTTCGTCAATAGTGCCTCAGGATAAAATCAATGCATTGTGTGACAAATATAGTGATTTGTTTTCGCCGGAACTAGGTTGTGCAAAAGACTTCGTGGCACATGTAACTTTAAAAGAATCTGCAGTTCCTAAATTTCGTAAAGCTAGACCAGTGCCTATCGCCTTGCGTGATACAGTTGCCGAAGAACTTAAACGTTGGCAAGATAGTGGGGTGATTTCTCCTGTTTCTGCGAGTCAGTGGGCCTCGCCTATAGTAATTATACCCAAGCCGTCAGGAAAACTTCGTCTCTGTGCGGACTTCAAATCAACAGTGAACAGTCAAACAATTGTAGACACTTATCCCCTGCCCAGACCTGACGAACTGATGGACAAATTAGGACAGTCTCGCTTCTTTTCCAAGATTGATTTAGCAGAGGCATACTTACAGATTCCACTTGATGACGAGTCAAAAAAGTTTTTCGTCATTAATACTCACATGGGCCTTTTTCAATTTCAACGCCTATCCTTTGGCAGTTCTTCCGCTCCCGCTATTTTTCAGCGCTTTTTGGAACAGCTGACAGTTTCTGTACCGTGTTGCTCGAACTACTTAGACGATATTGTGGTATCCGGACGTACAGTTGAAGAACATTTAGCAAACCTGGAGTGCCTTTTCAAAGTTTTGACTGCAGCAGGTCTACGTTGTAATAAAGCAAAGTGTTCGTTTTTTCAGACTGAAATAGAGTACCTAGGCCATGTGATTAATGCCCAAGGAATTCATCCCTTACAGTCACATCTTCGAGCAATCAAAGACTTGCCTCCTCCTAAGAATGTGCACGAATTGCAAGCAGTAATGGGGAAGCTGAACTATTATTTCAGATTTATTCCCAATGCCTCTCAGATTGCAGCTCCACTGCATCACTTACGTAGGAAGAATGTTCCTTTTGTATGGTCTAAAGATTGTCAGGTTGCCTTTGACAAATTAAAGTCTGCACTACTCAGTGATGCATGTTTGATTCCCTTTGACCCACAGAAGCCTGTAGTGTTAGCAGTTGACGCCTCATCGTACGGCCTAGGCGCTGTAATCTCACATCGTATTGGATGTCACGATCGTCCTATTGCCTTTGCATCCAAGCTACTGACGCCGACGCAACAGAATTACAGTCAGATAGAAAAGGAGGCCTTAGCAATCATTTACGGCGTCGCAAAGTTTCATCATTATCTCTATGGCAGAAAATTCTATTTGTTGACAGAC
This sequence comes from Locusta migratoria, assembly GCA_026315105.1. Lineage (NCBI taxonomy): Eukaryota > Metazoa > Arthropoda > Insecta > Orthoptera > Acrididae > Locusta > Locusta migratoria. Next base: position 68,784,930 of record CM048754.1, on the reverse strand, counting down.
CACAAGCCGCTCACGTCGTTGTTCTCACCCACAAAGCCAATTCCGCCACGTACGGCACAAAAGCTTCAGAGATGGTCCTTAATACTGTCTAATTATCAGTATGAGATTTTGTACCGACCTACCACTAAACATGCTAACGCGGACACACTTTCCCGACTTCCGGTTGGCCAGGATGTGTCGTTTGATTCTTCAGAAATGGCATGTTGTCAGATAGACTCCAGAGTTGCTTCCGCTGTCGCAGATTTCCCTTTGAACTCTCGTCGGGTTGCACAGGAAACAGCTGCGGATGCAGACCTAAGTGTGGTAGCACGTTTTGTTCGCTTTGGTTGGCCTGCCAGAGCCAAAGACATTGATCGGCCTCTGGTTCGACGTTATTTTGCACACCGTCATGCATTATCTTTAAGTCAGGGTGTACTGTTGTTACATACGGACAACGACCAAGCAAGAGTGATTGTTCCTCGTTCCCTGCAACGAGAAGTGTTACGCCTCCTGCATCAAGGACATTGGGGTATTGTTAGGACAAAGCAATTGGCCAGACGTCATTGTACCTGGGTTGGTATGGACGCTCAGATAGAGGGCATGACATCACAGTGTACAGTTTGTGCGGAGCATCAGGCGGCTCCTCCTCAGCGTTTCTCAGACTGGCCACGCCCCAAGGGACCATGGCAACGTTTACACATTGACTTTGCCGGACCTTTCTGGAATACGCGATGGTTAATCGTTGTAGACGCTTTCAGCAAGTTTCCTTTTGTGATTGCCATGAACTCAACGACAGCTTCTAGTACAATCAGTGCCTTAACATCAGTGTTTTGCATCGAAGGCTTGCCTGAAACTATCGTCAGTGACAATGGACCTCAGTTTGTTAGTGCGGAATTTCAACAGTTTTGTCTTGTGAATGGCATTCAGCATATCACCACCGCACCTTTTCACCCTCAGTCCAATGGTGAAGCAGAACGTTTCGTTCGAACATTCAAGTCTCACATGGAGAAGATGAAAGGTCAGCACTCCAGGCAGCAAGCTCTTCAAATTTTCCTGTCTACGTATCGGTGCATGCCACGTGACGGCCCGTCTCCTGCCGAGCTGCTACACGGCCGCCGTCACCGCACTCTCCTTCACCTGCTGCAGCCTCCCACGCACCGAGTCGGTTCGTATGGCGCTACGCGTTTTCAGGTTTCCACGCCGGTGCTGTACAGGGTGTTTGCTGGAAACAAGAAGACATGGTTGCCGGGCACCATTCAGCGCGTGCTTGGTCGCAAAATGTTTATTGTACGTTCTTCCACAGGGTCGGAGCTGCGGCGCCACGCAAACCAATTGCGCCTGCACAGACCGCGCGATCCTGTCTCCGGTTTCTTGATTCCAGACCCAGTTCACCGCCAGGGAGCACAGCCACATCGTTCGTCCCCGGACTACGAGATCCCTATGGACGTCGACGTACATCCGACGCAGTCATCGTCGCCGCTGTCGCCGCCGCAGATGACAGCGTCACCGAGAGGGGCTCCGGGACCGTGCGGGCCCCCCCAGCTTGGGCCACGCACCTCAGAAGAAGATGACCTGCTCCCTCTGGGCGGGGGCGGGCGCCCTTCCCCAGGTTTCGGCGGGTTCCTTGGAGGATCGCAAGGCGGATGCCGGGGCGCGGACGGCGTCTCGATCCCGGCCTCAGCTACGACGCCCGTCCCACCAGTAACGCCCCCGCCCAGGCCCTCCTCCCAGTGCCGTCGCCGTGGCCCTCAGCCCTACGCCACGACGGCGCGGCGGTTTGGGGGGGAGGGGTGTGGTGTCGCACAAGTACAAAGTGCGCGCCACTTACTTTCGCCGCGCGCCGCCATGCACGCACGGCGCGGCGTTCTTCCGACGACAGCCACGAGCGCCCTCTGGTACAACGCCGCTCGTGGCCACCACTGAAGGACATCGGCCACTTCGCACTTCGGACTGAGATAGCAACGAGTTAGGACCTTCGTAATCAGATAGGCACCAGTGAAGACTTTGCTATTGTACAGGCACTAGGCAGGCCTCTAACAACTATGTATCAACATTCTGCAGTACTATGTAAAAGTTAAGTATTGTTACATTCTGTGCAATATATCTCTTTCTAATTTACTCGAGTGTTTATAGTTTCTGGCTGCTCCCCTCCGTACCTGCACCAGCGTGTCGGTCTTATTCCACTCGGCCACCGACACCTACGACGAGGCTGGGACACAAAAGCGGCGACGAAGTTGGGACACAAAATCATCAGTCCCTAAACTTTCAAACTACTTACAAACTAGCTAATACTAAGGACGGCACAAGGGAGGGATTCGAACCCCCGACCGTAATGGCCGTGCAGACCGTGACTGGAGCGCCTCAGTCCCCTCGGCCACCGCGGCCGGCTCGAATGGTAGATGTTGGCGGCAGTTACACTATGCATAAGTACCAGAGTTTACCTTTTAAAACATACATCAGCTCATTATGTTTGTTGCTGTAATAAAGATTCACGTTCATTAAGTTAAAACACCGTCTTGATATGGGGTTGCACTAGTTATGTTTTACAGATACACTTGTAGGCCATGAAAGACCAGAACCTCCCCTTTTTCAAGTTTTTCGGACAAACAATACGTCAGTAAAACTAAAAAAAAGCTGTTTATAATGTAATTGTAATTGGTAACGAACCGTTCATCTGACACGAAAATTGAATAACCGAATTTGTAGAGGAGAAAATTCTCTACAACTTCGCTCTTTTATGTTTTCTCATATCTTGCATTGTTGCAGAGATATTTAAAAAAATAACGGCAATTTAATGACGTCTGTCTGTCTGTATCGTGTTCCTACTTTTTAGGTCGAACCGTTCAATGGATCGGCACCAAATTTTACAGAAATAATCGTTGGCCGCCGGAGACCAAAACAAGGCTTTTTCAAATATTTCGGACGAAAACTTCGTTAGTAATACCAAAAAAAGCCGTTTGTAATATAATTTTAATTGCAAATAAACCGCTCATCTGACACGAAAATTGAATAACCGAATTTGTAGAGGAGTAAATTCTCTACAACTTTGCTCTCTTATGTTTTTTTGATATCTCGTATTGTTTGAGAGATATTTGCAAAATAATGGAGATTTGACACCTTCCATTGATTATACGAAAACTAGCCGTTCGGAGATGTCACGTGACATTCCTCGCCCAGAACTCTCTCTGGCATACGCCATCTGGCGTTGCGTATTTGATGATTTTCTTACTGTAACTTACACGTTGTTATTTCAAAGTAATGGCGCACTGAAGAATTAACAAAAGGACGTTGTTCTTCGTACGATAAATTATAATCTAGTGTCTAAAAATGCCATATTAGCGTCAGTTAATAACTGCCATCAATAGTACTGAAGGGCCAGTTTCTCAGGTGTCCGGGGTAGTGTAGTGGGCAGCGCGTTGGATTGTAAAGCACATGCTCAGTGGTTCGGAACCCGCTACTACCAACAACTTTTTTCTTCTTTTTTCCTAAAAGGGTTTCGTGTAGGGTGCATAGACACGTCGTAATCATATCACATAATTTTTTATTATTTACATTATTATTGTTGTCCGAAATGTTTGCAAAAAATTATAAAACTAAAAATCTAAAGTGGGCCGTAAAACACGTCAGTGCGGTTTTTTAAAAAATAAGAATAACAACCGTCTAGATCGCTAAAATTATGGTTATTTATTACGACGTTTCGGCATCAGTCATAATCAGATCTTATAACCTCTGAACTTGCATCTGATAATGGCAGATGCCGAAACGTCGTAGTACATAAATATAATTTTAGCGATCTAGAAGACTTTTTTTCTTATTGGACAACTTGCTATGTTCTGATCCCCCCCCCCCCCCCACTCTCGGCAGTTTGTCGCTCCCTCCCCCCTCCTCTCTCTCTCTCTCTCTCTCTCTCTCTCTCTCCCTCCATCGCGTCAGCCGTTCTGGCCGAAGACTCGGCCGCTATTGTCACGATTAATCTGTCAGATAGCGGCAGACCAGTGATTCAATTATCCGCTCTGTTGCTCTGTGAAGAGTCTCTCTGTCTGTCTGCGTGCTGAATCACTGCTTCGCTACCAGATTAAAGAAGGCGTTCTCCGGGTGTTCGGCAGATCAAAGATACTGCCGCAGCCGACCTCCGACGCCAAACGACAATCTACAGTCTTAACGTCTCAGCTGCGTAATTAATTTTCTGTCTACTTTGTAACTTCTCCACAGATTGCCTCACACTAGAGGTCCAAACCTCAAATTAGCGTAGGACACCACTACTGGGCACGAAACAAAAATGGCGCAGTCTACGGACAGTTTGTGTTTAAACTGAAGTGTTCTACTTCTGGATTTAGTCTTCCCTTGTTGCTATCACTTTCATCCATTGAATAGTGAACAGAAACAGCTGCTAGAAGAGATGATGGCAACGGTCATAGTAGAAGACGATTCTCAGGTACGCCTACCTGTTATCTAGGGAGCAGAAGATAGGCAGGTAAATTATTTCTAAGTACTTCGTACCTTGACGAGTATGAAAGTCGTAACCATTGCATCTAGTTCTTCATGTCTCACTTTCATGCGAAGCTATAATGCGAACTTATATCTCAAAACTGTCCCCCCCCCCCCCCCCCCCCCGAGAGTAAGCCAGTGACTGGTACCAGAAGACTCCGCTTTGTAGAGTCTGCGTCAGTTTGCTTGTTATGCCCTGTCCTCGTCTATATTTCACTTCTAGTACTTCCCATTAATTTTGCCTTTTTGCGTTTCACTTCGTCTGCATTGAGTTCTGGTTAGAATATTCATTCCACTACACAGATTGTCTAACAAGGAAACATCATCAACTCGACGTCATATTTTCTTGAGAAAAAAATGAGGTAGATATCAACTCCAGAAATCGATATCACGTGAAAATTTGGGCCATTGTTCAGATACTACTCAGTTACGGCCTCCTCACAGTACAGCTTTTAAACATCCGTGCACTCGGGTTGTTCCTCACTCGGCCCGCTTCACTGCGGCCGCTTAATGTCCGACGTCTAGCACTGTGAGCAGAGTCTGGTAAGGGGTTTGTCTTCCCGATGTAAATTAACCCACTGGCTGTTGTCAGACATCTCCAGGAGCGGTACGGAACGATTAATCTGGAACGATTAAATGTCAAAGAATTAGAGCTTTTTAAAATCGCGCCGGCCGTGGTGGCCGAGGGGACTGAGGCGCTCCTGTCACGGTCTGCACGGCCACTACGGTCGGGGGTTCCAATCCCCCCTCGGGCGTGGATATTTGTGCCGTGTTAGTTCGTATGTAGTTCATAAGTAGTTTGTAAGTTTAGGGACTGATGACCCCGTAGTAAAATCCCATAAGCTGTACAAACATTTGAACATAAACAAGTTGTGTTGACCAGCTAATTGTGTTAATTAATGAATAGTCGAGATCTGAATATAGTTATTCTTTGCATATATTGACTGACGTGAGATTTTGAACTTATTTTGAGAATTGCCAAGATTATTGATAGTTCAATATATGTTAGGAACATGTATGATGTACTCGTTAACTAATTAATTGACATTTAACATTTTGGTTTGTTGTCAAACAAAAAGTAGCGTGATTAAAACTTAAAAAGATAGGTGCGATCTAAAACTATTGTATGTATAGTTTTCATTTTATATTGTGATTATTTTCGTGTACATGAAATGTTTTACTGTTGTGTTCGGTAATTGTAAATTAGTATATTGAATTGTTATGAACTATGGATAATGTAATGCCATTATTGCCGATGTTATATATTTGACTCCCCGCATTGCGTGGGGGAGTTCGAGTTTCGGCAGTTCTGAAGTGCTCTGGAATCTATGTCAGTCTGCGTTTTAAATGGAATTACTGTCAACTAAGTTCTGTTGTATTGTGGATCTTTTGAATTTGTAATGTTTTGATGGAGAAGAAGTTTGATTCAAATTAAAGAGGAAGTGAAAAATCGTACCAACGAGTATTTTTCTACCTCGACGCCCCAGGAGAATAATGTTGCAGCTAGCAGAACCCCCATACATCGAAATGTTAGAAGGCTGAGTATCTCGTTTGAAAGTGGTAGAATGAACTGTAATTACTTAAATAGCATGGCACGTTAGTGTTTTCGCGGTGGCCGGATGCCCTTCCTGCCGCCACCCCCGTGCCCCCCCTGGAGGAAATGTGTATCCCAAATGTCTGCCTACAGTGTTATATGTGGGAAAGTGTAAAGTGTTACGAAATATTTGCGAACCGTATAACTTAGGCGGGACCATCCCGGTATTCACCTAGGGGGATGTGGAAAACCGCCTAAAAACCACATCCCGGCTGGCCGGCACTCCGATCCCTTTCGTTAATCCACCAGGTGGATTAGAACCCGGGTCGGTACGCCTCCCGTCTCGGAAAGCGGTGAGTTACACCACACGGGTAACCGAGCGGGTAGGAACAGAATACAGTAATTCGTCAGCACACTGGACTCGCATACGGGAGGAGGATGGTAGTTCAAATCCACCTCCGGCCATCCAGATAGAGGTTTTCCGTGATTTCCCTAAATCACTCCACACGAATGCCGGGATGGTTCCTTTCAAAGGGCACGGCCGATTTCCTTCCCCATCCTTATCCAAAACTCCGAGCGTTAGCTCCGTCTCTAATGACCAAATTGTCGACGGAACGTTAAATCCTAAGCTTCCTTCCTTTCTCCAATTCTTCAACAGATGGTACTCGAAGTTACCGAATTAAGTTGAAAATCTGTGCTCAATCTCTCTCTCTCTCTCTCTCTCTCTCTCTCTCTCTCTCTCTCTCTCTCTCTCTCTCTCTCTCTATGTTCCTCTCCATCCTCGCCTTTCTTCCAAGTTTATTACCCCTCCCCCTCCATCCTCGCCTGCGACAGACACTTGTTAACATTATCTGACATTGCCGGTTTAGGAGGCGATCTGATAGTTTTATATTCTTCAAAAATGAAACGCCTAGATCAAGAATTAATAATTTATTTAATGGCGACCGGTTTCGGAGGACTGTGCCACCATCATCTGGTCATATACATTTTGTAAGCTGCTCATTTTATTTAAAAAATGGATATAAAATAATAAATGCAACATAGCACTTAGTCATATAAAAATACACAAGTTAAAACAAGATAGATTACATGCTGCTCAAAGTATGACTAAGTGCTATTTGCATTTGACGAGTTTATAAAATTTAATATGACCAGATGATGGTCACCATTAAATAAATTATTAATTCGGAATATTGGCGTTTTATTTTTAAAGAATATAAAACAAACACTTTTGTTTTGCCTACATGCTGAGATCTATGTGTAAATGGAGACAAAATTACAACATTTGTTGGTACGGTTCGTGCATCCTGCAACTTCTGTTGAAAGGAAATAATGATGTAGCGAAATCAGGAAACTGGATAAATAATAGTTTCGTTTTAAATGCACTCTGCAGAAATAGACCATTTCAGTGGCTAGAAATTCGGTCAGAGAGACCGACGTGACTTAGACGTCACAAGTAGCTCGACGCATTTGGGAAAAATCTGTGTTGTGTGGACGCCTCTACTGCCGGTTTTCGCCAGCGCAGTAAATTTACAATAATGTTAAATACTGTGGTGTACTTATTGACTAGGAGAATTATATATTAACTGGTTTAAATTTCGTTTCCGAGAAGCTAAAAGGTTACAATGTTATTTATATACCTTTCTTTCTCGTTACAGGTAAAACACCAGCTTTAACATAACGTGGAGCTGACCCTGGTAAGTCTTTCTTCTCGCGAATTCCTGCTTAGTTCTGGCTGATACGACTAATAGAAAATACAGGAATGTTCAGAAAAAGGGAAACACCTTGAGAGACGAGAGATGGCAAGATCATAATCACATTAGGATTGTAGCATTACACTGAATATTTTTACTAAAATTATATCTGCAACACTTGTTTCTTGCGTATCCGTTCTCACTTGAAAATACCTCTGACTGTTTTGTAAGTGTGAGCTTGTGTGAGCTTCTTTATATATATATATATATATATATATATATATATATATATATATATATATATATATATATAAAATACTGTAATAACCCCAGTTTGACCTTCTCCTACTCCCATTAATTTTTTTTTCCTTTTTTCAACAAGCTGCTGTCAATCGTAAAGAGATGCTTGGTCATTATTACGATTCGCTTCACGATTGCATAAGTTTGTCTCAACTCTTTCCTACATTAAATTTTTACTGATCTGATATTGAGAATCTGCAATTAATTTTTTTTTTTTTTTCCGGCGCAGTCCTATATTCTATGGCAGCGGTTCCCAACCTTTTTTGCTTTGCGGTCCACCGATTGCATAAAAACATCCGTGACGCCAGGTCGCGATACGATAAACTGCAATCGCGATAGGCTACAATCCGACCTTTATTAAAGTTGGAAACGTGATGGAACGCATTTCCCCTCCTTACAAGGGGCATCACAACAACGTTTCACCAGGCAACGTCGGTGAACTGCTTTTTGTGTATGAGAAATTCGTTGGAAACTTTCCTCATCTCAGTACGTTGTAGATGTCGCCACCGGCGCCAACCTTGTGTGGATGCTCTGAAAATTATCATGAACTACTAGCAACAAAAGTTGATAAATGGCCACCTATATATTGCATTCATGGTGTAAATGATGCAGTAAATGTCACTATTATACCTCTCATCTTTCCAGAAAGTAACTCATAATGCAGCTGTAGTATCTGATTGACTACTTTTACATGCTACAGGAAAAATACTAAAGTAAACAAACACACATGTTACAAGCTGTCGAATGATTCATTTGCACTCTACAGTTGAAAATTTCTAGGACGAGCTACTAGCATATGTAACACTACATATATACAAGCAGCTCCAAATGAATTTGTGGTAAAATGTTGATCAGTTTGAGAGGTAATGGGAAAAATAAGGTATGTTGCTGATCAATTACACTGTGCATTCAAGGGTTCAGAAGAATTCGTGGCATCACCAGAGCGAATAGAAACAGGGGATTTGCTATCAGAGAGGACAAGGTCGTAGTAATCGATGGCAAGACATTGACTAAAACTGGGGTGATATCGGGCGTTCCGCAGTGTAGTGTAATTGGTCCTCTGCTGTTCCTTATTTACATAAACGATTTAGGGGAAAATCTAAGTAGCTCTCTTAGGTTGTTTGCAGATGACGCCGTCATTTACTGTCTAGAAAAATCATCTGAAGATCAAAACCAACTGCAGAACGATCTCATTAACATATCACTATGGTATAAAAATTGGCAGTTGACTCTAAATAATGAGAAGTGTGAAGTCGTCGACATGAGTACGAAAAGAAATCTGTTAAACTTTGTTTACAAGATAAATCAATCAAAAGTGAAGGCCGTAAATTCCACTAAATGCCTAGGTATTACTATTACTTCCGACTTAAACTGGAAACAGGCAAACCAAAGACTGCGTTTTATTTGCAGAACCCTTAGAAGATGCAACAGAACTACTAAAGCGGCTGCATACAATACGCTTGTCCGTCCTTGTTTGGAGTATTGCTGCCCAGTGTGGTACCCTTATCAGGTAGGTTTGACGGAGGACATCGAAAGAGTCCAAAGAAGGGCAGCTCGTTTCGTATTGTCACGATACAGGGGAGACAGCGTTACGAAAATGATACAGGATCTGGGATGGGAATCATTACAACAACGGCGCTTATCCCTGCGGCATGGGCTACTTACGAAACTCCAATCGCCAACATTCTCTTCCGAATGCGAAAATATATTGTTGACTCCCACTTACATAGGTAGAAATGATCATCAGAATAAAATACGAGAAATCAGAGCTCGGATGGAGAGATTCAGGTGTTCTTCCCGCGCAATATTTGAGAATGGATTGGGAGATAAAATATTATAACGGTGGTCCGATGAACCCTCTGCCAGGCACGTAAATGTGATCTGCAGAGTATTCGATGTAATGTAGAAATGAGAGAATAAGATGCAGTGTTAAAGTGACGGAGCTATCAAAGAAGGTCCTGGAGAGAAGATTACTACAGTGGTATGGACATGTGATGAGTAGCGACGAGAATTATGTTGGCAGTAGAATGAGAACAGAGGTAGTGGCGGGTGACAGAGTATGGAGGAGATCAAGAAGAAGATTGACTGTACACTGCCGGCCACGGTGGTCGAGGGGACTGCAGTGCGCCAGTCACGGTCTGCATGGCTATTACGGTCGGGGGTTCAAATCCCCCCTCGGGCATGGATGTTCCTGCCGTCTTTAGTATAAGGTAGTTCATAAGAAGATTGTAAGTTTAGGGACTGATGACCCCGTAGATAAGTCCCATAAGCTCTACGAACATTTTGGACTGTACACATCTGAGGGAAGAGGACGTGTGGGACCGAGAGAAATAGGGAAGAATTGCCAGGAGCGTTGAGCCCGCTTGAGTGGGAAAAGACGAAGGATAAGAAGACTCCACAGGAGAGCAATCCGGAACGACCAAAAGAAAAGAACCGGTATCTGAAATCGGAGAAAGTGAGCATTAAACTGTGTCGATGATTGTGAGCTATTTGCCCATTGTGTGTTTTCCTTCTCTATTAATTAGTCACCTTTGTTGGCCGTTCGGATCGGCAGGCGAGCAGAGTGTGAAAGGCGCGTGCCTTTGTTCTGCGGCGGCCATTGTGCGACGTCAGGTCGATGGCAGCGCCACGCGACTTTGACGGCTTTTGTTGCTAATTAGGGACTAAGAGTCCCAATGGCGACGTCACATTGTCTCCGCCGCTCATCTGTATTCAACTAGCCCGGACCGCAAAGCTATGTGGCGTAACAGCGCAGATGGGCGCCAAAGGACGTTGCAATCTGCATTTTTCTTGTTGTTCTTGTTGTTGTTGTTGCTGTGTGCAGTCGGAACACGCATTTCATACAGCTCTCCACACTAATGTGCCTTGAGGGGGTACAACTGCTAACGAGGAGAGGGTCTGAATTGTGGGACACCGATTTCGATCGAATTTTGCATGGACTTTCTATGCTGAATAGAAATAGACAAGTGTTTTGCAGCTGCTGGACAGTAGTATTTGAAAAAATTAAGGTCGAATGGAGGATGGAAAATTGCTTTTAAAGTGCCATACATCGAAATATAGTCTGAAGATGTGTATTTTTCACTAATACCGTCCTGGAAAATGAAAAAAGGACATCATGAATGCGTCACCCGGAAGAGGGAAATTTTATTGACGTATTCTTGAGGATGAATACAAGATCATACAGACAGCCATACGCGCGTCAGTACAGTCGCCGGAGCGTGAGCAATGTTGACGTTAGTACCGTTGATACACACGTTTTGCAGCGATGCAAGTCGCAATTACCCCATGGAAACGATCGTAGAGGTGCAGAATGTTGTCTTCTAGAATGGCCAGCCGTGGAATTTTCACCTGGTGTCTCAGGTGGATCAGATTTCTTGCCGACTGTGGAGACCGCTCAAGATGACGTTTCATCCGGTCCCAAACTTGCTCAATGGGGGAGAGATCTGGGGAATGTTCTGGCCAGGGTAGTTGACGTACACGTTGAACAGCACATTGCCGCGGTGGAGTAGCCGGGCGGTCTAAGGCGTCTCGCTGCGGAGCGCGCGGTTGCCCGCCGTGGAGGTTCGAGTCCTTCCTGGGGCATGGGCGTGTGTGTTGTCCTTAGGTTAGTTTACCTAGGTTTAAGTAGTTTGTAAGCTACGGACTGATGACCACGCAATTTGGTCCGATAGATTTATAAACATTTGAACATTTTTTAACAGCACATTGCGTGGTATGGGTTACAAGTGGACGAGTATTGTCCTGTTGGAAAATTATACCATCTTGTTGGTACATGAATGGTGGCAAACGGCTTGAACGATGGTTTCAGTGTACGGTTCACTGTTCAATGTTCCCTCGACGATCGGCACAGCAGAACGGCCAGTGTAGGGTATGGCTCCCCACACCATGATACCAAGTGTCAGCTCCATGTGCCTTTGACGTACACACTCCAGATTTTCGCTCTCCCTGCAGGACGGCACACCCGCGTACGATCATCACTGGCACCGAGGCAGCGACGACTTTCATCACTGAAGACGACGCGTCTCCATTCGTCCTTCCATAGGCGCCTATTGTGATACCCCTAGAGGCGGGGTTGGGTCGTGCGTGGAAGACGCCCTAGCTGTAGATTATGGTGTCGTGAGTCATACCCTACCCTAGCCATTCTCCACTGGTGTTCGTCGAGGGAACATTGAACAGGGAGACATACATTGAAACTATCATTCAACCAACCTTGATGCCGTTCATGCACCAACAAGGCCTTTGTGACAGGACGATGTACGTATACATGTATTCCGTACTACCCAATGTGCTCTTCAAGGTGTACGTCAACTATCCTGGCCATCACGATCCCCACTGAGCATGTTTGGGACTGAATGAAACGTCATGTTGGGCGGGCTGCAAAACAAGTCACGAAATCTGTCCCACCTCAGACACGAGGTGAAAATTGCACGCCTGGCCATTCCCCAAGTCTACATGCGTCTCCTTTACGCTCGTCTCCAGGGGGCAACTTCAGCTTGCATTGCTGCGACATTGTGCATGCTCTGCTGACTGTACTCACGTGCGTGTAGCTCCATTTGTGTGTTCGTGTATTGTATACATCTTAACGAATGTGTCAAAAAAATCTCGTTCTGGTGGGTCGTCGAATTCATGGTGCTTTTTTGTTAGAATAATTAACGTTTTTGTGTTTTCATGATTCATACTGAGTGAAATGACTTTTATTTGGAAGACAGATTTTTGTATAACAAAGATTTTGGTAGACAAAACTAATTTAACAGTTGTAAATATTAAATCGTAGCATTGAAATCAAAAGTGCAATATAAGAAGTTATTTTTGAATCGATGAAAACTGGGTCGACAACAACGTTACTTATAGAAGATACTGGTAGGGTCCAACTTCGAACGGTGTATTGGAAAATGTTAGTGAAAGCAATATTATTATTGTGTTCAGTATTGCAACCAAAGATGGGATTTTATCGAGCATCAGATGAACTATCACGGCTAAATGAATTACGAGAAATTTTCAAATAGGTATTCGACAAACGTAATTCCGATTCTGCCACCCAACATAGTGGGCAATCCTTATCTTCGTTACAATTCACTTGAATCTGCTATACACTGCTTGGAACTTATATGCAATAACTTCCTAGACGTCACTGGATTTTTCTTTGAAACATGTACACGCAATTACAAATTGTTAGTAAAAAGCTTGAGATACGCGAGATGCCTTCAAATATTAATGGAATTGTGGTTTCTGGAAAGATTTTTATTGACTAACCTATAGCAACAATTCTAACGACAAGCTGCGGATTTTATTCTACAGCCGGCCGCGGAGGCCGAGGGGACTAAGGCGCTCCAGTCACGGTCTGCACGGCCACTACGGTCGGGGTTCGAATCCCCCCTCGGGCATGGATATTTGTGCCGTCCTAGTTCGTAAGTAGTTCATAAGTAGTTCGTAAGTTTAGTGACTGATGACCCCGTAGTTAAGTCCCATAAGCTGTACAAACATTTGAACATATTTAGCCGGCCGCGGTGGCCGAGGTGACTGAGGCGCTCCAGTCACGGTCAGCACGGCCACTACGGTCGGGGGTTCGAATCCCCCCTCAGGCATGGATATTTCTGCCGTCCTAGTTCGTAAGTAGTTCATAAGTAGTTTGTCAGTTTAGGGACTGATGACCCCGTAGTTAAGTCCCATAATAAAAAAGAAAAAAAAAGGAAAGAAAAGAACATATTTATTCAACAGCTTAGAAACAAACAGTCACGAACTACTGCCATTGTTGTTGTTGTTCTTGTTGTTGTCTTCGGCCTGTAGACTGGTGTCATGCAGATCTCCACAATACCCTATCCTAAGAAACCATCTTCAACTCCACATAAGAACGGCAACCTACATCCCTTTGAATCTGTTTACTGTATCTATCTCTTGGTCTACCCCACACACTTCCCTCCAACGCTAAATTCACGATTTCTTGATGTCTAAGAATGTGTCCTACCAAACGATCCCTTCTTTTTAGTCAAGGTATGCCATAAATTCCTTTTCTCCCCAATTCTGTTCAGTACTTCCTCATTAGTTACGCGATCCACGCACCTAATCTTCAGCATTCTTCTGTAGCACCACATGTCAAAAGCGTCTATCATCTTCCTGTCCGCACTGTTTATCGTCCATGTTTCACTCCCATACAAGGCAACACTCCACACAAATTCCTTCAGAAAGGACTTCCTCAGCCCTAAATCAATATTCGTTGTTAACAAATTTCTCTTTTTCGAGAACGCTGTTCTACCCATCGCCTATCTACATTTTATAT